>BLKM01012018.1:0-468714 GCA_013340265.1 Coptotermes formosanus
GTATCAGCAATCAAGAGAGTGGAGTTTGTTAGTGCTAGGATGTCATACATAGTGCTGAGAGGCCGCTGGTGTAATATCATTGCTCTGAATGCGCATGCACCAACAGAAGAGAAGGGTGATGATTCAAAGGACAGCTTCTATGAGGAATTAGAAGGGGTTTTTGATCATTTTCCTAAGTACCATATGAAAATTCTGTTAGGAGATTTTAATGCAAAAGTGGGGAGAGAGGATATTTTCAAACCGACTATTGGGAATGAGAGTTTACATCAGGATAGCAACGATAATGGCGTTAGAGTAGTAAGCTTTGCCACATCAAAGAATCTAGTTGTTAAGAGCACTATGTTTCCGCACCGAAATATTCATAAATACACCTGGACCTCTCCTGATGGGAAGACTCACAATCAGATCGATCACATATTGATAGATGGGAGACGGCATTCCAGTATACTCGATGTGCGATCTTTCAGGGGAGCTGACTGTGATACTGATCACTATCTGGTGGTTGCGGAAGTTAGGGAAAGACTGGCAGTAAGTAAACAATCAGCACAGAAGTTTGATGTAGAGAGATTTAATCTCAAGAAGCTAAGTAAACTAGAGGCTAGGAAACAGTATCAGCTTAAGATCTCAAACAGGTTTGAAGCTTTGGAAAACTTAAATGCTAGTGAGGACATAAATAGGGCTTGGGAAAACATTAAAGAGAATATCAAAATCTCAGCTCAAGAGAGTCTAGGTCTACATGAACGGAAGCAGCATAAACCATGGTTTGATGCAGAATGTGCAGAATTTTTAGATAAAAGGAAGCAGGCTAAAATTCAGTGGTAAGAGAATTCAAACCAAAATAATGGAGATAATCTGCACAACGTAAGACGTGAAGCTAGTAGACATTTCAGGAACAAAAAGAAGGAATATCTGAAAGCTAAAATTAATGAAATTGAAACAAACAGTAAGAAGAAGAATATAAGAGACTTGTATAGGGGTATCAATGAGTTTAAGAGGGGGCACCAACCTAGAATTAATGTAGTAAAGGATGAGAAGGGTGATCTGGCTGCAGACTCCCACAGTATTTTGGCTAGGTGGAGGAATCATTTCTCCCAGCTGTTGAATATACACGGGGTTAATGATGTTAGGTAGACTGAAGTACACATGGCAGAGCCACTAGTGCCTGAGCCCAGTGCCTTTGAGTTTGAGATGGCTATTGAAAAGCTAAAAAGTCACAAATCACCAGGTATTGATCAGATTCCAGCAGAATTGATTAAAGCAGGGGGTAGGATTATTCGGTCTGAAATCCATAAACTTATTATTTCTATTTGGAATAAGGAGGAATTGCTTGAGGAATGGAAGGAGTCGGTCATTGTGCCTATTTATAAAAAGGGTGATAATACAGATTGTAGTAACTATCGAGGCATATCACTTTTATCGACTACGTACAAAATTCTATCCAACATTCTTTTGTCAAGGTTAACTCCATATGCAGAGGAAATTATTGGGGATCATCAGTGTGGATTTCGACGTAACAGGTCAACCACTGATCATATATTCAGCATTCGTCAAATACTTGAGAAAAAATGGGAATACAATGAGGCAGTGCATCAGCTATTTATAGACTTCAAGAAAGCCTATGATTCAGTTAGGAGGGAAGTCTTGTATAATATTCTCATTGAGTTCGGTATCCCCAGGAAACTAGTAAGGTTAATAAAAATGTGCCTAAGTGAAACGTATAGCAGAGTTCGGGTACGCAAACATTTGTCTGACACGTTTCCTATTAAGAATGGCTTGAAACAAGGAGATGCTCTGTCGCCATTGCTTTTCAACTTTGCTTTAGAATATGCCATTAGGAGGGTTCAGGCAAACCAGGAGGGCTTGAAATTGAATGGTACACATCAGCTTGTGGTTTATGCTGATGATGTTAATATATTGGGTGGAAGCATACATAGTATAAAGAAAAATGCAGAAGATTTAATTATTGCTAGTAAGGAGATTGGTCTAGAAGTAAATGCTGAGAAAACTAAGTACATGGTCATGTCTCGAAATCAGAATGCAGGACACAATCACAACATAATTATAGATAATAAATCCTTTGAAAGGGTGGAAGAATTCAAATATTTGGGAGCAACCCTAACGAATCGAAACTCCATTCATAAAGAAATTAAGAGCAGATTGAAGGCGGGGAATGCTGGCTATCATTCGGTGCAGAATCTTTTGTCTTCCAGGTTGCTATCCAAAAACACGAAGATTAGGGTATACAGAACTATAATTTTACCTGTTGTTCTGTATGGATGTGAAACTTGGTCTCTCACACTGAGGGAGGAACAAAGACTGAGGGTGTTCGAGAATAGGGTGCTGAGGAGGATATTTGGGCCTAAGAGGGACGAGGCGACAGGGGATTGGAGAAGACTACATAACGAGGAACTTAATGACCTGTACTCATCACGAAATATTATTCAGGTAATCAAATCGAGAAGACTGAGATGGGCGGGGCATGTGGCACGTATGGGGGAGGAGAGAGGTGCATACCGGATTTTGGTGGGGAGACCCGAGGGAAGGCGACCACTTGGGAGACCCAGGCGTAGATGGGAGGATAATATTAAGATGGATATTCGGGAAGGGGGATGTGCGGGCATGAATTGGATTGAGCTGGCTCAGGATAGGGACAAGTGGCGGGCTCTTGTGAATGCGGTAATGAACCTTCGGGTTCCATAACATGCGGGGATTTCTTGACTAGCTGAGAAACTGTTAGCTTCTCAAGTAGGCCTCTGCTCCATGGAGTTAGTTAGTTAGTTAGTTAGTTAGTTAGTTAGTTAGTTAGTTATCATAATTTTCAAATATGATTAATCTTGATTTATTTTTCGGATCTTCTCGAAAATCTAAGGTGTTTGCAAAAATTGTTTGGTATCAGACGTTGATCTCTTTCACTCGACCACCTATCAAACCTGAGTCGACATCCTGCGATTGATAGGCAGTCACTATGCCTCAACAACGGCACCCACTGTCACAGGAGGTGAAGAATCAAATCAGCCTTCTTCAAATGTAAGGATGTTTCAAATTATCAAAGTCAATTTCCAAAGTTAGTCAATCGTGACCAGTTAACCACTAAAGATGCACAGTGTCTGTTGTCGAAATCTCAGAGAACGTAAAAACATTTCAATATCCAGCTGCATCACCGTTCTTGCCCTTCGAGAATGGTTTCCCTTGCCTTCTGAGAACTTGTAAAGTTGACTGGAAACACAGATGAAGCGCACATGTTTTAACCTTTTAAAGCCTAGCGGTAACTTTATATACCGCCAAGTTTAACATTAAAAAATTCTACGTGGTGCCCACATTGCGTTTATGTGTTTTGTACGGATCTCAGAACAAACAGCAACTTTAGCCTTATAAAACATTAAGAGATTGGTTTTTATAACCGAAGTGGAGAGTGTTTACAGCGCGGTACGCACTGAGTTCTTGTATAAAACAGATACGCTTCGTCTTTAAAGGGTTAATCTATGCTATTCCTACAGCAGTAGCATATAGCAGCTGCTATGGGACGTTCTGCTGCAGTGTTCACACCAGCCAGCCAATCCTGAACCGGATGAATATGGTACACAACTTTTCATTATATTTCTTTTAAGATTATTGTCCCATCCACAACTGGGTGTCGCAAAAGGTCTCTTTCCTTCATGTTTTAGCATAAAAACCCTGAATGTATCCATTCTACTGTCTTTCATGCGTGTAACATGCTCAACCCATCTACCCCCCTTGACTTTATGATTCCGTAAAGTGGCGAAAAATATACTACGTACATCATGATTCCACTCAGTACGCAAGATTCCTCCAGTGTCAAGTTGCTTCTTCCCTCTTAGGTTCAAACACTTCCCTCGAAATCAGGCAACATATCACCCTTAGTCGATATACATATTTTCGAAAATGTCAACGATCATACTACATGTTTATGAGCTTATTCTTATATGAATTAAGATTTAACATTGAAGATTTAGTCTTGAAATGTAAAGTGTAACGCTATGTAGATGCACAACTGCATTAACTGCAAGTATGAAACAAATAATGAACTGTGATAGTGTTGATTACTGCTATATTGCATCCCTTTGATGATCTTCACTCAGTACTGGGCACTAATTGGTCAAATAAAATCAAATTTATTAGCTGCGTTTCACAGTCATTTATGGATCTTCCTGTTCTTTCTCTCAATTATTTGAAAACGTTTTGAAGATAGAAAATAAAATTTTTTCATTTAAAGTACTCATTTTGCTGCCCATTTGATTCTGCTGCCCGGAAGGCAGCCGAACCATTCTCCCCCTTCCCCCCAACCCCTCGAGCTACGCTCCTGGTACAGAGTGCCCATCGTATTCCCATACAATGAGATGTCACATCTACATAGGTCTAAGTGTTCTGCTGGCATGTTGGAGTTGCGTGGTTGTTCGTTTCGATTGGACTGCGTATCACACACACATAGACGCAACATCCTACCGTATGGAAACACTCAGTCATATATGTACAAGGGTTTTCTGCCTGCTGCAACAAATAGCACTTTACAACAACATAAATAATAGCTACGCATTTTCGAATCAATATTTAATGGTGACCCTCAGGGTACTTCAATACACTAAAGATCAATCCAACCAACCACGCCATAGTTATAATTAACGGTATTACAATACACAGAGAAGTACGCATTACACTTCAGATCGTTTAATGAAAGAACGCCTCTAATGTCTTCCTAATCTCAATTCATGCAAGAATACGCAGTCCAATAACCATGCAATTTGATTCCTAACGAGCCTAAAAACGGCGTTGTAAACTACCACTGAGGACGATTCCCAGTTCACTGTAAACATGTTGGGTGTTTATAATAAAAGTTAATAAATTATAGGCGCGCTTTTGATGCTAATGCATAATTATGCATTAGGCCTGTACCATACTAAGCGATCGGAAAATATAAATACATTTCAAATACACTTAGTCTACATTCTTCCTTAGAAGACCAAGTCACACAACTAATTGTGGTTTAAAACTCATTAATATAGAAAAACACCTTAACATCCTGAAGTTTTAAAGGAAAATATGCTGCAATTATCATTTAAGTGACAGCAATAAACTGCAATACATCCGTCTAGCCCACTTGTCTGGCAGCAGTCTTTTATCCTTAAACACACAATGAAGAAACACGTTGGGATGCACTACACTCACAGCCTTTGGTTACTGCTCTCTGCCAACTAACACAGCTACACTGAATTGAGATTGATCAAATCCGTTCTTTCGATTTTTAATTTTTAGTGATACCTGACGACATCCCTGTTATTTGGCATATCCTTCAAATTTCAAAGCCCTGCTCTACACACTGATCTGTGTCATAAGAAAAAAACATGGTTTTCTGATAAGCCACTCTATGGCGAAGTTCGTCACAGTCATAAAAATGTCAGCTTCTTATCTCCTTGACCTCCCCTGACGGTAACCTGATCATGGGGAAACAACTGCACCCCGTCTGTCTCCATCCAGACCTCTACTCCTTTTCAAGGAACACAATAATTCCAAAATTCCACAGGCAACTGGCACTAAAATACGAGTATAATGAATATACAAAGTTATTAGAGAAACCATAATGCCATTCCACAAGCCTTGGGGTGACCCATTCTCATTACAATTACTTTATAAATTTCTGCACAGTTAGATATTCACAAGTGGGTTTATTTAGAAGAGAAAGGCCTATGCTTAAATATGCGTACATAACGTGTCCTTATAGATGGGGTAACATGGCTCCGAGATGCAATTAAGTGTAAAAAATATAAAACATTCCTTAGTTAGAGAAACATTAAGGTCCCTTCTTTACTTACACAAAAATGAAATTACTCCCATACAAATGTATAGTTTAGAGCACATACATCCCTAAATTTCCAAAACAGACATTCAGAAATGTAGGTGTATATATACGACAACAAACAATATGTTTAAATGTGAGTGCAGTGCACGCTTATACCCGGCAACATACACTCCAGAGTCTAGAAAAATAAGCATTTAAGGAAAATAAAACTTTCCTTTGATATCTTATTTAAACAAGAAATAAATGCAATTTATATTTTAAGGAAAAATCAAATTTCAGTTGTATTATTTTTCAGTGCAAAGTACAGTCTGCTTAGTAATTGTACTTTCAGCGTGTCGCACATGACACAATTATGGCATTCTTCCCAACATTCAGTTACATACATCAGTGATAACACTAAAAAAATCATAAAATCCTTTACGACCACGTGATACTAGCAGTCAAGTTTCTTGTTGCTATTAACGCGTGCAGTCAAAAAAAGGAACACGCAAAATCAGCCAAAGTGTGGATAGAAATATTTTCGTGTCAAACGTTCAGGACATGGGTATGAGAATATGATATTTCATATATTTCTTTTATAAAAACGAAACGCTACAACATGACAAAGCGCCAGATGGTTTAGTTCGATAATACCTGTTGAATGTCTGGAACAAGTAAGTCCGTGGAACAGAGTCACTCTTCAGAAGCTATCTGTCGTCCAGCTAATTAAGAAACTCTTTGCCTTCTACGAAACCTTCAAATTCATTAAGATGTTCACTGCTCCCCACCTTGTCCTAATGAACACAGCCCCCCCCCCCCATCCTCATACCCTGCTTCATTCATTAAGATCTATCGTAAGTTATTCCCATCCCATGTAGCGTGTTGTTACAAACGATCTCTGCTTTTTATAACTACTTACACAAATCTGTAGCTTTTCTTACTCGTACCATGAGTGCCATAAGCTAATCTTTCTTGATCTCACAACCCTAACAATATTTGGTAAAGGGTAAAATTTAAGAAGCAGATAATATCCTTCAAATATGACACATAAAACGTTTATAGTGACTTAAAATCATGTCTACAGAAATATGTGTTAAATAATATTATCTTTATGCTCTAAACTCTCTCGCGTGAAAAATTACAAAGCAGCAGAAATTGGACATGATTTAGAGTTCCGATGAATCATACACTGGACTGCCATACGGTTCGTTGCGATAAATAGGGTGTCGAATAAAAAGTGCTGACACCAGAAACTAACTTGTATGGAAATTGCGGCATTCTTCAAACTTATATAAGGTCAAATCCTTTGGAATCATAAAATGCAGCAGGTGAACAGAGAGTTCTTTTAATTCCTTTGTTAGTTTCTTACTTTGTCGCTTCTATGGGCTCCTGCACTAAAGTATTGCCGCTTTTAAGTAGGACGTACAATGTGTGTGTGTGTGTGTGTGTGTGTTAAAACAGATGGTAGCAGAATTAATAGAAATAACCAGGGAAGAAAGAAAAAGTTTTTATTAGTAGGCCCGTAAATTGTGTCCTCAGAAGGTAAGGGAACATCCGAGGCTTGTCTAACTCCTAGACTAGAAAGCGAGTCTTAATTAAAAACGTTAGGTTCAAATATATGTCCTGGAAGAAACAAATTGTACCATCCTGTTATAATTCTAACCAAACGCTGTTACATTCCTGGATATTCTTGCACGCTATCACTGGCATTTTATCTGATCTTGTTCCACCGTCATTCACAGGGCTGCAACCACGCAATCCACAGGACCAGAGTGGCTGGCGTGTCCGCAGAGTAAAGCCACAAATGTCGTTATGAAGATTATTTATATGGCACTGAAATTACAATGGCTTGACAGTCCCACCGCCGACTCCCCGTTATACAGGAATTACATCTTTTACTGGCCTAACCACGGTACCTTACACACCAAAGATTTCCAACTTCTTCAAGAATGTATGAGTAGAACTAAAATTTTACAAGATTATGGCGATCACATTTGATTTTAAAGACGTTGAAGTTTCTATTCCTTATTGGTAAAACATGTAAAGATATCCCTGTGCACGCCATGAAAGCATATGCGGGACAGAAACACTAATTTTTAACCTCGGCACTAGACAGGAGCGGCCACGTTCAAGCACCGGCCACTTTATTCCTGCGATAGTTCTCATAGCCGAGGAGAAAAAGAACTCTATGCTTGTCGATAATCGGACCGTGGTACCTCGGGTGTCTACCCCGTAGCCTAGTTAGTCAAGCAAGCACGTTATCACGGATGCATCACTGGTTACTGGCAAGATCCACAGACTGAAAAGTAAACAAAGAAATGGCGAATGTGGGTCATGTAGTGACGGGGTATATATTATGCATGTAAATGTCTGCTTCTTTGTAAACTGAAAATTCTAACCACACAAAAGACACGACTGTGCATGTGTAAGATGCTTCGTAGCATGAACAGCGTCTGTATCGAACTGGTGGCACACCAAACTCCATGAAGCTAAGAGTTGCAAATCTAGTAAAGAAATCTTACGCATTTTGTGAACCCCCGAAATTTCTTTACCGTGTTACAAGTGCCCCCCACTGGTCGCTACCCTGCGACAGATAAACCCAATCCACAACATCTCATATAATTAAAGAAAAAGATCCACTTCAATATTATCCTCCTCTCAACAAGTCTCCCGTCTCTCTACCAAAACTGTAAGCACTCACCTTCTGTCCCATGAGGTTCACATGTACCGCCCAAATCATCCTCCTTTATTCGATCACTCCTCCCCCGGTCATTTCGCATACATAAACACTATAATGCAAAGGAAACCACAGTGCATAAAGCTAGAAATAACAACCTGAAATGTTACTAACAACAGGCCAAAGCTTTCGTAATAACATAGGTGTTCTATCAATTATTTTTTAGTTTACAAGTCCTTTAAGAACACCTTTAATTCTATTAAGCACCAAGTACATAAAGGATTATATTTAACCAATAAAAAACCAAAATTAAAACATCGCGCTCTAACGACTAACATTTATCTACATTACAGGCCTACATAAAAATTTAGTTCCTGCTTCACACCTACCTAGTTCCGTCTCCACTGGAAGAACCAGCCGCTTAATATTGTACGGGAAAATGAACTGGTTTTACTGAGAGAATCGTAAGAAAACACATAAGCACACCGTGTGGGCAGATAATTACTGTTAAGGCTAGGGGCGAGGGAGACACAACTTCGCTTTAAATGGTTAAAATTCCTGTAGTAGCTCGTATTTCGTACAACAAACTTACAAAAACATGAAACGAGTACGGTCGCACACAATGGACATATTGACATTATCACCCCTCAAATCAAAGCAAAGGTTTCCACACATTTTCAAATTACTATTGTGGATGCCTGGATTATGATGCGGTGCCGCAACTCTATGCCTTACATGTACACTCGCCACTAGGAGAGCGATCTGTGACTCACTACCATTAATTGATAATCGCAGCAGGTAATTATGAACTTCAAACGAAAGTTTGGGTAACAAATGTCGTAATAATTGCCGATCCCAGCGGCCGCGCGGTAAGTCGAGGGTCTATGGCCGTTCGCTTACTGGGATTATGGACTGGGGGAATGGATGTGTCTGTTGTGAGTGTTGCGTCGTCAGGTAGAGGTCTCTGCGTCGGGCTGATCGGTCGTCCAGACGAGTCCTACCGAGTGTGGTGTGTAGTGTGATCGTGCAGCCTTGACAATAATGAGGCCCTGGTCCACTACGGGCTCTGGCGCCGTGAAAAAATGATTACATAAGTCGAAGAAATATTTTTTATATTTTGTCTTCCGTCTGTCCACCTTGGGTGTAGTTGCGTTGAAGCTAACCGTTGTCAATTTCATGTTGCTACTTGGTTGTCCTTGACTAAACGGAAATTTTATTTAGGGTGTAACATTTGGTTTTAATGAACACAAAGAATGCTCTACCGGTAGAACTATGTCGTATTAATTAAAACTAATTGCCTTTGTAATTTTAAATCTGAACATGGACAAAGCCTCGTTTTAATTAAAGTCAAGTGTGGTCAGGTACCTTCAAGAGAAGTCCTTTGTAACTTCAGGACGACAAACAGGTTGTAGGAAAACACACATACCTCAACGAATTAATTTTCTTTTGTAACGTCATAAATATCTGCTTACATTTCTCGCTAATTTTCACGTACAAGGAACAAAGTGTCCTTCTTGAAGATTCTTTTATACAACAGCAAAACAAAATTTCAAAATGTACCCATCCGCAGCGTGCATCGACCTCTTAAAAAGAAATAAGTACGTTCAGGATTTTACCATGTGCTTGGTGTATGTGCGTGAGTCTTTCAACTTAAATTTTTCAACAGTTTTCACGAAACTTTGTAAGAACACTGTGCCTTTCGAACCCACAACAAGAGTGTACACTAAAACTTCCTACAATCAGTAACAACACCAACATGGCGGATGAGAGAATTGTTAGAAGGCGATGCGAATGTATGCGTTCTGCACTGAGACAATCCATTACCCAGGAAACTGCGTGAGCCTGGGCCATGGTATGGTGACAAAACACTAACTAATAAAGTGCTGGGGTCTTTCTGAATGGCTAGGATTTAGTATTAAAATATCGGCAATAACACTGGCCTTATATTAGTAATTACCGATCACAGTTGGTGATTGACCCATTCGGATTGCAGCGGTGGCATTTTCCTCTACACTCTCCACTTCGGTTATAAAAACCAATCTGTTAATGTTTTATAAGGCAAAAGTTGCTGTTTGTTCTGAGATCCACACAAAACACATAAACGCAATGTGAGCACCACGTAGAATTTTTTAATGTTGAACCTGGTGGTATGTAAAGTTACTGCTAGGCTTTAAAAGGTTAATTCCGCATGTACAGGTGAACCTGTCGCTATGCAGGCCTGGGCAGACCCTTTGGGCTCCAAGAGGTTTAGGCTCCCATAATTTCTAAACAATCGGCACACGAAAGTGCAAAGGTTGTCAGCCCGACTCACCGGCCGCCTTTACTCCCACAACACATCCTTGGTTGTCATTTCTTTTACACGCTGAGTCGACCCCGGGGCCATAGAGCGGTAGAAAGAATTAAGTCAATGGAAAATCCCAGTGGCCCCAGAGGGAATCGAACCCGCGACCTTCGGCTTGTAGCGCAGTGCCTCAACCAAATGCGCCACCGCAGAAATGTTTTGAGACCTTATAATCATGCGTACACAGCTGCTGATCTAGACGATTTTCCCTCCTTTTCGAGTCGAAGTCCTGACTCAGAATTGTAAGTACGTCATGAAAGACAATAATGAGCATCGTTTACCCCTTTAAAGAAGAAACGTATCTGTTTTATATAAGGACTGTACGTATCGCGCTGTAAACACTCTCCACTTCGGGTATAAAAACCAATCTCTTAACGTTTTATAAGGCAAAAGTTGCTGTTTGTTCTGAGATCCGTACAAAACACATAAACGCAATGTGAACACCACGTAGAATTTTTAACGTTAAACCTGGTAGTATGTAAAGTTACCGCTAGGCTTTAAAAGGTTAAAATACCTTCCAGAATGGATGGTGCCATGTTCAAAAGCTTCCTCTAAACTGTGCTAATAGCAATCAATCAAAACATCTAATTATCTTACAGCACCACCCCAACCACGCTCCAAACGCTAAGCACAGGATATTCATATCAACACAGTATGATTGATACAGTTGCACATCCTTTAAAATCCAACCGATTATTTCATCCGTAAGCCAATGAATAAGTTTAAAGTCCAATTAAATCGTGTTTCACGTATTGCCAGTTAATATACACAGTAAATTAATTTCATTTGAACTGTGTGTATCACAATGACACATTTCTTGCTTTTGTTATTTTTTTAATATTTCATTTGTCCATCGTTCCGTAGACAGCTGAATAATGGAATGTCCATGTAGCCGTTTGCCATAATTTATATACGTACACACTGCAGCTACTCTTATCTAATCAAACACGCAATCCGTCTTCCAACCCTCCAGCAGGAACGGCCAGTATTATTGGCGAAACGCTATTTTGAAATTAAGCCACTCAGTTCTGTTATAAAGAATTATGACGCAATTTTAATTTACTATAATTCCTTGAACCACTTAAGGGGAATTATAAAATCATGAATGTTTGCTAGTGTGCCTGTGTGTGTCCACTGAAATACCTGAAAGTGGTTCAGCCAACCATTTCGAGTCGATATTTCGTTTCGTTTCGTAGTCCTTACCTCTTCTACCTACTCAAAGTAGGCGTCGCGGTTTTTGTTTTTCATGCGATCACACTTAGACACACACCACAGTCGGTAGGACTCCTCTGGACGAGGGATCGGCCCATCGCAGAGACCTCTACCTGACAACAAGAACACTATACAAGAGACAAACATCCATGCCGCCGGTGGGATTCGAACCCACGATCCCAGCACGCGCTTGCCAGCAGACCTACGCCTTAGACCGCGCGGCCATTGGGATCGGCTCAAGTCGATATTAATTCGTGTAATTACAGTAATGTAGTTTTATTTAAATCGAATTTTGTCACATTAATATACTCTTATACCTATTCCCATTAAATCTGACTTGCAGTCTAATAATTTTTAATTAAATGTGGTGTTCGCACAGATTATTCAAATTGGGCTATGCATATTTACAGCTTTAATTCCAAGACGGCTGGATATGTTAAAATGGATTACACCACTTTAATAAAAGACAGCTTTGTTCCTGCTCATGATTTCTTGTAATCTGCTTCAACATCACTTCTCTAGAGTTTGAACTGTATAAGTGGTGTTCCGGTGACTTTACGTCATAACATCATACAGTTGCAATACTGGTCGGAGATCTCGGACCAGTACTGCAACTGTATTATTTCCTTCTTCTTATATTCTTGGGATTGGCCTGATGATGGCTACAAAACAATAGTCGAAACATGTAGCTGATTTATTAACTAGTAAAGCTGTGTTCTTTCTGAGCAACCTGTATATTTGTTTGGTCGTAAACATAAAGGGGACGACTCACATTAAAAAAAAATGCTCCGGTACTTTGAAATGTGAATGTATAAGGAGAATACGTAGTATAATTTAGTGAAATACATGGTTCTATTTAAGATAATTTTTTGGGAATAATTAAATAGTAGAAGGCCCAGCACAACAAAAACCACAAGTCTAACAGGAGCAACACGCTAGGGGTAAGTGTCAATTTCCACGTAAGGGAACTGACTGGACTGTTGTGAAAACTGAAGGCGATTGAGTGTACTTGAAGCTTTTAAAACACAGACTTTTGAATTAAAAAGTTTATTAATCGGTGAAACCAAAATATATTTAGCCTTAGAGCTCTTTCCCTCTCCCCTCAGGCTACGATCAAACAATGGGTAAGACGAAGCTTGAAATTTGCACACATCCGGTAACATGAAAACTTTAGGGAGACTTTACACATAACAGTAAATTATACAAAGTGCTCATCGGGCAAGTGTGTGCAGGCCCTACTTGTAACATTTTACCTGCGCCAGGGGGCCACAAGGATAGTCTGCTACCTAACAGACTGGTCCACCAAATAATTCCTATGTCAAATGGTCAGAAATATGATTTTTATCGCGATATTTGTAGTTCTCACGGCTGTGACATTGAAGAGTAGCGTTTTCTGTGATATGACGTCGTTCAGCCTCACAGCCAGTTACCAGTACTTCGGAGGAATCTGAAGCCATTATCTTCAGCTCGGAGGATGATGATAAAAGTTTCCTCCAACACGTTGGTAAACAGATAATAGAATACGCGGAATTACCTCTCAGAGGGCGATTTAGCTTGATACTTCTTTTTTCACAACAACAACTGCACGTTTCGGAACTACTAGGAAAGTACATTCCACTGAAGAAGGAGAGTAAAGGAAAGAAGTCGACAGATCCCAAAGAAAATACTTACAATGAAAATGAAGAAAGCACATGGAGAAACAGTCGAACGGCGCAACAGAAACTTGAAGAAAGAGGAAACATTTTATACACTGGGTATGTAGACCGGCATTTACGAGTGGCGGTGGCGGTGGTGGGGCAGTGGTAGAGGCGGCGGCGGCGGCGGCGGTGGTGGTGGTGGTGGTGCAGGCAGTTGAGGGAAATTGATGCGGTTCAGTAAAGCATCGATAGTGGCGAAATTGCTTGGTATGGACAAAAACCACTTGATGGTAAAGTAAAGTTGTCTTAGCGCCTGACATGAAGGCATACGGGAAATTGAGGTATAGCTCCACTGATTCTTAATCTCGGTATTAAGAGAGAGGTGGGTGGTCAGTTTCACGCTTAGACCGCCTTATCTGAGAGCAAACAGCTTCAGGGAACCGTAGAATAGGAAGCTGGGTGGGACCCAACGTCGGTCTGTGTGCTGAGGGGAGGAAACCCCCTCGCACCTTCCGCTAATGGAAGACGATAGCTCTGCTGTGCAGTTCACAGCCTGGGCACTATACGGACTGAGCTACAGGCCTACCAACTCTCCAAGAAATATTTAGGTTAATAATACTAATTGAAGCTCATAACCTGCTGATGAGTCATTTAGAATTACAGAACAGACTGTCGATTAAGCATTGGATTTATAAAACTTCCTGAAGGAAGCGGCCGTGTTAGATTTTAATATTGTCATTTTACAAACAGAGCAGTGATCCACTATTCTTGTGACCGAATTACGGATTACTGATATGATGGTGTTAATATAATATATTCTACGTTATCTACATTAAATGATACCACTTCATTATCACACTTAAATACATCGGCACTCTTCAAGGATCTGCTGTGAGTAATTACTTTTTTCCCCCATGGTACAAATACTAAACAGCATTATTCTTCCAACAATTATACATACATCCTACTTTCGTAAGACTGTGGCTGTACTTACTATGGCTTGTAATGTATAAATATGTGAAATTACACGGATGAACGAATATCTAAGTGAAGGCGTGGATAAATACCCTACAAGTGGTGTCTCAGAAATATGATTCCACTTTATTGTCACAGTTTTAAGGGGCCAAACTTGAAACTGATGAACCACAGGCCTCCGTTAAAACGCTGTATACATTACCATATTACTTGGGGTATACCGTATTACAGCCAAGATATTACAACTGAATGCAGAGCAGCAACGAATACTCTCTTTCACAAATTTATAGCAAGAGAAAATCAAGTAGGATGAGACGGGCGGGGCATGTGGCATGCGTAAGGAGAAAAGAACCACACACTAGTTTCCGGTGGGGAAAAGTGAAAAAAAAATTGTACCGTTCGGAAGAACTAGGTGTACATGGCGAGGACAATATTAAAATGGATCTTAAGCAGAATTACATACCGCAGACTAGATTCATCTGGCTCACGATAAGTGGCAGGCTGTGACAAGCATGATAACGAACCTTCGGTTTCCATGAAACGTGGGGAAATTTTTTGGCCAGCTGACAAAACAATAGCTTCACGCGAAGCATTCCGTTCCGTGAAATGACGTCAGTCAGTTTGAAGGTATTGACAAATTTGTTACGCACACTCCATTTTCACTTCCAACATACTAGATGCTTCACCTACAGTTTCAAAAGGAACACGAGAACAGTATACGCACTACACAAGAGCTATACGTATTTAAAAACGTGTTAACATTCTATTCAAACGTAAGGGAAGCCAGTTATTTGGAAAATGTCAAGCGCTTTCGTTATATTTAACCTTTTAAAGCCTAGCGGTAACTTTACGTACCACCAGGCTTAAATTTAGTCAATTCTCCATGGTGCTCACATTGCGTTTATGTGTTTTTTACTTATCTGGGAACAATCTGCAACTTTTACCTGACATGTCACCAAATGATTGGTTTTTTAAACTGAGGTGTAGAGTGTTTACTGGGCGGTACGCCCTGAGTCTTTATATTAGAATGTGTTTCGTCTTTAAAGGGTTAATTTATTTTCTTCAATTATACTGCCCCATGCTAGGTACGTTCGGGTGTCAGCAAGAATAAAATTACATTCACTTGGGAACTGATAGTAAATTTAACTGGGAGACTTAACTCACATAAAATATTCTTTCTGCCCTCCGGACAATGCTTTTACTCAGGTTGTGTGGATTTTCACCATGGATTAAACCTAAAACAATTATTATCTTCCCTGTTCCGTCATCGGTGTCTAAATATACATATTACGTATCTTCGGGGAAGTGAATATGTTTATACAGCTACACATATACTACGCTGCAATGCATTGGTGGAACGCAAGCACATGTCAGTTGACCGATTCTCTTCTCTTGTACCACAGCACTATTTTAGTTTCGTGAGCAACAATACAACGCGTATGTATTTTTTTTCAACTACCGCAACACTTCACTACGTCACTTCGTCAAAATTCGACAGCTTTAAGATCTGTCTTCCTGGAAGTGACATTGTGCAGTTTAGTAGATTCCCTAGGTCATCAAATTTATAATATAAAAAAATCAGTATCTGTCCAAACACAACTAAATTCTATTTATTATATAGAGCTACATGTTTCTGCCTATCTTAGGTCATCCTGAGGTTCACAGTTGGTTTTTAAAACATACTGAGGAAGAAATATACATTATGTAAGTCCGTAAAATGCAATTAATATTATTAAAATTGTTAAGATTTTGGACTGAGGTCGAAGTCGGTACATATTTACCGACTCCGATCCCGACTCCACATAAAAATTCCTTCCGACTCCGACTCCACAGCCCTGGTGAAAAAACAGTTCAACTTTGGATCCCACATACGATAAATTTCGCTTTGCAACAGTGGGTTATAGACATGCGCTGTGGGTGCTGCACTTACAGAGGCGGATCTCTGATATGTAACTGACAACAGGAATATTATCTTGTGAACTCCACACAACACAGAGTGCACCAAACGTCACTGACAATATGGGATGCATTTCAGTACAAACTCCTTTACAGTGCAACTCTTATGCAGATTATAATGCAAAATCGTAACCGTGCAGCCGAGATAAGACAGCTGTAAAAGCACAAAGCAACTACAACTGACCTTACAAATTACGGACTGTGGCAAATACTTCGATTGTTATATTATCCGAGAACTTGGGGGCACTGATGCTGAAACATGGATTATGGAGCTACTTTATTCGTACGGTACGTTTTCTGCATGGGCTGTTTATAATTAACCAACTTATTTACGTAAAATGCATAACAATTTTGTCTTTCATTTGTGCCTTAAAGGAAGATTTTTCTTAAGGCTACAGTGATGAACGGAAAAATAAAAATCGAGGCAGTAGGATGCTCTTATAACTGCAAATTACAGGCTTTCATGGCCGTGCACCTTAGTTTACTTACAACAATTACAGAGCTCTGAGAATTTACAAGACTAGAACGGCGACAGCCTCTGATTTACGGTAGGTTATGTAAAGTATTCCTAATCCTGGTGGTCGTGCGGTCTAAGGCGTCGGTATACGGCCGCTTGCTTGCTGAGACTGCGGGTTCGAATCTCGTCGGAGACATGTCTATCTGTCTCCTGTGAGTGTCTGTGTGTTGTCATGTAGAGGTCTCTGCGAATAGCCAATGACTCGTCCAGAGTAGTCCTACCGAGTGTGGTGTGTCTGAGTGTGATCGCGGAATCTCACAGAGGAGGTCTAGAACCAGTATGGCTGTCGAGCCGTGCAACAAAAAAAAATTTCAGTTGTTGGAAGTGTACATTGGAACAGAACAGTAACATTTCGTCAAGTTATAAAAGTTGTAATTTATTGTTTATCTCTTTACATAAGTGGGAAAATCTTTAAAGGACGGTACGAGATTTCAGGTCTAATTCCTACCAAAATTCCATTTATTGATCTTCAGCTGCTTTGCAATATTAATAGCAAATTACTTCCACGATCAGCTTACTAAACGCTTGTTAAGTTAAACTTTTAAAGCCTAGCGGTAACTTTACGTACCACTAGGTGTAACATTCAAAAATTCTAAATGGTGCTGACATTGCGTATATGTGTTTTGCATGAATCTCAGAAAAAAAAAGCAACTTTTGCCTTATAAAACATTAAGAGATTGGTTTTTATTACCGAGGTGGAGAGTGTTTACAGCGCGGTAAGCACTGAGTCCTTATATAAAACAGACACTCTTCGTCTTTAAAGGATTAAACAATATTTTGACGCTACACTGAAATTCATTACCAAAAACCCCTTAAACGGAACATTGGACTTATGCTGGGGACTGTCTCAGTGTGACTCAGTATGCCTTACATTACCACTACACTTAATCAAAAGCGCCGGGATGTGAAAGACGTGTTACGTCTCCAGAATACATTACGACACATCACTGTAGATTACACTATATATATTTCTTTCCACGACACTTTCGTATGTTAATATATGCAGAACGGACTAAGAAGATGTTCGGGGGGGGGGGGTGGTGTGAGACTAAAGTCGTTTAGAGGGTGGAATTTAATACGTCACCCTTTCTCTTTTACTTCTGGCACTGAAAAGCATGTTGACATTCAAAGCTGAACAGTGACAGTCGACAGATAACGATCGGTAGTCCTAATGATGAAGAACACTTCCTGCCAGGCTATAAAGTTACAACAATACTAACTAAATACAGTTAAAGTGCAAACAAGGTCGAAAATAACAGCTTCAATTGCACGCACACTAGGATGTACTGAGTTTCTGTGGTGTCACAGAAACACAATGGACTGGTTTAGAAGGACTATAATGCCTTCTAAGAAACTAACATTTGCTCAGCAAGCACAGAAGTTTCCCGTACTGTACGGAACCCAAAGGTTCATTACACTGGTC
The DNA here is from genome assembly GCA_013340265.1 of Coptotermes formosanus. NCBI lineage: Eukaryota > Metazoa > Arthropoda > Insecta > Blattodea > Rhinotermitidae > Coptotermes > Coptotermes formosanus. Next base: position 18,533 of record BLKM01012018.1, read on the forward strand.
ACACAAGCTTGCCACTACTCATTCTGAGCCAGATTAGTCCAGTTCACATTACCACGCCATTTCTTTATTACGCACTAATATCGCTTTTTGACCTGTGTCCAAGTCTTCCACGTGGTGTATCTACTTTAAGTTTCCCAGCCAAACTCTTGTATGCATTTTTCCTACCTCTCTCGTATATTAACATGCTCCACCATTCCATTCTCCGTGTGATTTTTAATGCTACCCACATATTATTATCTTAATAAATTTCTAAAAACAAGACGGATCATTAAGCTCCAACTTTCCACAACTCCTGTTACCTTATCCCTCCTCAATATCCTGTTGCTGAGCATCCTATGTGTGAAGGAAGAAGTTTCACAAGTATACATACAAAACAAGAGACAAAATTATAATTTCGGATCTTTTAATCTTTACATTTCTAATACCAGACGGGTAGACTAAAAATTTCAAACAGAATGGCAGAAAGCACATCCCAAATTTAATTTGACTCTTACACGAGCAAAAACGTTCATACTTTCTGAGTCTTAGACCTTATTTAGTTCGCCTCAGTCACGGCTTTCAAAAATGTCTCCACCTTTCACAGAGATTTTATGATTTAATCGTAAAATGTCTGTACATAACACGAGAATCCGCACCGACTGAAGAACTCTGTGTCATGGAAACGGCGTACCCATCGTCATAGGATTCACCTGCCTGAATGAACATTGCCTGAACGGACGTTTGGAATTAGAGGCTGGTAAACTACATGGGTTTTGAAGACGGTCAAACATTATTGGGCGTTAAATTAACATGCTAGGTGGGATTATCGGAATTACACTCCACTCTTCAACGATCATGATGACAGTGGTTAGGCGAAACAATCGTGCGCGATGACTAAACAAGTCTGCATTCGCTACGCAACATACACAGACCAGCCCCTCTCAAAAAAGCAGTTCATTGCCAAGCAAATCATATCCATGAAACAATGTTTTTGAAGAGTGTTTCATACTTCCGCAAAACGTTTACAGTAAATGTATAAGGACGATAAAACATAAAACACATAGGCCTGTAGCCTATTCTTGATGTCGTGTTTCCACAATGACAATTTCAGTGACTGAGTAAAGATTCATCTTCCGCCTGCTGAACACGACTGAAATAAACTTGATCATATTCCTTCCTTGATTCCACAGAATCAGTGATTCAATGGTAGATGAGACTTGCAGTAACATTTGGTTACACCGTGATCAAGCAGTGTTCTATATAGACGTAACTCTTATACTTCTTCCCAGAGACGTAAGGTGAGAAGTTTGAAAGTCTAGAACTAATTAAAGACAAACTGGAATAATCCGGACAAGTTCTGCTCATACATTTTGAATATTAAAGACTGAGGTCACCAGAACTGGAACTGACGATACAGAAAAAGCAGTCAATAAGGATAACATTTCTTCCTGCAATTTGCCTGCAGTGTCCACGTTTATTCAACGACACTACCAGTAGCTTTGAATACACGACGTCGAGTGGTAGGATTAAAAAATAGTGAATTGGAAAGCATGTGAAAGGAAGCGGCTGTCGCGTAGGTGACAGTTCTGTGCTGGTACTTTACTGGACAGACTAACTAAAAGTAAGGAAAAGTCCGTCCGGATAGTCCACTTTGAGGCCGATATTGCAAGCCCTGAGCTTCAGCACAAGAAGCAGGCTCGGTACACAGTCCCCCACGATGTTTGGTGAGACGATGATCAATTTTCCGAAGCCAACTCTTGTAATTAAACGTTAATTATAATTCGCCTTCCTTACTGAACAGTCTGTTCAGAAGTACTGTCAGAATTGCAACCACGACTGAAGAAGAAGTCTTAAAACTGCTGGAAAATCAAGACTACAGCATAACGCACGGCTGGCGTCGGATATGCATGGTGTATGAAGAGTAAATAGAATATTGACTGCCTGATGAAACCATAGAATTCGATGGAAAATCAAATAGACTGTTACCCTTCGCACCAAGATATCAGCATAAACTGCCTCCAGACTGAACCACGGTGCACGGTATAAGAAGCAGGAGACTGTCCGCCTGTAGAATGCTATGGCAAACCATATGCTACACGATGGATCTTAGTCTAGAAACTAACTACAAGCAACGCGTGAACTGAACTCCAGCCGAAGTAACAACCTGCATCTACAACACGGGCATCTGGAGTGCTTAGTACTTCGTGACTATTATAAAGATATCCCGTTTATCTATATTCAAATTCCCCTACTTCATGAAAATTAAAATGTGGTTTTACGACTACGTTTGTAACAAACTCATTTCACGAACAATTTGCTGTGGTAAGAGATGTCTCTGTGCACGCCAGATAGCGTATGGGGTAATCGAGGTCTAACGCCACGCATTACTAACCTCAATTTTGGAGGCAGGTTAGTAGCCAGCTTCACGCCACTGCCGCTTTGTCCCCGGGGAAAAAGCGCTTTTTATCGCCTGAACAAAAGACAGGACGGGCGCGGTCAGGTTGCTTTGGAAAGCGAACAATTCCCTTGTCCCTGCGAAGAAGCGAAATTCAATTCCTGGAACGTCCAGACCGTAGCCTTGTCACAGTACCGCCTACGCTACTCCTTCTCATCTCCCGCATAGAATTCTTGAATTTTATATTCGGATATTAATTACAATTATTATTGTTACATAACGGAAATCTGTCTTCTTTTGAACACGTTATAATTTTTTAGCGACGCAGTGGAGAAAAGGAAGAAGAATATTGGATTTTGATCTCATTAAGGCGTGAATGCTATTTGGGACGGAACTACACAACCTGATCCAGTCATTCAAGATTTTCTTATGCACCAATATGCCTAATATTCTACTGTTTTAATGAGCGCAATAGTAATTCCATGCAACAGATTTGCACGTAATTTGTCTATGCCACAATCTAAAGAGACAAGATACACAGCTGCTTATCTGGAGATATATATTTGAAATCAATAAAATAAAATTAAAACGAGTTAAAAAATAACAGCTTAAGCACTGCAGAGGTACATAATGTATAAGATGAAAGTGTATTCACGATATTAATAATTAAATATATTGAACTGCGTTAATATCTAGTCCTACCGTGATTTTGGTTACAACGCAATGAAGCGAACGCTGTCCAACGTACAAGACTCTGGTTTTGGAAAAACGTGTACTCACCTGCAAAGAAAAAAGAATGCAATATATTATTATAGTAATTCTATAAATGAAAAATCTTGTAGCTATCACTATATGCAGTCCGATGAGCACTAACGTTTCGGGGAATAGTACTGCCTTCATCTTCAATGTAAGAGAAAATATTCTACCTACAGAAGAACACATTATACTTTATTACCGGGAAAACCTCCTAATTTCAAGAGACTTAATGTTTAGCGTTTGTACGTTATGTTTAAAAAGATATTCGCAAGGTCAGTCAGTGCATGATGTCTGCAGAATATGTATGTCAGGTGTGAAAGCGAGATGAACAGTGCCTTCCACAGATACATAATTAATAAAACGGGTTTATAATAACGTTCGTAAATGGGTTGATTTTTTGTGTAGTACATGCCTAACTGTATCAAGTTGACGACGAAATTTAACTTGAATTATTTAATCTGAAGATTAAACGTAACGGCATGCAAGACACAGCATTTTGAAGTCAGCAGCACTAATGGAAATCCAATGAGTGGATTATTTTTAAATTCAAATGAAAAAGAAAATTCATGCAAACTTTAGCATCACTTCTCCATCAGAGGAATGGCCAGACAGAGGTGGGGCTTATACGATTACCCGCCTTTGTATTGGAAGCCACTGAAGGACCACAAAATTTGTGGAATAAAATAATGTTTTAATGGAATTATCTTTCTATTTGTAAGGGCTATACAGAAAACATACATTATTTTCACTTGCAACTGACAAATTTTTATTTCCAGTTCTACACAAAGTACACATATAAATAAAAAATGACGCTTTTAAAAAGAAAATGAAAAAGTGGAAATTTACTGATTGCATGGAAATTGAAGCTTTATTGTCACGTTCACAAGAGTCCGTAGTCTGAAGTTGCTTTGAGTCAGATACATTAAATCCATAAATTTAGTCTGTTAGTGGTAAATGCTGCTTACGGTTACCCTACTGTCTGAATGTGTGTCCCAAACTAACATCCAGATACAGCTGCAAAGAGAGAAGTCTCGCTCTAAGAGGAAAACAGGCTTTTCTGTTCACAGACATTCTTTGTTCTAACCAGGCTAAACCGCCTCCTGAACAGACAGAAGAATTAAAAATTACACCTGTATAATGAAAAAAGCAAACTGCTAAACTAATTGAAATGATAACGGTTTACCGCAATAGGTGTGGTACAAACGGTCTAATGCTGATGTAGGTACCAAAGGGACTCGCTCAGTCTGAAAAAAAAACGGGTTTACCTTAATGGAGCTATTAAATGGCGCTAGTTTGTTAAACACTCCCGCCCCGAACTTGGAAGTGAGACTGTTCTTGTCTCCCAATTTAGCTTAGCTTCAAGTTTGTTCAGGATACCGGCACCACAGAACACGCTGATTATCTTTTACGAGAATGTATCTACTGCAATTTTCTTTTTAGGATGTTAGCTTACAGTTAAATAACAGTAAAGAACACAATGCATTTGTATTTATTCTTCCTTATTTCCGAACTTTATAAGTGAAACCCAGACAACTGCGACAAATCAGTAGGCCAAAATGTAGACAGTTATTTTTATTTTTTATTGCAGCGGTTCGACAGCCCATAGTGGGCTAGGGCCTCCTCACTGTCAAGGCTTTGCCATCACAGTCAGTTAAGACACATCACACTCGGTGGGGTTTCCCTGGATGAGGGATCAGCCCGTCGCAGAGACCTCTTCCTGACAACACACAACCCCCACAACAGAGAGACATCCATGCCCCCAGTGGGGTTCGAACCTGCAATCCCAGCAAGCGAGGGACCGCAGACCCACGCCTTAGACCGAGCGGCCACTGGGATCGGCCAAAAGTCTATTGATTTAGGGTAAGATGTCAACGGGACTTGAAGTGAAGTAAACGGTTATAGGATTAAGACCAAGCAGCAGAATTGTGGGTTAAAGAAAAGGATCTTAGGGTTTCGCAAAAACGTGGAAGTAAAAACACTTGTACATCTGTTAATCGCACAAGAAATTAGGAGCTTGTGGCACTGAAGCTTTCATTTTAAAATTCCACCTGCCCAAATTCCATCACGCAAGGCATCAATATAAAACTCAGCAATACAATTACAGTGGAACCCGGTTATAACGACATCGGTTTATACGACACCTTGTCTATTGCGCCAGATTTTCTGTGGCACCAATTAATTCTCCTTGTTATCCGTAACACTATACTCCTCGATTATAACAACACTCGTTTATAACGACACAAAATATTCAGTCCCTTTCATGACGTTACAACCGAGTTCGACTGTATATACTTCTGCAAAAAGCGCCTGATTTTTTGTTAATTGTGTTCAAAGTTTTTTTTAGTTTAACTGTTCTTTATACAGACACAAAATGTGATTCTAATACTTGCATATATAATAGATTTAAGTACGTTTACTAAGCCAAAGTAGAACTCCCATAGATTTTACGTCGTCGAAAGTCAACCTCAATCCATTGCATTAACGTGACTCATAACAAATGTACAGTGTGTCAGGAACGGCAACTTTTATTTTGTGCTTCCATCCCGAACAGCACTCGGTTTGGGTCAAGAGTTGGTGTTCTGCGGGAATTTCTTGCGACGTGTTCCGGTCAGATTGAACCCAACCCAACCTCACAACTCCGGTCTCATTTCCGGTCACGAGACATGCCGTAACTTACATTTCTTCCTTCTCCTTTAAACCACGTTCTCTCCCCGTTTCTCATTTTCTCTTAATCCAATCTCGTTTCTCTCATTCTCTCTCGATCCAACCACCTTTCTACGCTGGCTATTAAAATCCTGTGCCACAGTCTTAACATTTCTTATGTGCTACTGTGACATCGATCTACTTCCCGACTTACAGCGGATCTAAAGAGAAACGCTTCTCTCCCTAGTATTGATACGGGGGATTTGGAAGCGGGCTGAGATCCTATCACTCGATTACTCGATAATTTTGTTTGAATTATGAGTTTTCTTCTCACAGCTGCTTCGGGAAAGCATGACCCAAATTACTTTAAAGTGGACTTATAAAAAGCTGCACTATCAATATTCTGAAAAAAAAAAGCTGATGCGGTTCAAGGTCAAAGAGAACCGAGTAAGTGATGCAAAGAAACGACTGGGGTGAAAGTTGTCAACTGGAAGAATGTCTGATCTCTGCTGCTGCTAACGCCGATGAAACCAGAGTAAAAGGGCATACATTAATTTCACGCTGTGTGCTCACTTTTCAGCTTGCACCTTCGACAGAGAATATACAGCGTTTATGTGTGGAAGACATCACAACTAAATACATTAAATGCTTTGAAACAATATGAAGACAAGCTCCAGCAGAATGCTGTACAGACACCGGAGTAGAAGAAGGTCCGTACTTTAACCCTTTAAAGACGAAGCGTATCTGTTTTATATAAGGATTCAGTGCGCACCGCGCTGTAAAAACTCTCCACTTCGGTTATAAGAACCAGTCTCTTAATGTTTTATAAGGCAAAAGTTGCTGTTTGTTCTGAGATCCACACAAAACACATAAACGCAATGTGGGCACCACGTAGAATTTTTTAATGTTAAACCTGGTGGTACGTAAAGTTACCGCTAGGCTTTAAAAGGTTAATCGGCTAGTTATGTACCAACATTTACTTTTTAATATTAACATGTTTGTTTTAATATACTGAAGGCAAAGAACAGGGGAGAGCAGGAGAATATAGGAAAGGAAAAGTCAAGCCGGAAGTGAAGTGATACCTACTCTACTGGGTTGGGGGCGGGGGGGGGGGGTTGCAAGAAGCGCATCACTTGTTGAAACGCACCCACTTTTTTTCCTGCTCTTCCTTCTCATAAGTGCCACAAAAGCGAAGATGTTAGAAATGTGAGAATGAGTGACGTGAAATAAGGGCCGCGAAAATTTCATTTACTTACTGATTAAAGCTGAAGTACAAAATTCGGGGAAGGTAATGCGTTGGTCTTTAAGAGGCCGGGGGATTAATTTTTGAGGAATTAAAATTGGGATAGCTGCAGCATAAGCACGCAGTAGCGAACTGGAACTCGTACATGTCACCCTGAAAATAACATTCAATTTGTTTGTCTTCCTCTCCCCGGTGTGGTGGTGGGGGGTTCATGACCAAATCATATTAAGTAGACAGTAAGACCACTGACCCCCCCCCCCCCCAGGGGCATGGATGTCTGTCCCTTGTAAGTGTTGTGTGTTGTCAGGCAGATGTCTCTACGTCGGGCTGATCACCCATCCAGAGGAGTCCTACCGAGTGTGGTATGTCTGAGTGCGATCGTGAAGCCTCGACAATGAGGAGGCCGTGGCCCACTAGGGGCTGTAGCGTCAGTGGGAAATCATGACCACTGGAGTCATCGTGGTCTTAGGTTTCCTCTCTAAGGACAGCACAGGCCTGTATTTTGCTCAGTATCTCTGGTCTGGGTCAAGCACACACATTTTACACAGTTATATTTTGAGAGAACAAAGCATGTGGAATGCTATTTACAGAGGTACGTATTCAGAGTACATAGGGAGCCTTTGCCAGTAAGCGTTTCATAAAGCATACGCTGTACTCACAAAGTGAAACACTGTTTGTAGCATACGTACAGCAGAACATATATCTCTACTGAAGGAAACATACCCTCTAGGTCTTCCCTTGGAGATGTGGCGAAGTGAACGGACTTATTCCTTTAATGTGTGCCACGTCCGTGCACTATATTATACAAAAAAACTTTAAACATCAACGAATGCACAAAGAGTTTTTCTCGTCAATTATAACACACTCCTACATGTTTCGACCCTGCTGGGTCATCTTCAGGGAGAAACAGCACATTCTCGCCTAACTGTATAGTGCAATCTAGTGTAACGACAAGGGGAAGTTTCTCCCTGAAGATGACCTAGCAGGGTCAAAACATGTAGGAGTGTGTTATAATTGACGAGAAAAACTCTTTGTGCATTCGTTGGTGTTTAAAGTTTTTTTGGACTTATTCCTGTTGAAATTCTTAACTTTTGTGCAAAATTCACATATTTATGAATTGTTTTTTCGAGTAGATATTTTTTTAATTTTGCCATGTCAATGACACCAATAATTATATATGACCACTTGGCCACCATTTTATGGTCTGAAATAATTTTTATAACAGTAGATATTATTATTATTGTTTACTTAATATAATTTTGTTCATATTTGCAATGCCATTTACTTCATTTAATAATTCACATTTTCAATTTACTGACATATTCCCGCTACACTAGTAGGTAATTTGTACGTTTTACTGTGTTCTCATTTTCATCTCCTTATTTACTGATAATTTACCAAGGTCATCACTAGCTCAGGCGATACAGTGTCCACTGTGAAATGATTAACGAAATAGAAATCGGAAAGTTTGGGAATGAAGCAATGACAGCCTGTCTCATGGTTTATCGCTACATTTGTCTGGATGGCCTGGGAAAAACCACAGAAACATTAAAGTCGTCCACCAGTGAAGTCGGAAGCGTTACCGAAGCAGCCACCCTTTTCTATACACGCACATGGTACTGCATTAGTCATGTTTGCTTCCGCTGATTCACTGGCTTGTTTGTTGTTTCAAATTATTTAATATATGACTTACAGTTATTTCAATATATTATTATTATTTGTGTTTTACAACACTCAACTGCAGAACATTTGTAGCGTGGCGTTTTTTATGACAAGATGACATTAAATTCGAAAGGCGGGGAAGACACCTGGTCTCGTCCAGTTCAAAGTTCAATTCCGAAATTCAACCACAAGGATTAGAAAAACCGCGAAAATATCTACAAAGGAAAGTCTCTGGCAGGAATTTGGGCTGTGTAGCTCTGGAATAGAAGCAGGTATATTATCCTGTACATCACAAAGTTAGGTAGAGTAAAACACAGAAACATGACTGTGTGGTAGAATATTTGACAGTGCCTTGGGGGTACATAACACAGGTCATTGTGGAGACAGGTAGCAGAGCGGGGAACGTGATATTACAGACTTGTTAGGAGAGGGAAGAGTCGGCGCTGTGCAGCTTCAAATAAAGTCTCCATTTTAATATTCTGTGTAGCGACGATTAAAAACCTGCGACGAGACTTTAGTGTAATTTATCGTGTATATTACGAATTATTGTTGTTGTTGTCTGGTAAGCATTTCAGTACGGAAGCCTGGTAACGGTATGGCCATATGTAAGTTTGCCCACACCGATACATTAACCCTTTAAAGGCGAAGCGTATCTGTTTTATATAAGGACTCAGTGCGTACCGCGCTGTAAACACTCTCCACTTCGGTTATAAAAACCAGTCTCTTAATGTTTTATAAGGCAAAAGTTGCTGTTTGTTCTGAGATCTGTACAAAACACATAAACGCAATGTGGGCACCACGTAGAATTTTTTAATGTTAAACCTGGTGGTATGTAAAGTTACCGCAAGGCTTTAAAAGGTTAAGTGAAATATAACGAAAACGCCAGTGTTGTTGGTGCACGCACTTAATTGCACTGATAAACACGCAAGTAACTTCCAATAAAAGAGATTTTTGTAACAGAAATTGTTAAGTGAAAATGTAGTACAAATGTAAACAGATACAAAACTCTGAGGGGTTGAAATATAGCTCAGCTCTGATTAAAGTAAGAATGATTTCCATTACGCACTGAGCATGCGTATAAATTTAGCTGGATATATCCGTTCTTCCATTTTAGCCAATACATTTTTAAAATGAATTCAGTTCAACATATAGTCGACATTTATACCCGTTGATAATTCAATGCTGCGCACGTATTTTGTTGTAACATATGCATGAATATCTCATAAAGCGATTTTAAACAGGAAAGTATGGCATAAAATTACCGCGCCGCTCTTCTGTTAACTAATTGGATTTCAGAGGATTACTCCCAGGCTGCCTATTTCCTTGCCTAATATTTTATGCGGCACATGGATTTAACACACATTGTAAATGTGAAAATAATACAACATGGCAGTCACAACAATGTGAATGTAAAGTTCACCCCAGAAGAGGCCATGAAGGCCCAGAGATGGAGTAGTGGTATAGCTCCACTCTTTCTTTAACGTCGGCCCTAGATGGGGATGGGTAGTTAGCGCCGCGCCCCGGCCGCTACACCTCCGGAAAAGATACCCAATTCCCATAATACAAGAGGTTGGGGAGGCCCCCAGGGTCAGTTTGGATGGGTGCGGGAAAATCTCGCCCCCACCGGGATTTGATTTCCACACCTTCCAGCATGTAGCGGAGTCGCTATACCGACTGAGCTATATCAGCCCTTCGCAGTCACAACAAGCACATAAAATTCATGTTTAAAATTATCTGACATATTTACATGTAAGTTTAAACTTTCCGTTTAAATTGCCTGAAAGATTAACCGAGACTGTAACGCAGAGTTACAGAACAGGCCTGCTTCTATTAATAACCCTTTAAAGATGAAACGTATCTGTTTATATAAGGACCCAGTTCGAACCGCGCAGTAAACACTCTCCGTCTCTGTTATAAAAATCAGTCGGTTAACGTTGTATAGGGAAGTAATCGTTGGTTGTTCAGAGATCCGTACAAAACACATAAATGCAATGTGAGCACTATGAACAATTTGTGCATGTTAAAGCTGGTGGTACGTGAAGTTACCGCTAGGCTTTAAAAGGTTAAAAAGGGGAATGATATGTCAAAATATCAACAAATGTGCCTATCCAGATATACCTGATCCTTGAACTACATGCTTTTAGCAGTTACGGAACGTGTAAAGCAAGGGAAAAGGCTGGAAGGTGGTTCGATAACAGTGCTACGAAAAATAGTTAATATACTTTTAAAGAACACAAGAGAGGAAGCCCGTTGAAAGACGAGGGAAATCGTTACGTTTACTGCTACAATTATTGAACTTCGAACGCCAATTCCACTGAAAAAATAAATACTGTACAGCGAAAAAACGTTTGCATATAAGGACAAATCTTATAAAAAATATCTACTCTCAGGAATGGAAACGTTATGGGAAGACAAATTGATTTATCTTATATAAAGACATTTTTAGAGCTGATGAAAGACTCATAATAATATGCATTAAGTGGTGCTGCTATCTAGGGGTATGCTAACGAAGTTGGCACTGAAGTACTGAGTCAGAAATAATTTAGGCTGCAGTAGATTACTGCCATTTTCTGCTCGTGTTCATACGTCACACGGGCTTATATATATATATATCATAAGAGGAACGAGGCGACAGGAGAGTGGAGAAGACTACATAACGAGGAACTTAATGACCTGCACTCATCACCAAATATTATTCGCGTAATCAAATCGAGAATGAAATGGGCGGGGTATGTAGCACGTACTGGGGAAAAGAGAGGTGCACACAGGATTTTGGTGGGGAGACCAGAGGGAAGACGACCACTTGGGAGACCCAGGCGTAGATGGGAGGATAATATTAAAATAGATCTTCAAGAAGTGGGATTGGGCATGGACTGGATTGAGCTGGCTCACGATAGGGACAGGTGGCGGGCTCTTGTGAATGTGGTAACGAACCTCTGGGTTCCATAAAATGCGGGACATTTCTTGACTAGCTGCGAAACTGTTAGCTTCTCAAGAAGGTCTCTGCTCCACGGCGTTATATATATTATATATATATATATATATATAGAGAGAGAGAGAGAGAGTGTGTGTCAAACCTTGGTCATCCAACTCTCTATCAACCGACCGCAATATGAAACGACCCGCCCTTTCGGACCCCCTGAGAGAGAGGTGTTCTTCGGTAGGGAAAAAATTCATACAACAAACGATCGGAATCTCCAGTGCCTATGTCTTCTGTGGCTTCACATTCAGGCTCAGTAGCACCACGCACCTCTTCAGCTAAGAGATCGTTCCGAAACTCCAGCGCCATTAACGGGCAATTCCAAATTATCTGTGATTTAAAATTTAAATTCAGCATTTAATCAACCTACTATATTGTATTTCTGCGAGAGCCAATAACGTAGCGTACAAAATTACATTTACCAAGCGACGACGGTTAGGCTTGTCTAGGCCTTCTTAAGCCTACGCGATAGAGGTTAAACTTCGTTGCGTGACGAACCCATAGGCTAAAACACGCTAGCTCAACCCGTAGCTCGCAGTCAACATGCTGCCCGCAATCCAGTGTTATGTTGCCCGCCGGGACATCTTACATGAGAAAAGGTACTTTGACCACTTCTCTGGCAAGGCCACGACAGAAAGCCGAAGAAATTCTGAAAACTTATGAGCTTTCTATTTATGGAGACATGGAATACATCACTAATTACTATTGAAGAAATGTGCTAAAAATAGTAACACCTCGCATGGGTTGTGAACTGCATTTATTATACATTTTCCTATTATTATTGTACTTTCCCTGAACATGATCTACAGCATAACATGCAGTTAAAATTATACGTATAATTATACGTACTGTTATTAAATCCTCATTCTGCGCATTAAATTTCATGTCGCCTGCATGCAGATCAAGGCTGTCACGGTTGCCCGTAGTACCACACAGAGGGTAGAGCGGGCCTGGGGTGAACTACACGCTGGGATGCGGACCCCGAACAACAGTTTCACACACACATACACACACACACACGTATGTATATACAGGATATATATAGGATATATATATATATATATAGGGCCTATTTATGCATTGCGTGTCGGTCTCTTCTGACCCACAATCAATTCAGTGGAGCACGGTCGTTCGTGTAACTCCAGTATGTTCTCACCTAGCCACGAACTTCACCGCATTTTATAGAACCATCATGTTCGTCATCGTATTCACAAAAGCTTTCCACTTCTCCCTACCCTGAGCTAGATTAGCGAAGTCCATAACCCCAACATATTTATGATCCATTTAAATACTCGCTTCCAATCAACGCCTAGGTTTCCCTTCAGTTATTGCTACCAAACCCCTGTATACATTTCTCTTCCACTATACGTGACACGACAATGACGATGACGATGATGATGATGATGAACATGATGACGACGAAAACGACGACGCTAACATAATAATAATAATAATAATAATAATAATAATAATAATAATGTAGAATCACAAAAGAGTTTCATATTGAAGACAGCGTTATATGCACCATTAACAGAATAGTTGCGACACTGTATACCCTAGAAACATGGTTTGTTTCAGGTACGCAATTGTGAATACCCTGCATAAAGGATATGATGATGATGATGATGATGATGATGATGATGACGACGACGGCTCTCGAATAAATAGGGTGTGACGATGTGGACCGGATTTATGTAGCCCACGTGGACACGTGGCCTGTTATGAATAGAGCGATGAGCCTTCACGCTCCCAGAAAGGCTGGGAATTTCTTGAATAGCTGACAGATTGTTAAATTTTCAAGACGGACTTTGCTCTGTAAAGTTTAGTAAGTCTACTCACAAAAACGTCTGGGCAGTAACTTCTTTGCTGTCTTCGCGTTCCTTTTCAATTGAACAAATCCAGTAATGTCAGCAACTTCATAAATCTGAATTCTCAGCGACTGTGATTTTTGTACAAATAAGTTATACGTTGACAAGTTAAAATGGTTACCAAAAACTTTACCGCAAACAGCTGCACACAATTCATATGTAAGAAGTTTAACGCAGACTATTGCTATATACCGGTACGATCAGTCACATTTTGATATGGACAAAACTGTTACCTGTACACAGAGGATTCTTCACGTGTACCATTTTACAATTGATTAATATTCATGGATCTGTGATTTTTAGCTTCTGCTGCGACACTGATGATATCTACGCTCTTCTGAGATATTACGCAGCGTCGAATGATAATCCTTTAACTACGTTCCGGAACCGATACGCTGTCCCGAAACGTCGGTAAAGGATTACCATTCGACCCTGCGTAATACCCAAGAAGAGCGCAGATCTTATTTATGGATCTATTACCCTTTAAAGATCGAGTTTTATTTAATTATATAAATTCAATTTCTACAACAACAAGAATAGAGATGTGCCCACTCTACAAATCACTCAGTTTACATGTTTGTCTCGCGGGTCGCAGGAAACACAACCAGGCACAGTGTGGCAAAGTGCCGCGTTTATTGCCGTCGCAGGAGGTGTTAAGTGGGCTGCAAACTGTTACGAAACTGTATGCGCAATTTACATTCCCCGAACTCTGCTGAAGTATAAATCTTATACAAAACTCAAACAGCTAGGTATCTAAGCAACAAAGTAAACACAAAATTTTATAAATGTAGAAAAAACATGAAAGGCCAAAATATGGAGTTTTCACTGTATACAACATTAAGGCATATGCATTAGTGGAGATGTTGCTTCACTCATTCTTAACCTCAACACTAGATACGTACAGGGGAGTGGGTAAATTTGATCCCCCCCCCCCGTTCTTTACCACCGGTATCCAGATAGTATCTCGGTGGGCCTCAGAGCCAACTCTGTTACGCCAGACTATAAAACAAACAGAGTAATGTCAATTACACTTAAACAGTAATATGTAATGTCTCAGTACTGCGCAGAGATGTGTCATATTCTCACCGCTATATTAACTTACTCATCCGCGCGGAATGATAGATGCATCTATACCTTAATTAGTAAGTCGACACTATAAACGCTAAGAGGGATGTGTATGCGCTTAGCCGACTTCAAATTACCCCCTCATTTCCAGCACTCATTAGTTATCTGGAAATGCCTCAGTTTTCCTAGGAATCTCAAATTAAACAGCCGATCCCAGTGGCCGCGCGGTCTAAGCTGTAGGTCTGCGGGCGAGCGCTTGCTGGGATCGTGGGTTCGAATCCCACCGGGGGCATGGATGTTTGTCTCTTGTGGGTGTTTGTGTTGTCAGGTAGAGGTCTCTGCGGCGGGCCGATCCCTCATCCAGAGGAGACCTGACGATTGTGGTGTGTGTCTGAGTGTGATCAAGTGAAAATAAACAACCTCGACACCTACTGTGAGTAGGTAGAAGAGGTAAGGACTACAAAACGAAATCTCAAAATTAACATAGGCGTGTTAAAAAGTAATTATGTGTGTGTCAATATAGTCACTAATCGAGCACTAAGAGTAGAAGGCACTGTTACTGATTTAGAACAACGTGTCTTATTATGCAGTCTTAAAGCTTTTAAAAGTAAATGAAGATTTCTTTACTCCAAGTAATTGACAACAGTTTAGTATATTTTATGGCGCGAGACTATCAGATAAAAGACAAAACGGTAAAAACATTCTTTTTAAAGCGTCGCTGAAGGATTTTAGGAATTCCGAAATCACTCCAGTGAATTAAAGCTCCTGCAGAATCCATTTACTTCCAAGTGAATCAGACGCTGAAATGTATGGAATAGAAGTCTGTGAATTGCAGTAGAGTCAGGCAACAAAGATGGATTCAACGAAGGCGACCCGATATATATATTCTTCCTTAGCTAAATTTTTCCACTTTCGTGACACTTTCTTCAAGCACAGTAAAGCCGACAGTGGATAGTAGTTTGCACATAATATATCACAAGGAAGGTGCTGGTGAATAGCTCATTGCAAGTTACTTCAACAAAAACGGATATGGTATACGGTACTTGAAAAAAGAAACTGAATTCGGAATGGTGTTACCAACAGGCAGACGTCTTGCGGGTCCATTCCGTGACTCTATGATTTGTCTGCACTAAGCAGCCTATAAATTATGACTTAACCCTTCACATTTTTTCCAAATTAGTAACTCATGGTCCGCGGTGCCAAGGCTCAGGCGTCTAGTCGCTGGCCTCTCACCCCGAAAAACCGGGTTCAAGCCCAGTCCAGTCCATGTGGTGACACACAGTGGTACAAGGACAGGTTTTTATCAGAGTATTTCGTTTTCCCCTTTCAGTGTCACTCCACCAATGCCATAAGCTCACTCATACGTCTACAGCCAACGCTATATAATGTCAGAAAATGAGTGCATAGTTAAATAAAACATTAAAAAAATTTTAGATCATCCTTACTACTGCCTCCCGAGACACCAAACGCAAGCTGACAAAGACTAACTGACTGACTGACTGACTGACTGACTGACTCACAAACAAACAAACAAACAAACAAACAAACAAACTAACTCCATGGAGCAGAGGCCTTCTTGAGGAGCTAGCAGTTTCTCTGCTAGTCAAGAAATTCCACGCATTTTATGGAACCCGGAGGTTCATTACCGCATTCACAACAGCCAGTCACCTGTCCCTATCCTCAGCCAGCTGAATCCAGTCCATGCCCCATCCCACTTCCTGCAGATCCATTTTAATATTATCCTCCCATCTATGCCAGGGTCTCTCAAGTGGTCGCCTTCCCTCAGATTTCCCTACCAAAATCCTGTATGCACCTCTCTTTTACCCCCATAGTGCTACATGCCCCGCCCATCTCATTGTTCTCTATTTGACTGCCCGAATAATATTTGGTGATGAGTACAGGTCACTAAGTTCCAAAGACAATTATTTAAATAGCCGCCCTCTGATGAACGTAACCAACCACGGACTGGACGAAAGAAGTGACGACGAGGAAACATCCTCCTCGCAACCGCTTGCAGTCTGGATTCTAGGACATCCCAAACTCCTGCCCCAAAGATGCCATCGTTTAAAAGACAGCAGCGTGATAACGGTCACTCTAGTAACGACGGTTAGTAGAGGAGCAGCTTCCCTTTAAATCCTCCATACACTTTTGTACAGAGTTATTTACAGGAACGAATTTATCGTTATTTCAACACGGACTTTTATGGCTTTACTTTTAATTGCCCAAAAAGAGTTACGAAATTTTTAAAAAAGTAACAATTATGCTACGGGAATTAAACGAAACAAGTAAATTCAGGCATAAACACAAACGTCTATACACCTCCGATATTTTCCTGTGTGCATTCCTCTGTCACAGCAACGGGCAATTGCATTATACTTGTGGGTTGGATAGGTCTATTTTGAAGCAACCGCGAGACGGGTAGATTAAAATTCTACTTTTCAAAATTTCTCAATATTTTTGTTAATTATTATCACTGGCTGAGCATACTTCACAAGCAACGTACATAATACATAAGTATTGCATTATTACTTCTCTTTTTCGACCGTAGATATTAATATCTTGCCAATTCCAGCGGCCGCGCGGCCTAAGGCGTAGGTCTGCGGACCAGCGCTTGCTGGGATCGTGGGTTCGAACCCGACCTGAGGCATGGATGTTTGTCTCTTGTACAGTGTTTGTGTTGTCAGGTAGAGGTCTCTGCGACGGGCCGATCCCCCGTCCAGAGGAGTCCTACCGACTGTGGTGTGTGTTTGAGTGTGATCAAGCGAAAAATAAAAACCCTGTACACCTGCTGTGAACAAGTAGTAGAAGAGGGAAGGACTACGAAGATATTAATATTTTACTATTCCTCTCAATCAGCAAAGACAAGTACGAAACCGAATAATGATCTGGCTACACTGGATGTACATAGTCAGGGGCAGACATGGCATATACTTAGTGGCCGTAAAATCTCACCTTTCATTATTTCGTTTATCTTTTATAATAAAATCTGTTTTATGTACCAGAAAGTTAATACTTTATATTGCGAACTTAGATCAGAAATGCCTGGGATGTTTTGAAATGTGATGCTGGAAGAGAATGAAGATCAGATGGACCGATCGCGTGAGAAATGAAGAAGTACTCTATTACAGAGAATCAAAAAAGAGTGCAATATCCTACATACAATAAAAAGAAGAAAGGCTAACTGGATTGGTCACATCTTGCATAGGAACTGCCTTCTGAAACACGTGATCGAAAGAAAGTTAGATGGAAGGATAGATATGAAGGAAGACGACGAAGGAGACGTAAGCCGCTACCGGATGGTCTTAAGGAAAATAGAAGATACTGGAAATTGAAAGAGGAAGCACTAGATCGCACTGTATGAAGAACTCGCTTTGGAAGAGGTTATGGAACTGTTGTTAGACAGAGCACGGATGGAATGAACTGCGGACCCAGTCCACGCACCCCAGTTAACACAAGTATTACCTATGGTCTCGTTTTTCAGGCGAGGAGGTCTAGTTTCATTGACAATATCCTAAATGTGATATCTGACACGACATTAAGTATCAAGACTGTGGCCTTCTGGTAAGTGGAGGTATGCAGCTTACAGTAGTATTAAAGTTTCGTAAGAACATGCCACCTGCATCGTCTGCGGTTAAGTTGAAGACAGAATATTCCTGCCATGTACTGGCACGTATCTAATAAACTACACAGCGCCATATCGCATAACTAGTAACACGTGTAAGTAAAAGGTGCATTTAATGTGACCAGCGGAATTCGAACTGGACTTTAGGGAAACTGTCCATCAATGCAGACATTATACTTTCGATGCTAACCAAACAACCAAACCAACCAAACCAGGCCAACCAAACCAAACCGACCCAACCCAACCCAAACCAACCCAAGAGAAACCAACCAAAACCAAAACCAAAACCAACCAACCAACCAACCAACCAACCAACTCCATGGAGCAGAGGCCTTCTTGAGAAGCTAACAGTTTCTCAGGTAGTCAAGAAATTCCCCGCATTTTATGGAACTCGGAGGTTCCTTACCGCATTCACAAGAGCCCGACACCTGTCCCTATCCTGAGCCAGATCAATCCAGTCCATCCCCCATGCCACTTCTTGAAGATCTATTTTAATATTATCCTCCCATCTACGCCTGGGTCCCCCAAGTGGTCGCCTTCCCTCAGGTCTTCCCACCAAAATCCTGTATGCACCTCTCTTTTCCCCCATACGTGCTACATGCCCCGCCCATCTCATTACTTTCGATGTTACACCAATACAAACTGAACGTCTGTTGTGCCTTACGAAAGGAGTCATTTGTTGTTAATGGACTTATATATATTCCGTTGAAATTTTAAAATGGTAGGAACGTTCGCATTCCATTGTCCTGAACGTAGAACTTTCGGCTCAACACATCACATCTCTCAACTCATTCGCTACTCACTCACCCCCCCCCCCCGCCCCATCCATCCATCCAAAATCACGCTCTTTACTGAGATTTAATTTTTCTACACATTTTAAATAAACCTCGATTTTTAAACGAAAGAGACAGAAATACGTGTCATATTCAAAATACTCTGCCTAATATATTGAAATGACAAGATCATGGGTTGCAGATGTATGTAAATTTCAGGAAATGAGATTCGATACGATGGAGTTCAGATGTGCCAAACTAAAATTCTAACCCACAGAAAAAGAAGATGTGACGGTAATGAAGTACTAGAGCGACAGAAATGTCAGATAAATTGAATAATGCCAACGTACAAGCCTTCGCAGCTGTGTATCAGTCACCATTACCAAGTTCACTATTCTTTCTGAATACATCTCTCAAAAACGAATACGACTAAACAGAGAAATGGTGTCAGTTTCACAATACGACGCTGTTAAAATAAGCGTTACATCACTACGCACGCAAATAAAATGATACTGGCAGTAAATTTTGCTTATATTCACGTGTCACTAGTAGAGACGAAATATCAACCCTTTGAATGCTAACTTAATAAAGGATACACGCAGTTCACAGGGAATACGTGTCCAGTAAAAATATCAGTGTGTTGATGTCGTACGAGAAAGTAATCGCTCTTTGTTATGGGAATCAAATCAAACACATAAATGCAATGCGTGGTAAAACGAATAGTTTCTGAATGATACAACACTTGATACACACAGTTACCCCTGGGCTTTAAACGGTTGGGTCCGTTACGCTAACACGTATAAGCAAGAATATAAGGTCACTTTTTCATATTTGTGTCAGTGTGTGGTTAATCCTTAGATGGTTTAATGACACTGATGCAACTTCAAAGACTGACTGTTTAATGACACTGATGCAACTTCAAAGCCGAAGTGTCGCATTTGATTGGAAATTAATCACGAATGGTGAGTATTTACGGCAGCGGAAGAGACGTCTAGTTAGGTCACGTTTGCGGCCTTCTTTCGAGCATAACTTCTCGACCGAAGGTGCATGTAGCGCAGAATTATAGAAAACTTATAAGGTTTACGTGTGATGTATCTAATACATTTCAAAAAGCAAGTCGAAAGGATACAAACAAACTTCTTCCCGTATTTATTTAGTGCAGCCTTCTTGTTCACGTAATAAATCACATTTACTTAAAATGAAAAATGTCTCTGTATTGTACACTGTTATTACACGTAGGCCTACATTCAAATAAGAACAGAATACCTACTGTAGAACATTACGTGAGGTTTTTCACTCAGGAAGCAACAGGGACCTCGACCATAAAAATTTCAGTAACACTTCGGGATGGCCGTGCCATGGCTCAGGCGGTTAGCCGCCTTCCTCCCACCGTGGAGGCCCGGGTTCGATCCCGGGTCAGTCCATGTGGGATTTGTGGTGGACAAAGTGGCATTGGGACTGGCTTTTCCCCCGAGTTCTTCTGCTTTCCTGTGTCAATTTCATTCCATTGGTGCTCCATTGCTAGGAAGAGGACAAAAATAACCATCATCTTCATCACAGGGTTGCACAATAAGCCTCACGGCTGCAGTGCGTCTGTAGCGTCTGATGCGGGGCCCTCCACCACTAAAAGAAAGCACTTCCGGACAGCTTAGTAAATATACGAGACACTCAGTCATGTGTTCCATTAGCCTGGTGGAACTTCTGAGCCTGCATCTTTCAGATATAAAGGTAAACTTTAAAAAAAATCAGCCCTACTCGGCAAAGAAATATCAATGCGTCTCAAGGGCTGTTTTAAGAGACAGCATACCGACACATTTAAAAAGTGGAGGTCCGACGGTTGTATTCTGGAGTAGTAGTAACGTATAAGAGACTATTTCGTGACTTTGCTTACGTTCTTTGCCACAAGTAGGGCTTGCAAAGGGAGAAGTGATAAGGAGGATCGATAGAATAAGGAAGTCCATAACACGTAAAGCACTGTTCACCAAAATATCATCAAGGTGACCCACTCGAGAAGGTGCAAATGCACTGGACATATAGCACACATGAAAAAGTTTGGTCTGAAGACACGTAGAAAAAAAATACATGTACAGGCGGATATTGAGATAGACCTTGAAGAAATAAAAGTGACAATATGGGCGGAAAATCTACAGCTTTGCCTTTTTACTGGTGGCGGAATCTTACAGAACAATACGACGAGCCGAGAAAGTTATGCCGTCTGCAGAAGCACTCTGCTCTCTTCCGTTCCTTAGGTCACACTCACGGTATTGTCATACCTTGATGTACCCTCTCCAAACGTAACGTGTACGTACCAGTGTTCCCATTCGTTACGCACCACATATTTTGGACAAAATCAACCTAACAATTTCAAAACTTCCACAAAATTAACATGTGAAAACTATTAGGATCATTAAGAGTTCATAAAATCATGTGACGTTGGCATAACACGGTAAGAAAATGTCATCGACTCTTGTAATCTCGCCAAATAAGATCATGGTTTTAATGACAATATACCATCATCTTAGGACTTGACGACGTACGTCTTATAGCAAATAAGCCCATATCCTTTCGTAGAAGTGTTAGTAATTTTTACAATCCACGATACATCTGCCATCAAGGTAATTTTGCTGTAAAACACAACTGTACTCATGCAATGAAAAGCCATGTTACTATTATTCTGGACACAGTGAGTTTACATTTAAAACTTCTGTCTTCTGATCTAGGCATCTTACAAAGAATCCGAAATCCCAACCACAAGAATAAGATAAAACGTCTCTTTACTGTATCGCAGAAAGAACAACATAATCCGTCCCAAACATCTACAGCCACGTTACTGAAAGATTCCGTTATATATGAGGGCAAAGTTGTATGTTTCTTCTCCGTAAAAATTTTGTGAGTAATACGCACAAACTATCTGTTTACCTGATACTACGTATTCTCAAGTTCTGTCAACAGAATCTTAGTTTCTACATTTTGCGTGGTATTCCTTCTCCTCGTAGGCCTGATTGATAAATAGTACGCTTCATATTCTGTACTTCTCTGTTCTACCGGTACGCTTTTCTTGTTTTTGCATTCAAACTAGACATCTAACCCACCGCAACCCTTTTTACTTAACCACAATAAGAACAACAGAGCCAGTGCAGAGTACTACATCACTGATATGGCCATCCAATTCCAGGCTTCTTTCGAATGTCTCAAGCTTTTAAAGCCTAGCGGTAACTTTACGTATCACCAGGTTTAACATTAAAAAATTCTACATGGTGCCCACATTGCGTTTATGTGTTTTGTACGGATTTCAGAACAAACAGCAGCCTTTGCCTTATAAAACATTAAGGGACTGGTTTTTATAACCGAAGTGGAGAGTGTTTACAGCGCGGTACGCACTGAGTCCTTATATAAAACAGCTGAACTTCGTCTTTAAAGGGTTAATGGACTATTCACAACACGCTGCTTGAGGATGTTAAAAAATCACGCCCTTCTCGCAGAGCAATATGCCGTAGCTGACATCTGTAAGCAAACGATGAGGGAAATCACTGTTCGTACTCCATCGAGACTGTGGATGAATCCTACATAAAAAAAAACAGGAGGGCTACCTGAATTGGTCGCATCTTCAGTACGAACTGCCTTCTACAACACGTTATTAAAGAAATGATAGGGGCCAGGATAGAAGTGACGGGAAGATGAGGAAGAAGACGTAATCAGCTACTGTTTGCCCGTAAGGAAAAGACAGGGTACTGAATTTGAAAAAGGGAGCACTAGATCCCACTCAGTGCAGAACTCCCTTTGGAAGAGAATACGGACGTGTCATAAGACAGCCTACAGAATGAATGAATGAATGAATGAATCAATCAATCAATCAATCAATCAATCAATATGCAGTATACATAATGTACGTACACACACACACACACACACACACACACACACACACACACACACACACACACACACACTGGTGGAGATATGTTATTGAAATTAAAAGGAGAATCATTACTTTTGTATCTTCTTCCCCATTCCCTTCTATACCTTTCCCCCTTCTTTCCTAACTCTGATCTACGTTATGTTAAAAGTAGGTTACGCTGAATTTTTATTATCTTTCTCACTCGACACTACGCAGCCCAAGCAGCTTATTAAATGTCATTATATAAACCAACAACCTAAGAGGAAATTCGATTCACAAACCATATCGACCATGGGTGAATTATCAATGCCGGATTACAAACTCAGAAGACTGTGTACATTTCGGTGGTTCACGGAAGCAGAACCAGGGCGCTGTGGTGTGAGAGGCACCGTGATAATTTCCGGGCTTCAGCTGAAGACTCGTCGTTGTCGTATTGAGCCAGTGTACAATATTTTCTCGCCTGTCAGAAGACAGAAACTAGATGCAGGTCTCTACAAGGTTTGAATTACAAAACAGCTTACTCCATCCGTGCGTGTTCCAATGACAAGAAGAGACCAACTTCCACTGCCGTATAATGTAATGTGGTAGGAGTCAATGTTCATTTTGTGGTCGACCCTTACTTGATTGTCGGGGAGGCAGTACAGCTACCAAATGGGTTAATTTGAAGACACGGTCGAGAGGATGAGATCTGGTGTACGAATAATGAGAATGGAATGAGAGAAGCAGAGAAATAAAATAATATGTTCTACTCATAATCGCCAGAGAGCAGACCCTCTGCATTCAACAGACGTGTACGTTTGATAAGAACTGCTACACTACTGAAATTTATTCTAAGCATTTCTAAAAACAGATAGAAATTATTACCTAATGGGATGGAATTAAAGACGTCAGGTTGCTTACATAAACGAGGATAAGACGAAGGCACAACTAGCATGCAGTTGGAATATACTGCCTGCAAAATTTCAAGACAGAAAGACCACTTGGGAAATCTGAACACAGGGGGTTAACAGGACTAAATTCGAAGAATATTATAGAGATAGGCCTAGATGATAATAATGTGCAATTTATTGGACTTATGCCTGTATGGATATTAGCAGAAGTACAAGCAGAAGTAGAATCAGACTAATTTATTTAGCAACCGGTAGCCATCCGGTGCTGTACAGCTCTCTGACTGAAGACCAGAGATTATTCGGAGAAATTAAAGCGAAGATAACAACTGACAGAGCTGGGCTTAGATGGCAGAATAATATTCAATTGGCTCCTAAAGACACAGAGTGTGACGTTGTGAACTGGAGTTAGCTTGAACTGAATAAATTAGTGACAGACTTTGCGGAACTTGGCACTAAATTTTGTATTTTGTAAGGCACAAGGATATTCCGAACTAACTAAACGACTATTCGCTTCTCAAGGATACTGCTCCATGCCCATATTTAGTTGATACATAAACAGTAAATAAATCAATTTAAAACCTGACAGCAAGAACTAGAAAATGGCCACATTTTTCAAAAATGAGTTTTTGATGTATATCTATTGTCACATCTGCCCTTTACAGGATAACATTTTCACTGTCCATCATTAGATCTGCTTTTGGTCAATGGATGGCGATGAAGCTTCAGTTGCCTCCTTATTGAGTGCAAGAGTTGTACAATGACTGGAATTATCCTCTTCTTGCAATCAGTTCCGTGCAAGATGGCAGAAAGTGAATTTTCCAGTCCCAGTACTACCAACAGGGAAGTTCGTCTACTTGCGACAGGTGTGGGTTCATAATAGGGGGATTTATTTTTGCAAGACTGGATGTAACAAAATGTACATGCACGATGGAGCTACCGGGAAGAAGGGCTCAAACGAATATGTATCACTCTTAAAAACACTATACGGATAAATATATGTGAAGAAGTGAAGACCCTGCATCTTTTACAGCAACTGTGCAGGACAAAATAAAAACATTCTGATGGCCCAGTTTTTTGAAACTCGCCCACTGCATCAGGAAGGTTTCTTAAAATACATCATTATTTCCCTGAACGTTGCCACTCATTTATGCCCTGTGATTGGGCATTTGCCCAGACTGAAAAGATTAAACGGACAGAGGAGTACGTTTTTGTACCAGAAGAGTGGTATCACATAGTCTAATCTGTTTCGAAGAAGTTTTTAGTTGTGAGAGTGGACCAGGACATGATACTCGATTTCAAGCAGCATCTGGAGCTATTTTTCAAAAAAATGATCAAAAATAAGACGGCTTCATTCACTATAAGCCGATACCGGAACATGGCTTGTGAAGGAAGAGAAGTCTCTCTATCCACTGAACAGAGTAATATGGTTTGCAGCAAGTTCCGCCTCTTCAAGACAAAGGTGAAGAGTCCTCAGTTTGATGCACCAGAAGCATACCAAAGTGCACTGACGTTTGACTCAAAAAGGTACGATAATGTCATGAAAATGGCCCAGAAATATGTACCGCATGTTCACCTGAAGCGGTACAACAAGCTGACAGCTACACACAGTAGATTAAGCCACGACAGGCATGCAAAGTAAAGTGTCATACCGTGATGAAGGTTGATTTGAGGGAAAACTATGACCTTAAACTGTCATATGACATTTTGTTATCTTATTTATCAAATTCTGTATCTTCATGATGATTATTACAGTTATAACTATCCATTGGTATAATCTTTTTTATTCTGAGGTCTTCGAAAATATTTTTGAGTGCAAGAACTGGATATATTCAACGTAAAGTTTTCTAATTTTTTCATATTTACACACAAGCCACAGGCTTTAAAATGTGTGATGTGATACACATTTAGGAGTACTTTTAACCTGTGTGAAAATACTTGATGGGGTGCACGCTTAAATCAGCGTAAAATGTTTTTCTCATTTTTCTCAAAATGTTATGTTTGGTTATTATCCAGTTCTTGCACTCATGTGTTCAACTGTATAACAAAAAGTTAATAAACGCAGTCATCAAATTTCTCCCTCCATCAGCCTTGACACTTTTCAGTAAGGTATTATTTCGATCAGTCTTGATGGAATGCATAAAGAGAAGTAAGCCCATAAAGCTAGTTATACCCACAGTAGGAAATATTAGAATATTAATACAAAATTAACCTGTTGACCAACTACTTAATTACAGCGCGACAGTTCAGCACTACAAAAACCACATAACCTACACTGAGCAGAGGCCTCGAAAACATGAAATAACTGCATCGAACAGTTATTCTTCAAAAAGTAATAGTTCTTCAGTTAGACAAGAAATTTTCATTGTTCTGTGGAACCCGAAGGTTCATTGCCGCGTTCACAACAGTCCGCCACTTGCCCATATCCTGAGCCAGATGAAACCAGTCCACGTCCCCCCCCCGGCCATTCTACATATTAAATGTCTTGGAAACTTGAATCCATTTCGAATAACAATAAGGTATTACTTCTTTTGTATTGCGACATTATTCTCATTGTCTTATAGACGACCAATTTAGAAAACTTTTCCGCTAAAAGCCGTGCCTGTTGCCCCCCTCCCTGAGCTACAAAGAACGGCTCCGTTATAAGATGACCCCAACTGTATTACACGAGATCAAATCTTCTGCAAGTTCTAAGTAATATATTTTCTCCCCATTTACAATCCCATGCATATTCTTTTAGACAAAACAAATTTCTAAGCGTCTTATTTAGAAAATACTTATTTTCGTACTGTTATTTCAAGTTATTTGCCTATCTTAAAGCAGTACGGTGTTATAAAAATAAGTTAAAAGTAATCTAATATATATTTCAGTAACGTTTGTTTCGTCTGGCATGGAGTTCCATGGATTGCCACCAGATGGCAGGAAACAGAACTATGAGAACGGAGCTCCATAGATGTCCACTAGATGTCAGCAGACGCAAATAAACAGGCCAATGAAAACGCTTGTGAGTGTAATCACAAACTTTGAATGTGGTAAAAGTGGACATTTTTGGTCTTACGATATTTATGCTGTTACGGTAAATGATATGTATATGGAATCAAGCGTGAATGAAGGTAATACAACACCACCACGAAATTCTAGTTGTTTTATATTATATGTTTCTCGAAACGCCCCCTTGAAAATCAAAAGAACTAGTCTTTTCTAGGTAAAAGTATGTACATGCCAAATCCATGTAACGAGCAACGCCACTTGTTCGACAATGAGCATGACTACGACCGTTGTAAGCGAACAACATACAAACTTAGTCAATAAACAACAATCATCATCTTATTTATTATAATATCTGGCGAAATACTTTATGGGTTTGTGAAAGCATGCGACAACAAAAATGCGGACTTTGTCACACGCAGTCGGAGATAAAGTTACTGTGTGTTAGACACAGACTGTAACATAGTACATCTTAGGGCAGTGTGGCAGCGTCCACTGTAGTGTGCTCGGCTTATACGTGGGCATATGAAATTGGTATAATTGGGATTTGCATGGAATACAGACATCAGCGGACGCTATAAGCATGCTATTGGCAGGAACGGCTGCTTGTATTCGTCAGATAAGGCTTCCCGTCGTCATACGCCAGGAAACCAGGTACGTGCCCCAACGGGACAACCGTAAAACCGAGAACTAATCCCGGGGCAAGAAGCTTCGGACATCGTGACCGTGTGGTATTAGAGGATTTTGGAGTGGGATCTTTGGCTTCAGCTTTACGGTGCAGCGTGAAAAACCCAAATGTCTAGGGGTTAACTCATGGTTTGTTCATACAGAATTTAGTACAAGAATAAAATGTACCAGATATTACAACGGACATGCTGCTCGAACATACTACGTGCTCTAATACGACACGGTCATTTTTCTGAAAACAGAAACTAGATCTCATTTCATAATGATCACTGAAAATATCTCGGAAGTTACCTGAAAAGTTAACGAAAGTTACAAAAATATATATAAATTACGGCGTAATCGCAGAATTTCAAAGACGGATCTGAAAAAACACGTAGCATGTTTCATTCTTGTTTTGAGCCGAAGAACAACACAAACCACGCTAAAATGTCTACAAGCTCCTTTCTTGCATTAAGCTCCAAAGTTTTGCACGGAAGACATTTATGTATCGCACTGTAAGGGTGTGAAGTATACAGAGACCGATTCCGAAATTAGCCTATTATTATGACACAGATTTACTTTACGTAATTTAGGTAAAAATTCAAAAACGAACATAATCACTACGTGTTTATATTTTACAGCAACTTCTGTGGAGTGACGGTAGAAATGGCAATAGGAATATAAGAACAGGAATAAGCCAATTTAGGTATGTAAGAGGAAGGTTTCACAAAGTAGGTAATAAGACTGCACTACTTGTTCTCTGGAAGGAATACTCTTTGCAAATAGAAAAGCTACTGAAATAAATTTTTTATTTACTGGGTTCAAACGTTATAGTAAAAAAAGTGTGTAAAGTGAACTTCATATTTACTGATTTACGAAATGTCCTTAGCTACACTGAACATTTCTTCGTTGGACTACACAATGTTTCCATAATGGAATACATCACCCATTACAGAATATGAGTAGGAACACGTAAAAGAAAATGCTCTATACAAAAATGTTCTGAACATTGAGAAATGACTTGAAATCTGTATGACAGGAAGACAGGCAGAATGGGAAGAATACCGTAAAGTAAACAACGGCCATTAGGGGTAAAGTAGAACAAATTCGTTCTCTTTAATAAAAGCCAAGGAAAAATAAGGGAGACAAATATTTCAGAGTGACATGGTCGTGGAGATGAAATATAAAATAGGGGAAGAAAAATTGTTTCTTCTTTTTTGGTTTTCCGTCACTAATAAGTAAAATGAAAGAAACTGTACAGTAAATTCTATTACACAGAATGGAACTGTCACTTAATTCGGTTACGAAAAGTGACGCAAAGCCAATGGCAGAAACACCGCAGTAAGATTTAACTTCCAGTCCGTTAGAAATATCTGTGAAATAGCAGCGTGAATTACTGGGATAGTCGAGCGCCTGTTTCCTAAACTGTTTAACTGCGCTGTGTGAACTGTAGACGTTGTACAGCATCTAATGGTATGAGAACAATTCCGCTAACGACAAGCCAGCAAGTTTTCAGATCCCACAGCACTTTTCAAGGCTCTTAGAACACTGTCTTGCTTTTCACACACTGACGCCGTCCTTACGGTCCCCACTTGTATCCGTAGAAGCGTGAAAGGTTATTTGACTGAGTGAATTCACACCTTTGTTAATTATCATCGATACATCAACTTCCTGAGGTATCCACACTGTATTTATCACTACCACTATGTTTATTGATGCCGGTTACAAGGCGCTTACAGATTTCTCTGATTTTTGGGAACAACTGACGTTGGTTGCGGCGGCTCTCCTTCTGTCCATTCGACACTCCCGTTGTTGTCACCAACCTCACCCCCTTTTTCTTTATCTTCTTCTCTCCTTTTACTTATATCGTAGAGAAACTAGAAGGTTGAAGGGTCAGACGGTCCATTTTCAAGGTGAAGTTGGACACACACATAGAAACAAATGTTTCCCCAAAGTTCGGCTGCAATACCCTAAGCTGCGACGTTGCACATCCGAGTCCTTGTTATGCTCTTCGTGTTATAATAAACTGAGAATGACAACGACGACGGCGGCGGCGGCGGCGACGATAATTCAGTTGCCGAACCGCTTAGTGCGACAAAACAATTTGTAAAATTGTTTATATTGTCGCAGTAGAAAAAATGCAGCTAATCACAACTACATTCGCAAAATGTTACTGAATATTACATTGCGACATGTTTCGGCATTTTAGAAAGCAATCATTATAAAATAGCCTTACCAAAGAAAAAATTGTTTACATACAACACAATAAAACATTTCTCTTTACGTAGTTGAGATCTCACTGTTACAGCGTAATGCGTGTTGTAAGAGTCGAAACCGACTGCAGGCAAAAAATATATATTACTAAAACGTATTAAAATTACTATCAAGTACTTCTGATTGAATGGAAGAATCTTTGCCACTATAAGAGGCCCCGAGCAATGCCATCTGTAATTAAATATTTCGGACACAGTTGTGACGGTCTTTTCTGTGTCGTAACTTATTTATCACAACGGGATGTCACATGTAAATATACACATACGGCATTAACCTTTTAAAGCCTAGCGGTAACTTTACATACGACCAGGTTTAACATTAAAAAATTCTACGTGGTGCCCACATTGCGTTTATGTGTTTTGTACGGATCTCAGAACAAACAGCAACCTTTACCTTATAAAACATTAAGGGATTGGTTTTTATAACCGAAGTGGAGTGTTTACAGCGCGGTACGCACTGAGTCCTTATATAAAACAGATATGCTTCGTCTTTAAAGGGTTAAACCTGCAGAAACAGCATGTCAAAAAAAAAACTTCATGGATTCTTCTAAAACCTACGATAATATCTGCTAAATTATGTCTTCAACCGACTTTTGTAAAAGACAGTAAACAAGCTTTTTTGAGCTGACATTTGTGTGACGCCGTATTGTGTGTAATATTCATAATTTCCAGCTCCAACCGCAGACGACATTCATGTGATGAGACTGTTCCCGTTACTCCATTCGATCAAACACGATTCCCCAGAGGGTTATAGAGTCGACACTGCTCCCTCAGGGATTATACTTTTCCCTAACAGGCTCTGAGGATGCCTCTTGTGAGGCAGACAGTTCGATCTAGAGTCTTATTTCTCTTCATCATCTAGCGATGTTCTGAATTCCGTCTTCGAGAAATTGAATTGCTCTAAGTGACTAGCGTACGTGTCTGTTAGTCGGTTGGTCTGACACATGTTACTGGGAATATAAAGTTGCGTGCGTCACATGCCTACGACCCATTGTTTATTTTCATATCAATTTCTTCATGAAAATCGGAACAGATGAGTCACTGAAATGACTTCTTACGGGCTGTACAATTGGACAACCAACATACGATTCCCTGCAGGACTCAGAATTCACCGTGTCAAAATTTTCTTTGGGAAAAATTCAGCATGCTTCTAAATGTCTCCATGGAACACAGGCCTAGCTTATTCGTGGGTCGTACTTTACCTTTGTGTTTGCGTATTTTACACAAAAAATATTATAATAAGCACACAGAACATCATGGGCTAGTATCAACAACACTCCATTGCTTTCCGAAGGACCTCGGTTGAAATCCAAGGCCGAAGATCATGTTAACTTTCTGTAGTTTTCCTTAGTTCATCGAGTAAAATACGAACTAAACCGTTATATTTCCCTTCTTATATTTAATTCCCAATTTATAATTCTAAGACTCTCGTGGTTTTCCTTAGTTCGACAATGGAAATGCAGAATAAGGATTTAAAACAGTTTACATCTGTTTCCTTCAATATTCTTCTCGACTCGTATTGCTAAAACTACGCACTCTATGAGCATGCTGTGCTTGAAAACAGTAACGAAGTGAATAAGCAAAGGAAGGCTTGCTCCTAAGAACACGGTATTCGCTGGGCAATTGTTACATATAACACTTCATAAAATTAGCTGTTCTTATGCAGCACGAATGTTCAACACCTTCAGCAAAGAAGTCCGTCACCAAACCGTAGCATCAATTACATAAATAAGACTCGCAGCTACGTTTAAGGAAACTTTGGATGTCACGGCAGCTTCCACAACAAAAAATAATTTTAAGGAAAATATCAGCAGACAAGGTTATTTTATTCGCCTGTTAACGTAGAATTACAGTATTCTTCGTCAAATAGGGAATTCCTATAGAAACCTGGCACGTCTATTTCTAATTTCTCTGAAAGAAACTCACGTATATCTTCGGCTAATTAACCTTACACAGGAGTAATGCAATTCTGAGAGTTCCTATGTACAATCTGAATTCAAATGTTAGTGAATATCGAGGATGTGCCACAGCGTAGCTTGGTAGGTAGGAACCCGGAGTTCACGAACAATTGCTGACGGCATCTGCAAAGCCATCTTAAGAGCCGCTGACTCACTCGCAGCTCCCGTTCCTGCCCCCCTTTCACTGTATTATACAGTGAGCTACCACCGTGACAACCGGGTGTTAAGCGGCAGGCAGCCTCTAATATTGAAGTACTGATTTGAAATAAATAATAATAATACTAATAATTACTATTATTATATACCTTTCTTCTACGCGCGCCTCGCTATGAAAATGAAAGCACATGCACCTCTGTGACGTCGGACCTATCTACGAAGATGCCGCCTTTCTGTTACATCAGTCTGTTTTGGTTAAATATATTTGCAACGGCAAAACACAGAATTTTATACACAAAGTTTAAGGGAAGTCAAACGTAATATCTTTAACATTCAAAAAATTAAACACTTAGTGATCACGAAAAGTTCAGTACAGAAGGAACAGTCAGGTAAAATACCATTTCAGGAGCAACATAAACCATCTTGTGTCTTGTGGTTTATTTTATGCCACTGTCGAAATTTCAGACAATACTTCGTCGATTGTAGGATTTTATCAATGATGAAATGGAAACAACATGGAAGGAAGAACTCGTGCCCTAATGCAGTTACGATCCAATTTTTTGCGAAGGCACTGAGTACAACCACAATATACTTCAATCAGGGCAGCCGATATTCGAAATAGGCGCCTACCAAATGCTATTCCAGAGAGTTACAGATACACCAATGTGTTTTGTGAAATCTCACCGTTTTTAAAAACGAGACAAATACATAACGATACATAACCACAACAATTAGTTTTATTGGGCATACTGTACAGTTTATTGCTACGCATTCAAATACATTAAACCACATAAAACAGAGACAGCGAGAAATCCAAGCAAACTCAAGTTCTGACACTGTCTTTGTCCTTCCTCTGGAAGCCCTCTGTTTGCCTATCGACAATCCCTGCACCAGACGTACAGTGTTCTTGCATTACACCCTCCAGTTACGGTCACAGATAGTTAGGACTACAGACTACAAGCAAGCTTGTACTTCATTGTTGGAGACCCTTGTTAGGTTTACTTCTCATATACTCTTCACTGCTCTATAAAGCCTGTGACAGTGTGTATAAGTCCCTTCTTACTCCAGCTATGGGGTATGTATGTCCGTCACAGAACAATGCATGGTTTATTACATTTTCCTATGGATAGCCTCATCCCATCGTAACCCTGGGTTAAGCTGAGGTCTTATCGGCCCGTGGCTTGAACTTTATTTTCTGAAATTATACGATGACCTCTCTCCCTGTCAGTGACGAATCTGATGAAGAATGGAGAGGCGAGGAGAGCAAGAGAGGAAGTTAACAGAGAAAAGAGTAAGAGAAAACAGAATGGAAAAGCGGATGTCATGCTAGGTGAAGAGAGTTGGCGTTCAAAATAAACATCCAGATTAGAAAGAAACGGTTTGGGGGCGGCAAGGAGAGAATAATAACAAAATCTGCAGCGGGCTGAAAGCTACTCAGACTAATATTTATTTTGTTTGACGATCAGCAATTCGGTACCTTGCCACCGTGGCAAATAGCAACATTTTGAATGATGGATTGCATAGTGAGAGGATCTGCTCGTTCGTCTGTAATTCCTCTTCCCTCTTGCACGAGCGTATTTCTCATTTTATAAACCTCCCACAAATTGACGTCAAGGTGCATCTACGGAGAAGTATGACGTAGGTACACAGAAACAAGGCAAGGGGCGGAGAGATTAATATACTACGACAAGAACATCACACGAAGTCAGAAAGACACATGGCAACTTAACTTTGCAGTGATATCGAAAAACAGAAAGAAGGAGTATATGAAGATTTAGGGCGATTAATAATTCTCGCGAAAACGTTATACGCAAATGAGAAAATAAAATGGAATAGTAGTGTGTATACTTTTTGTTCCAGTATGCATCTAATCAAGTAATAATATCACCAAAAATCGATAAGCCCACAAGAGTACAACAAACAGACTGAACTATTATGAAAGGATCCACAAAAAATAAGAAACCTGCGCTGATTCTGTTTTGCTTCATTTTTGTGTTTTGCAATAGGACGATAACACTGAGTACCCACGTACGTTTAAATTAGATTATTTACATATGCATGAAAGTCATTTATTTTTAGTAATATTTCAAGCGATAATACTTGTGAAGAAAGGTACCACAAATTTTTTCCTCTGTACCACGACTGTTTTCATTCCGTTTTTTGATTTCAGGGCATTTGTATGCTGTATCTCAAAACGGAAATTAAGAACACCCTTTTATCTCATAAAAAAATCGAAGTTTCATTTAAATCAATACCAAACAGGTTCTGGGTTGCCGAGAAATTATGGAAAGGACTATTGAAGTGTAAATCTAATTCCGTGATCATTATTTTCTTCGCAAAGGAAAATGAGTTTCTCGTACAGAAACCGGAACGTCAAAAGGAAAATAAGCTTCAGACACAGCAGAAATGAAGAAATATTTTTCTCCTCAAAGAGTATAAACCTGAGAAGATAATTAGGGAGCAGGAACCGAGAGACTCGTCAAAGAAAAAACACACATTATTAGAAGACTAAGGGACAAATGGAGCAGGACTGTACGGTTGTAGTAAATACATTGGCAACAACAGCTAGGGCTCAGTTGTTATGTCACATACCACAAGGAATAACATTCAGAAATTGTAAATTCTGCCACAGGGTGTATTTATGTGATTTTTGCGATTTCGGAACACTGATTACGTTTATTTTAATTTTAGTACAAACTGCAATTTTAAATATTATTCACTTTCGTTTTGTCATTAAAGATTTAAGAAACGCATGTCCTGTGAGGAACTCATGTTCAAAGCTACATATATATAACGAAATTATTAGAAAAATGTATCAAATTTTTTGTCCGGATATTTAGTCACATAAATCAGTATTTTCGTCGTTAAGTGACTGCATCGTGTATATGCAAAAATATTACAGTGTATAAATAATTAGTATTACACAATAATAATAGGCATACTTAATGTTTTGATTGCACTTCCACACTATCGCGTCTCACACAGCGATATGAGACTTTGTGCTGTCCGCCCGCGAACAGGAATATAGACCAAAAATTTTAGTTACGGCTCCTTAGCTAAACATACTTTACAAAAATCCAGGCCCTACTGCACCATAAACACCCTATCTCCATTACAAGGACCAAGCAATTGATACTGTGCAGGAACAATCATTCTTTATTCTGAGAACCATACGAAGGATAAAAACACACATTTTGGGCAAAAGCAGAAGTTGTGTGTTGTAGGGAAGGTGCTAAATATAGTTGCCATTATTCTTTAAAGGATTAACAGTTACAAATCATCTTATAATTCCACCTCAATAACATAATTTCTTTAGTTAACAGGGATTCGTTAAAGAACGTATGATTAATGAACAAAGCCTGAGGACCAGACATGAAAAAGTCTATACGTTGCTCACTGACGGCAGAATGGTTATAATTTTAGTGTAATGGTTATAGTGCAGTGCACGGTTTTAGGCCAATGGAATTTTCAAACAGCAGGCTAGGAGCGAGTCACTAATGCGGCGACAGCGTCACTTTGGTCTAGTCCTTCTCTCCGCCTCCGTTAAGTACAGTTGACCTTGTCACACTGAAATTCCAAGTGAATAAATATCCACCCCTCGCCACTTCAGCACACCTAGTAGGCCCGTCCACCAGCTCTGTCGTCCTCGACCGGTCACTGTATTATACGCAGCGGCCAGCACGTCTCAGTACCCCTAACACCACGTTGATCGGTACGTGCATGCCGCAGCATGCCTTAGGGACACTGTAAACTTATATCGTAGTGTGTCGCAGCACTGTCAGTCTGTCAGGCGCAAGTTATTATAGTGCATAGGTGAAAAGAGTCCGTTTTGACTTATGGTCGACACAGGCATTAATTCAGCTGAAAGCGGGTTAATATTAAGTATCCATGAAAGACTATGCATAGGTCAAACAAGAGCCCAATTGATGAAAACGTTCCGTGAACAATTTATTATAAAGATTCTATGAAAAGCGGCATTTATAGACTGGAATAAAGGTGAATTTGCCACTGAAAGTGTCAAGGGCCGACAGCGGAGTGGATAAAGGAAAACACGCTCGGCCAGCTATTTCTACCTCCGTTGATATTTTCCACAGAAATCATCAGAATTTGCTGCGCCACGTTCAACAATGGAATATCATATGAGGAAGGACTGGAACATGAAGTCGCATCGCCTGCCATTCACAAATTATCTGTCAAATGTTGATATTAATCGGCTCTGTGGCGCATGTCATGCACTACTCAAAGTTTGCCCGATATCGCATCCTACTCGAAGCGTCACTGACGAGCCAGAAATTCATTGTAATACCCGTGACATAAATTTTGTATTTTGGCCTAATGAGAATCTGCATTTCACAATGGAGTTGGAACATTAGCCACCATATGTCATGTTATGGGACAACTAAGACAGCATATCATTTGACTGGACGTATTTCGTCTACAAACTTGGTGACGCCCTACCTTACACGGAAATGCTAAAGGTGTGGTTTCTGACACAGTTTACAGGTGAGGATTCTTTGAAGGTATGTGGCCTAGCACAGTGTAGCACCCGCACATTTCTCCCTCACTGTGCGTGATATTTTCAAAGAAAATTTGCTGGGCTGTTGAAGCGACCATGGTTCACCGGCACCTCCCGCGCCATTTTCCTGACTATAACCTATTCCTTACCTTATTATACGGGATAAGACTTTGCGGGACATTATCAACAGACAAGTGGCTGCGCGCCACTGTCACAATAATGAAGAGTTACGCAGAAATGTGGAAAAGGCTTTGACCAGTATCACGCCACAATGTTTTGGCCCACGTCTTTCAGAACCTGGCGGCACATGAGGGTGTGTTTGAAATATACCAGTGCACAAACGTGAGAGGTACAGCAGTCCAAATTCTGCTCCACTCAGTGCCTGGCGTGCTTCGGACAGTATGATGGATTAGGGTCCTAGGAACAGGACAACGCAGGACTAACCGAAAAGCTACTCAGCAGCTTTGCATTGGCTCCAGGTTTTATGTGCAATTAAGCCTCAGTCAAAGTTCAATGGTAATATCAACAAAGTCATAATGCATTAACATTTCATTCAAGCCCCAAACCTAAGCTCCAAAATGTACCCAAAGGGTTGAACTGAAAAAAAAATCCAATTATATTGGCCCAACTCTAATTTTATCTTGAATCCAAAATATCTGAAAATTACAGTCGAGCCCGGTTATAACGACATCGGTTTATGCGATACCTCGCCTATAGCGTCAGATATTCTGTGGAACCAATTAATTCCTCGCTGTTAACAATAACGTTATACTACTCGGTTATAACAACATTCGTTTATAACGACAAAAAATATTCAGTCCCTTTCATGACGCTATAATCGAGTTACACTGTATTTACAAAACAATTTCGCCTCTTCTTGACGTACCTCGATGCATATTTTGTAGGAAACCGATGTCCAATGTATAGCTCAGCATGGGGGTTTTAAAGGTAACAAACAAACCTTTCCGACTTTTTCGCACACAACCAAAGACGATGTAATGAAATACACGAATTAAAATCGATTTAAAAAAAGGTAATTCTGTTACACCCTACATCACGGCGTCTGAAACCTTGGAGTCGCGCACCTTCAAATGTCACTCTGGCAGTCACAAAAATAATTATATCGAGACTAGCCAATATGTACATACGCATCAATAACACCTGATTCACTGACGTGCGTTTGTAGCGTAGAACAAGGGTAAATGACTTCCGAGGCATTTTTCATAAACGGATGTATGCGACCGCGCCAAGCCCAGGCATACTGCTTCTGTCTATTTGTGTTACACAGATACTACAGATGTAATTAATATCTTCTGTCACTGCCAAGGCGAAACGTTCGTTCGTTCGTTCGTTCGTTCGTTCATTCCTAGTCCTTACCTCTTCTACCTACCCACAGCAGGTGTCGAGGTTATTTTCACTTGATCACACTCAGACACACACCACAGTCGGTAGGACTCCTCTTGATGAGGGATCGGCCCGTCGCAGAAACCTCTACCTGACAACACAAACACTCACAAGAGACAAACATTCATGCCTCCGGTGGGATTCGAGCCCAAGATCCCAGCAAGCGCCCGGCCGTAGACCTACGCCTTAGACCGCGCGGCCACTTGGATTAAAGTTAAAGCAATCCAATTACAGGCCTGGACAGGCCCTCAGGGTTCCAATAGGTTGTGACTCCCAGATTACTAGACAATCGGCACATGAAGGTGGTAAGGTTGTCAGCCCTAGGCACCGGCCGCAAGGCGAAACATGACCTTAAATGCCTCCCAGTCAAACTCACAGACATCTATGAGAAACAACATGATTGAACTGAAAGCCATAGTCTACTCACTAGAGGCTTAAGAATTAAATGTATTAGCAACACGTGCTTTAGGAATTAATGGAATACACAGAAAATGAAAAAAAAAATGATCAAAGGTAATATTGTGTAAGATGGATCAGCGATGCAGTAAAGGTAATATTTTCCTTGTGCATGCTATACAGGGATATGCGGAGAGGAGGTAGAGCACCATTCATTCAAAATATGTCTGGTATAAGGGTTGATACTTCGGCCGATTTACCCCCGGAGGAAGAGCTCCCGGTAGTAGGATGAGTGGGCCCCAGAACGGTCTGGACGCTTTCTAGAAATAATAAAATTCGTGCTGCTGCCGGCAATCGAACTAATATTTGTCTGATGTCCAGGCCATAGCCTAGGCACTACAGTGACTGCGCTATCCCGGCTCCGGTATATGGGCTAGGAACGCTACTTATGTAAAGAACGGAACTCGGTGAGAACGTAAAGCGAACAAATATCCGGTACCATAGCCCGGGGATTTCCGCCCTACAAAACTAGAAGTGATTTGCAAGACAGATGTTTGGAGACAGATTTATATAGTTTTTATACTTTATATTTTATGTATTAACACACTATATTTTAATATCACATATAATTTGAAGTATGTAACATTACTGGTACTATATAGCAACCACGGCTGTAAATAATTAATATACACATTACCATTCAATGACATACTATACGCAGCTCACATCTGTGATAATGACTACGTGATGGTGCCAACGATGGTTAGCCGAAACATTCAGGAATATGTAGAATTATTGTGCAGTAGCTGGTAATAACAAAAAACCTTATATGAATCAAAAAATTATTAAAACACAAGTTACATGCAATAACGTTATATTAGCTCATGCATCAATTCTTCTTAACAGACCGTCAGTTGATGCGGCACATTCACAGACTTCTATAGCACACATGCTAATTACGGCAGTCAAGTAACACTACATTTTTCTCCAAAGTATGAAGAAGCTTTTGACGTTACGTACTCGGACATTTGACGCTACCTACCACGACAGACACTGCAAAGACTCTATGATACTTTAAATCATTCACTGTCTTGCAGATTGTGATGCAATTTTAAGGACCCACGTTTGATCTCCATTTAGCGACTCTGCTTCTTTTTAAGGAGTCGACTGAGAAGGAAGATGGTGACGAAAGGTGAGAAGGTACGAATGTTGAGGGAAGGTGAACGTGACCAATTATAATGTGCACCTACCATGTCCGTATTCCGATGGTAGGGTTCAGAAAGGCAATAAGAACTTACGTCAGGACAGCCATTAGCCGTATCGAAATTTCGATCCTTTACTTGCCGAATACAAGTCTAGCCCCTTACCACCGCAACAATGTGACTAGTGGAGAGACTCTAAACTGTAATCCCAGAATGCACGGAGTGCCATGGCCAACGAGGGTTTGATTCGGCCCATTGAGTAGGCCTGCTGAAAGGCCTACTGAAGTGAAACTCCCCCATTTGGCAGCTCGGGAATTCATTCGTCTCTTGGAAAGGAAGTAAAGAAGCCTGTGTGGTTTGGTGCGTAGGCTGTCAGAACAAAGTGCCGCCAGAGGCGACGGACAGGGCATATGGATCAAAGCCGGTTGTCGCCCCGCAGTCCAGCCATGGAGTCGACTTCTTCCTGTCATGCATCAGTAACGAATGTGACCAGGCACTTCAGTCTCATGAATAAAATTAAAATCACTGATCTGCGTACGCGAATGCCGTCTGCGAATCGTGGATTGGTATAAACAATCGACAGTTCAGACTACATTAGCAAATATTAAAGAGAAATAAATGCA
This sequence comes from Coptotermes formosanus, assembly GCA_013340265.1. NCBI lineage: Eukaryota > Metazoa > Arthropoda > Insecta > Blattodea > Rhinotermitidae > Coptotermes > Coptotermes formosanus. Next base: position 58,486 of record BLKM01012018.1, read on the forward strand.
ACCATTGTCAACATGGCAATTTTTTTAAGTATTTCGTGAAAGTTTACTTGTTGTAATCATAATTACAACAACAAGCGCTTCCCATACGAACTCAGCAAGCCTATGTATTGCGTACAGATTGTAATCTTACGCAGTAGCACACTTATTATCATCATCACTGGTTTTTATTTCATATTGTGGAATATTCATTACGTACGTATAAATTCTGTACACGTTGAATCTGTCAGAGACAGCCTGAACGATACGCATCCTCGCTATATTTCAACTATTTACTCCCAAACTTTATAGACACACTGTGCAGATCTATTTACCATCTGTCTCCCCAACGAATATCACACACCGAGCTCGAATCCTCCTTTAGTTATCTCATGGAGTCTAAAACTAAATGCAGTTTCCGCAAGGTCGAGCTACGCTATTACTACACATTTAAAAAATTACTATGCCAACAGAAGTTGCATATTTTTCTGCAATCTGTTGACAAATATCATTTGCAGGAGCCTCAAGGTAGTTACGCTAATGTCCCACCACCTTAAAATTTCCCTCGTCCGCCACACTGTTATTATAAACTGCCGGAACTTAAAACAGCATTGCGTCTAGGTATCTTTTTCCAATGTCATTTCGTTTATATAATTTTTTTAAATTCGCCCACAAAATAAGATATCTGGTTTTCCAGTTTAACAACCCTAACGTCACACAATATACCAGAAACTCAAGTGGTTAAAGAAGTGAAGTTCCTGAATACAACTGAATTTATTATATAAAGTACAGGCCTGCTAAAATGTACAAGATTTCCTCGTCTCACTAGAAGACGGAGGCAGAACCAGCATCAGAAACGTTGTGGGTTTTAAGCTACTATAAAGGGCAATGTCCAAGATTTCAGTCATTGCTAACGAAAAGTAACTTAACTCTTTAAAGCGTACTGGTTAGTGTATTCTGCTACTTTGATTAAAAATTAAAACTGTACACTTGAGTACTACTTATGTGCTTTGTATGAGACTCACAACAAAATGCGATTATTTAACTAAACAAAAGGCAATGAATGGTCTAAACTACGCTAATGGAGATACAGTGCATTTATGTTCAGGTAGGTAATTAACAACTAAACATAATTCGGACAAATTTCATGCCTCAAAGGGTTAATATTGTATTTAATTTTCATGGCTGTTGAGAAATGAAATCCACACAATAAGTCGGTCCTCTTATATTACCAGACATAACACTGAAAATATCATATTGCCTTACAATATTGGTTATGTATAATGTATGAGTAAATATGTGTGATAGATTAGAAGCAGCAGTCATTTACGCCATTAGCACTGGTTTCTTAATTGCACGGACTGACAACATTAACGCCAGGTTTCTGTTTAACTGTGTGCATCCAGAAGCTAAGCATGTGGCAAATTTTATACGCGATGTGTCTGCTGGCAAAGTTATTGTTATCTTAATTCGCACCGTACATTGAATGCCAAGAATAACGAGAAATTACGCTGTTCTGTGCGACAGGCTTGCCTAAATTAAAAGAATCGAAAACAAAAATGAGTGCGTTCTGCTCGTAGAACGAAAATTACATCCAGAATTCGAACCAAGCGCCGCATGTTAAATTATACAGTTAACAGAAATATTACACATTGAATAATTATTACTACTAAAGCCATTCTGCAAATGCGTCGTCAAATTTAATGTTCATTGTACTTAAATTTCTGAAACAACATTATGTCCCAGACTTTTTATCATTGCATTAACAATGGCGTTTTAATTCTGTTTTTAATATAATCTTTGCAAAGGATGAAGCAATTTTCACCGCTTATTTTATTACCATTATGCCTTCCAGCATTTTAAATTTATTCACAGTTTCCTCTAGTCAGGCCCGCTTTTTACTCGCATTTAGCGAGGAAGAACATTAGGACGTTTGTACAGTCGAAGCTACTCCTTCCGGAACTCATATAAAAACTCTTACACAAATATAAGCTGTTTTTATACAGATATCACGCGCTATGTACCATGAGATATTAGAGCTTAATACTCCGAATCATAGGGGCTTAAAAACATTAGATTTAACACTATGAAGGACACTTTTTAAAATTACAACACAGTATATTCATCGTTGTGTAATTTCATTGCTAGAAATATTTATGGCAGGTTTCCTCCAGGAGAAGCGACTTGTCTTACGTCTCCGTTTGTGACAGCCACCCACTTCCGAGGCAAGCGACAAAAGGGTGGATTTTAAAAGACTACATGTAAGAAAGAAATGACACTAGAGTTTGCCACAATCCAAAAATATTAACATCTCATCCATAACCGTAACTTGGCTAATAACACTGGGCGGGGGGGGGGGGGGGGTTGATTTTGAATTCGACNCCCCCCCCCCCCCCCCCCCCCCCCCCCCCCCCCCCCCCCCCCCCCCCCCCCCCCCCCCCCCCCCCCCCCCCCCCCCCCCCCCCCCCCCCCCCCCCCCCCCCCAAATTGACCACGGCTATTACGAACTTTATTTTACAAAGAAGCCAAATTTGAAAGAGGGGACAATTTGTCCCATAAAACGCAAATTTTTCATTTTCTTTTTTCTATGTTTAGTTAGTCAGTTATTTGCCATTATTCAATTCAGTAGCCAAAAAAATCTATTCCTAAGTTGAAAAAAATTGGGGGCGCATTTGAGCACGCTTCCCCCCCCCCCTCAAGTTACGTCAATGATCTCATATGTGGGAAGTCGCGGGCTAAGCTACATTAACATCATTTTCTGTAGGATGCGGCAACACTATGCTCTCGGTACCAGCCGCAAACAGTAAAATCATGCTGGGGAACGTGTGATTGTTAGTCAGTCTACATAATCTCCGAAATGACTGAACGCGTTTTATCAGGCCTAAATTTGTCATATGTGGGGAGGGGGCGGGTCCACAATGTATAAGTACTGGGACGAACGTAACTGTGGTTAGTACAGCTACAATATAACTACCTGTACACGAACTTTAAGCGAAATGTAAGCCGAGCAGTACGTTACTAAAAACGGTGCGTGATGTGAAACATGTATTCCACTATTATCTACAGAGTATGGGGGCACACGTTGGCGCAGTTGGTTGGGGCACTGCACTACAAACCGGAAGGTCGCGGGTTCGATTCCCGATGGTGTCACTGGAATTTTTCATTGACACAACCCTCCACTCAGAACAAGCATATTCCCTGGGGAGTAAAAGCAGCCGGTGACCACCTTCATGTGCCGACTGTCTAGAAATCTGGGAGCCTCAACCTCCTGGAACCCTAAGGGCCTGTCCAGGCGTGTAACGGGGATTGCTTTGTCTACAGAGTATAGCTCAACGACATTCTGACACGAATTACTAAATAACTATGAGAAAGAAATGTTTAATTGTTTGTGCCTTTCCTCCATGATATCTGTAGCGAAATGACTGTGATATCTGTGTCTGCAATAAATAAATATCAGACCATCCACAAATGTTATATATATACATATATATAAATGCTTCAGTGGAGTATGTCTTTCCCGTTTTGTCGCTTCTTGTGTTTAATTTTACATGTCACGTTATTTGACTTGCAAGTTACATTTAATGTTGTGTACAACATTTTTGTGACGTCATTTTGATAAGAACTATGAATACGTGTAATATCATAACTGTTTTAACACCAAGTTGAAATTTTAAAAACTACATGTAGATAAGGAATGTACGTATAAGATGCGTTCGCATCTTTATACCCTAGGGTCTTCTGATATTGTCACACCGTTTAAGCCACTGGAGTCACGCTTGTTGTTGTTTACAGTTTGTACAAACGTTATACAATGTACTTAATATTATTTGGGTATACAGTTTCTTTAAATAGTTATTATAGGCATATTTGTTTTTTTTTTGTTCAATACATCGGTCATATTTAACTTTAATATTTCGGCCCGAAGAAATATTCAACTTCTACTTTACAATCAACATATCGTACAGAATTTATGCGTATATTAATTATTTTTGTACATGCCAAATTTCTCATTCGTAAGTACAAAAAAGGAATATTAAATATTACAATGACAATTTTTTACTTCCTTACTTGTGTGTACTGTAAATGGCAATAAACAATCGCCAACTTCATAGAAACATGACGTCACGAGAAGACGTCAACGTCAAATATTATTTCGAGACAGAAGAAGAATTTAAATCTTTGGTACGTGGCTCCATATTATTGCGTAATTATAATCAACTACACAGCAATACCTATTAAATATTATGACTGTATATTTTGACCTTCATTATCCTTCACATAAAATGCGTCTTAACCTCAAAATTTCATCTGGCGTATAGCAATAAGTGTTAAAAATTACTAACTTATCATAATCATCATCATTACTATTACTACTCGCTTAAATTTTTGGAATAAACGTTTTATCCATAACTGCGAAATTCATGCTTAGGCCGTCTATCTCTTTACCATTTAGTTCACTTTAATATTGTGACCGGAGTGTCACGGCTAAAACGAGAGACCGAAAACGGTAAAGAAGAAGAAAAAAAGTTACTTCATGCAAAGGGACATTACTCCAGTCAGAGCCAACAGAGCACTTAAAACGCATAAATACGTAAGCCTTGTCAGCGAAAAACTAATCCACGCTTTGAAATCACCAGTTTCCAACGTGAAATATAAGAAAAACGGAGAAATGCAAAAGCAAGAAAGAAAGAAAGAAAACATGTAAAGTCGCCAGTTCTTGTAATGGCGAAGTGGCTGCCGCCATTAAAACGCTCTCCGTCGTCCATTTTAACATAAAGGAGAAAAGAGAGAACAGCGTGTATTTGAGAAAGTTGCGGCTGTGCATACAAAAGGCACAGTAATCACGAAATGCGTTCACAAAAGAACAACGTTAGGTTAGGACTTCCCAGATCTCGCTGAATTCCTCGTTCATAATTCCCTCTCCCCCAGCAACCTATCAAAGGAAGAAAGGTTAGACTCTCTCACATCTAACCGTACTCGTTTTTCAGTCATTCCTTCCCTCCAACAACCTATCATTAAGCCTAATCTATAAACCAAGCACCCAGTCCAGCTGCAGGGCTCACCGAGGATCCTATACAATTGGCACCACAGCGAGAGGAGGCTGTTTCTCCAGAGGCAGAGAGGCCGGAACGTGAATCTAAAGCCTTACCCCATATAATGTCAAGGTTAATAATGAGTGGAGCTATACCTCTACTCCTAGCTATGCATGCTTTCCCCCATACGCCCTGATGAACACAGGGACAATCCTGTACTTTATATTTATCTTTCTAGCAAAAATATTTAGCATTTTCCAAATATTTTAATATTTCAATATCGGTCTGCTTCACGGAATTATTGTTTGTAAATTAAGAGTTATGGGTAAAAGCACTGAAGTGCAGAGATACTGTCCTAATCTACGTGTTACAAGCCTTTGTAAAACATGCATCTCTTTGATGACAGATGAAAGGTGAGGGGTTGTTTTTAAAAGGGACGTGGATTGGTAATTGACAATGGCACATACGAAAGCGTAATTACAGTGCTACCTACATACTAGTTAACTATGACTGGGGGTTGCAAAAGAGAGAAACACAAAACTAGTTTATTAGATCTCGAATGTTCCCGCGGTTTGCAGAACTGCTGGATATGTTGTCACTTAAAAACCTCCACTGAAGTGAGACGAGCGGAAATTCGTTGTCGCTCCAATAGATGTCAGTAATTGCATGGATTAACATTGATTATTCCCTGCCTTTACAGTTTACCCAAAGCTTATGCAGAAAAGAGCCGAACTAGCATCCAGAACGTCAGGATAGGTGGATGTGCTATTAGAAACATGATGGAATTTCGCCAATACTGCAACTTGGAAACGTTTGAATTTTAAAATCTCATCTAGGAGCAGTTACACTTACATGCTTCAACGCACATTGATGTAACTAATTCCATCCTGTACGACGGGATGGAGGTAATTCAGTTTAATTTCAATGTTTTCCAGTTTGCGTTCCTAAACAAAACTTTTAATTGAATAGGCAGAATTATATTTCAAAATAAAAAATAAAAGTATTACACAATGCAATACAAAAGCTCTTAGGCGTCCAAATTATTAAAGCCTGCTACAAAACGTAGGCAATTAAAAAAGATGAAGCCAGATTTAAATTACTATGCAGCTGTAACAGGAATTGATCCTAAACTGGAAAACAAACTTTTTATAAATTTATAGAACGTAACGTTTGTTTTGATGCAGTATCAGTGTATAATGGATAATATATGATTGCGGGTACTTAACTGATTCACGTCATATTTAATGCTGCGTACCGGAATTTAAGGCTGCATATACTTAAACACGCTACTGGCAGATTGTTACGCGACGTTGTTAACCTTTTAAAGCCTAGCGGTAACTTTACGTACCACCAGGTTCAACATTCAATAATTCTCCATAATGCTCATATCGCGTTTATGTAATTTGCACATATCTCGGAACAAACGGCAACTTTTACCGTAAACATCAGCAGCTCATTCCTTGTTTATAACTGAGGTTGAAAGTGTTTACTGCGCGGTACGCACATTCTTTATATAAGGCAGATTACGTTTCGTCTTTAAAGGGTTAATAACATTAAATAATGCACTAACCATAGTTCTGTGAGTGCAGACAGAAGAAGAATTAAGGAGTCACCAAGTTTTTCTGATATCCAACCAATGAAATCAATGTGAAGTGTACACTTCAGTAAAGCGAAAAATGAAAATGCTCGTGTTAAAATACAAACAAATTTCGAAATACTCCAACAGACACTACTTATTTTTTCCAGACTGATTTACACTTATTCATGCCTACAGAGATTTTACGCTAAGTTACATGTGCCTATTTCATTACTAAAGCCGTTATTCGCACTCTCTATATATACATATACAGACCTAATCGCAAATTTTCGTGTGAAATTGATCTACACATATTTCTTCGTTCGATTTCAAATAATAGGCAAGGTTTGGTACAGGGCTATGTTATTTCATTAAACATTGTTCACCCAGTGGATAACAACGTACGTTGTTTCAAATAAGGTCTCAACCTTGTTTGAGTTCCGTTAGGTAAAGGAAGGCCTCAACAGAATGAGGGTTACAGGACAGGTGTCAAGCTTCTTCATATATGAGGTGGCAGACAGAATCTTTCTTCGAAACGGTGCATTCAAAATAGCGATTTACAAAAAATACCTTTAAAAGAAACTCACAGGAATGTGAATATTTTTTAAGGTTATAAGGCGTAATATTCTATCCGGTTTTTACTGTTCAATTTAGGATCATGGTTGAGTGCTAAAACTTCATTCACTCTCCAGTCTGTCTTGCGACAGGTCCATAACCTCTTCCAAAGCGAGTTCTGCACAGAGAGCGATCTAGTGCTTCTGCTTTCAGTTTCACCAAACTCTCGTTTCCTTAAGGTCATCCAGTAGCTGTTTACGTCTTCTTTACTGGTCTTCCCGTCACTTCTATCCCTCTCTATAGCTTTCGTCTAATAGCGTGATTTAGAAAGCAGTTACTACGCAAGATGTGACCTATCCAATTCGTATTCTTTCTTTATATTGTATGTACGATATTCCTCTCCTCCTTGACTTTATGTAATATTTCTTCATTTTTCACACGATCGGTCCAACTGATCTTCTCCATCCTTTTCAACGACGACATCTCAAAACGCTCCAGGTAACTTTGATCTGCTTTCCGAAGTGTACAAGCATCAGCACCACACAAAGCTGTGCTCCAAATGTAGCACTTTGCTGCTTCCTTCCTTAAATTTAAGTCCAACGTTCTGGTGAAAACATTCTTCTTCTTCTTCTTCTTCTTCTTCTTCTTCTTCTTCTTCTACCTCTTCCTCTTCTTCCTCTTCTCCCCTTCCTCTTCTTCTTCCTCTTCCTCCTCTTCTTCTTCTTCTTACTCTTCATCTTCTTCTTCTTCCTCTTCCTCCTCTTCTTCTTCCTCTCTTCCTCTTCCTCTTCTTCCTCTTCCTCTTCTTCCTCCTCTTCTTCTTCTTCCTCTTCTTGTTCTTCCTCTTCCTCTTCTTCCTCTTCTTCTTCTTCTTCCTGAATTCTGCATTTATCATGACAATTCTAGATTTAATATAGCATGTACATCTTGGATAAAAGTCACATATAAATTACGTTTATTCATGCCGAAGAGCAAGTCCCAAAAGCCGTTTGTATCTATAGAATAAATGTCAACTGATTTTGCTAAAGTAAGGTTAAATATTGTGGTGCAAGACTTCATATCTCAGGTAGAAATAAGAAAATGAAAGGTAAGTCTTACTGTAGAAGTAGAGAGAAAACCTTCTGACTGCGAAGTAGCCATGGAATTAAACTTTAATTTTACGAAGGAAACAAAAAAAATATCTTAATTATACAATTTTCCGGAAACGCCTCAATTATAGACGTCTATGGACTCTTTTTCTTTTGCGGTCAGTTATGTAGTTTTATGACGCTACGTGTATTGCTGGCCTCTCAAATGCGTTACGCCCTCCTGAGCAGAAACGTAGCACAACCATTCCTTTCTTAACACTTCACAGCAGGTCGCACATTCTTGACAAAGAAAACAATGAATTATGTTCCTTTTCTAACTTCCCTTTAAGAGTATGGCATCACTTCTAATTGGTTGACGAAAATAAATTGTGGACTGTTTTGATGCAATAAAAACTTCAGTTTAAGTGGTTTGACTAATGGAGTAAATTGTGTGACAAATGCCTCCGCAATTGGTTAAACGAAGTGCAAAACTTCTCTCAAACTTACTGGCGGATGTAGTAGGGGTGGAATAGACGGGGTGACGGTGATGAAGTTGCCTTCGTTTTCAACGAAGAGATCTGAAACCTAGCTGCTGAGAGTCGGATATTGAACGTTAGAAGTTGTGTGCCCTCTACAGCAAAAACAGAAGGTTCTGGACCGAGCAAGATGCGAGTTCCATTAAGTAGCCACGACGCGTCCGTCGGGGTCATTACATCACGGCGCCACTCATTCCTTACCTTGCTGGTCACGTGACACGAGGGCATGTATACCGCCTACACATCAGATCTTGAAATATTGTGAGTCGCAACGGAACTCTCCCCAGATGGACCCAAGTTGACTCTGTTACGACAATGGTCTGACTAATAATGAGGAGGATTTGTTTTAATTGACTTTCCTTCACACGTAAACATGCACCAGTTTCTTCAGAAGGATAATACGAGTGTCTGACGGTAAAATTACGTTAATATAATGAAAATTGTGGCAGGACAGCCTTAGTTCGAATCCAAGGATTGCCACCCCCAGATGAAAAGTGTGGTATTGCATATATTGTGAGGATCTAAGCCTGCATTCCTCCGTAAACTTTCTGGTGTGAGGGTCCTCAGCTTGCCACACAAACAACAGGCATACCGCGAGACCCTGAGCACGTACCCAGGATAACGGGACTTGGCTTAACGCCATGAAGGCAATTTGCAGTTTGCAGAACACTTGGTGTTTGGATCTCAAAATGGCCACGCAGAGATTTTATTTTGGTTCGGAGTGCACCGATAACATCGAACATGAGGAAATTCCCTGTGTGGGGACCAAACCTATTGTAAGCAACTAGTCGGAGCCTCGTTTCCGCATATAATTATCTCCAGCCTTCAATAAAACTCCCACGCCTAACATCAGTTCTATATTAGTGCTTATTAAATGGAAGCGCCGTTACAAAATGAATTGTAACCAGACCGACAGGTGGCATCGTATCTACTGATTGTACATTCCCATTTTTAAAATACAATCCGTAATGGAGGAGACCATCTTCTGGGATGTGATGCCGTCCAGTCTAGTAGTTATTGGGAAGAGACTGTTACAGTCATCGTCACGGTAGATGGATACGTTCATGACAAAGGCAGTGTGAAGAGGGGGACACAGTGCAGCAGACAGGGCTCCGGCAAAGTCAAACCAAGTGGGGTGGAAGTAAGAGTGCAGAGAAACAAACGTTTAAAAGCACCGGAGTGAGAGGACAAGCAACAAAAGAAACAGTATGTTGAGAAATGTGCCCAAAAGCTAGCATCGTTCCCGCGAAGAAGCTTATTTATCTACCTTGAAAGAAGGCACCAGGTTACTGTGAAACGTCGATTACATCGCGAGACTTCATACAAGACAATGACCTTCATAGCCACCGCCATCAGAACATAAGATTTCGAAACTCGAAACGTCTGTTGCTTACATTTTCTTCACCACCAAACCATAAAATGATTGATAAAGCAGCATTTACATTAAGCTCTGTCGTAATATACGTGCCTAGCCACATTTTTTATTACTCAAATCGTAAAATGAAATACATTTTATACATTAACTTTATTGTAATATCCATTTTGGTACAAGCGGTTTCAAAAAAAGTTACTACTTTCAGATACATACGTCGCAGACCCACTTTAATATTCACAGCGTTACAGTGAACAGTATTTGTGTTGAACTCTGCAAGGTACGTTTACCTACTTACTCCTGCGGGGTAGATGAAGGCAAATTAAGAAAATGGTACAGCAGCCAACAGGAATCTCCCAGATTTGAGTCTACTGGATGAGAGCACACACGTGAAAAGTGTGAAGAGAAGCAAAAATCGGTTACTACCACGCCTGGAAGCATAACTTGAAAGCCCTGATTTGGCCATGGAAGTATACGAGACGTGTTTACGATGTTTTGGTATGATACAGTATTCACGCCATACGAAACGTCATTCTCGTATATTTGCGCCAACTACTGTACTGAGCTGCTTCCGATGCATCCGTCTCACAACTGGGGCTAGCAGAGGGCTCTAATGAAATTACTGACCCATACATGCGCTGAATTTGGCTAGATAAACGACTATAAGCATTTAAAAAAAGACTCTAATCTACGGAACTACTTTTAGTTTAGTTGCTTATTAGGACGTTTTCATTGGCACGATTTTACTCACAATTTTCGTGAAATTCCATTTGTTACAATTGCCACAGTTGGCAACAAAACAGGCTGTTAATGGCAATGTCCCGTATTCAACTACATTGTGTTTAATTACTGAGTAGTTTAGTCTATGAACTTCATCAAATAAACGTAACATTTCCCAAAACGGCAGTGTCTTCCTAGCGTTAATATGTAATTAGCACTTCGCAATAAACACCTTAGGATACAGGAAATAAGGAATCATTTAAAGACTTCGTATGATAGCTGTAGTTGAAGAGAAACAAGAAGGGCAATGTACGTCTAACGTAACATGGCGGCGCGTTCGCGTAACGATTGTTTCCGTCGAAAAGAATAAGTATTACTTACTCTGAGTGTGTGTGTAGCGTTGATTATCCAGCATGCAATGCGCATGCGCCCTATTATGTTGCCATCTGTGGCCTGTCTGGCTCTACCATATTTTTGCACATTATCTCATAAACGGCACGATTTTTGGAAAAGTTATTGAACATAAAATGTGTTTTGATTTGCTGTACAAAGTTTGTCTGAAAAGTTTCTCATTTCTTGAAGAATTCGGCGAGATATCGTACACGTAAATAGGTCTTCATTTAAAGTACCCTTTATTTTCGTCAGATTTGAGTGAAGTTCGAATTTTGTAATCGAATTTTCTAGGCGGATTTTCGAGAAATCCTTAAATACCAAATTGCACGAAAATCCGTTCAGTGGGGGCCAAATTGTTCCACACGAACAAACGGACGGACAAACGGACATGACGTGGCTAATAGTCGATTTTCGCAATTTTGAACGCGCCTCGAAAACTAAGACCACGAACTGCAATTATAGCCTATACAGATGGTGGTGGGTCTGGTGACGTATGAATTTCTACTTGTCAACATTATGCGCCGATTTCGGTCTCAAAACTGAATGAACATATATACCATCTCACGTCATGTGAATTTGAGAGGACATGAAAGGAAGCACCAATTATTTTTCGAAAATTGTTGTCTAGTCTTCCGTTATTTAGGAACGATTTTATACATCGATGTACACGACGTGGTTAAACAGTCATATGGAATCTATCTTCTCCTTTACTGTCCGTCACCTGATTTTTCCAATTTAGATCTTAACAGTATTAAATTTATAACCTAAATTACCTTTCAGTATAATTTACTTGTTGAAGAAGAATGAGATGAACGGGTCATGTGGCACTATGCAGAGCAGAAGAGGGGCACACAGGGTGTTGGTAGAAGGGACCTGATAGAAAGCGACCACTTGGAAAACCTAGGAGTAGATGGGAGGATAATATTCAAAATGGATCTTCAAGAAGTGGGACGGGAGGAGGCATGGACTGGATTGCTCTGTCTCAGAATAGGGACAGGCAGCGTGCGCTTGTGAATGCGGTAATGAACATTCGGGCTCCATAAAATTCGGAGAATTTATTGACTAGTTGAGGGCGTGTTAGCTTCTCAGGAAGGACTCTGGTATATGGAGTTGTGGTTTTATGTAGCTTTATTGTTAAGTGCCTAATGAACAGTATCAACAAGCGTAGTCAGATGTGAGAAGTGTTTTCGAGGAAGATATTATTAAAGTTTTATATTTCATTCCATATTCTGTATTATAATACCACACTTGGTAATTATACTTACTCTGCTACATATCTTACATACTCTGTCCGTCCGTTAGTAGACTCTGTTTCCTAGTATACAGTTAGCTTCGACCAAAAATGTACTGCTATCACTGCGTTCTGTGTTTCTTCACTGCTTGGTTAATTACATTATTTTCATTTAAAATAATTTACCTCTTAAATTGTTTTCATTACAGTTTTACCTCGTTCTAATACCCAAATGAAACTCTACACCACCACCTTCTGGCTTTTTCTTTATTAAATATAAGTGAGCATGAAACTGGCTTTTTTTTGTTGTTGTTGTTGACGGTGGGATGCCAAGTTAATGAAAATGACTGACATCAGGGCATTATCTCTAGGTTTACATAACCGTGAAATAACAGTCATAAGAAGGCCTGGCAATTTTGGATACCGTTTGTGATTACACTGACGCAACCACTTAAAAAGAGAAACTTTGCAAAATTACTACAAAATTTAACATCATGGACTTTGTGATAATGGTTACGAAGACTACATGCAGGATTATAATAAAACAACTTGAATCCAGGCAAGAGAAACAGTAGCAAAACGTACAGAGTAGAGAACACAAGAGCAGTGTTGATTTGACATGTATTGTTTAAAAACGTTCTATGCTAGCACTCAAACCGTTTATTCTTTACAGCAGCACAGTATCAAAGGACTCTGAGCATTCCAGCATCTCAACAGGAATGCATTTCTTACAACCACCACGAAAGTTCTGTACGAACTATTCACATATTTAATCCCATATCAGATGCACTTTGTTGACAGTAGGCGGTGGAAGGATTTCGTGCAATGTTTTAAGCTTCTCGCATGCTGTTCGGAGTGCGGGAGGATGCAGCTGTTATTTCTTTTGCCTGCAATTAGTCGAAAAATTGCTTCCTAACACACGGTGCCTCGTCAGAACGATGGTGATGATAGTGTTAGGTACAGTGCAAACGTTTCACTTTTATACACAATATTCAAGCTAAGGTTAAACATCGACAACTATCCGAAAGCATGTATATTTACCAGAAATAGCAGTACAAATGCGTGTGACAGGGACTTAAAAATAGCATTTTAAAAATTCATTGGGATTGATTACTATTACAGAAAGAATGGTTTAAAATACACTGCTAAATACATGAGTAAATAAATAAATAAATAAATAAATAAATACGTATACATATGATTCTAAGAATAACCACGAGACTAACACCGTATTTCCCTCAACAGCACTAACTATTACAGAAAGAACGGTTTAAAATACACTGCTAAATACATAAGTAAATAAATAAATAAATAAATAAATGAATAAATACGTATATACATGATTGTCAGAATAACCACGAGACTAACACCGTATTTCCCTCAACAGCACTAACTATTTTTAACTGAGACGCAGCGCGCTTTCTGCAAGAGCGGAACCGAATTTACATAGCTTTTAATGTACTTTATTTTCACCCTGTATCTAGTATAAAGTACTCAGAACGAAACACCAAACTACACACAGGATTTAACAGTAATATGTACTTTAATGATATAACAACAACGATGAACGGAGTTTTATTCAAATAAGAACCTGCAAACCTAAGAGTAAATAACCTCCAATGCAAATACATAGTACAAAATGGATACTGACTAAAAAACACGTACATTTACATACGGCCACTCATTACCAATACTTTGAACATGTTATAAGAATAGAGAATGCTTATAACAGGCTCCAAAAAATACATGTTGCAGTTACGCGGTGGACAAAAATCATCATCACTGACATGCGCAAATTAACAGGTAGCCTTACTTTTAAAATACAGTCTTCGGGGGTTTGATATCATGTACTCTGTAGCAATTCACCAACACTTCCAGGAAAACTGCTGCTTCATTTATTCAGGTACCTCACGCTGGGGTCCTGGAAGAACACGTTTCTTCCCACAAATTGTTAACTTTATGTCAGCCTGAAAGGCATCATATCGCGGGAAGTACATGAATTGACTACCGTAAGAACTTCAAATCACAAATTATGTGGCGCATCCAGAAGGATTACAGCAGATACTCGGACACAAGCCCCTCCACTTTCGGCAAACACCAAGGAAATTTCAGCACCTGGTATTGTATATATACACTCTAAAGACAATATAAAGGGACGTGAAACTGGCAAAAGGCATCCATTGTTTCAAAGTTGTGGATACATCATTCAGACACTGAGTTATGATACGGTACTACAAGTCCAAGAGCAACCGGACAGTATAAACTGTCGTTGACACAGGACACAAGTTAGCCTACATGTATAACAGAGCACGGGTTCAGCAACTGGTGGTGGTGTTTCGTATTCATTTGGTATCGGGTTCAAAACCCGGGGCTGACACCAGTCATACTGACCTAAATTTGTCAGTCCCTCCAGGCACGGATATAGCTCAAATTGGACTACCAGCAAACCCTGTGGCGTCATTTGAAATTCGTCATCCACTCACTCAGCTGTTCGATACTACAAAGCCGTTAGAAACCATAAAAGACTAAATAAAGCAACAACTTTGAAGCACCCTTAGAAACAAAGAGAAAGAAATTTAGAGTAAACCGAGTTCCTTCAAATAATACAGTTTTGCTTCAGAAAGGCCTAGTGAACAACATGAAATCGGCGAGTTTCGCCCTGGATAGAAGGATTTTTACGACAATTTGTATTCGTAGTAGCTACTTATTACAATGACTTAAGTCAAATCCATTTTTTTAGGAAATGAACAACCCTTTATAAGAAGATCTAAATTAAGTTCCATATCGGACTAAATGTCGCAAAATACTAAGTCACATGAAACATGACGAATATATGTTAAAAGAATACAAAAGCAGGACAACGTGTGCTGTAAACAGATGTTCTGTGCTCGGGTCAAGAGGTGCGTAATATTAAATTTGACTCGCCGAATATATGTACATGAAAGGCATTTAGTTACGAAGCTATATATTTTATTATTTTTACTGTTTGCCCTGTTTTCGTTTCCATTACTTTTCTCATGATATACAGCAGGAAATAACAGCCTTGATTTTCTCCCGTATCACAAAGAATATAAACTTGAAGATTTTTGAAGAAATTACAGTAAAATAAATAATTCTATCTAACCATGCAACAGCTGGCTCAGGCTAGGGACAGGTGGCGGGCTCTTGTGAATGCGGTAATGAACTTTCGGGTTCCATAAAATGCGGGAATTTCTTGACTAGTGAGAAACTGCTGGCTTCTCAAGGAGGCCTCTGCTCCATGGCGTTAACTATGCAACAAAATGTAAAACGTAAAGGTAAAGTTGTCTATACACGCCATAAAGGCATATGGGAAACTGGAGACAGAGCTCCGCTTATTCTTAATCTCGGCACCAGATTGAGAGATCAGTCTCTAGCTCAGGCCGCTTACCCCCAGGATAGAACCCCTAGTACACAATTAATAATCCACATGCACCTTTACATCTCATATCTTTATACCTATAATCACGGGTTCGACCCCATATCAACCCGTGTAAGATCTGTGCCGGATAAAGTGGCATTGGGAAAGTACTTTCTCCGAGTATTTTGGTATTCTTCTGTCAGTATCAGTCCACCAGTGCTCCACACTTGTGTATTTCATTCATCTGTCATCGACCATACACAGTCTTAACAACTGAAGAGTGCTTAAACAAAACACGTGTCCCTCTATTGAGAAATGTGTCCAGTCTTTTATGTATTGTGCACAATCTGGATAAAAATTATATTTCACAAAGCTAAGCGAAGAGGAGCTTTAGGTGTAGTTCACAAAAACACCTGCACTAAGAGCAGTGTAAAAAAGGTAAAGCAATCCCAGTACAGGCTCGGACAGTCCCTGAGGGTTCCAGGAGGTTGAGGCTCCCAGATTTCTAGACAATCGGCACTTGATGGCGGTAAGGTTGTCAGCCCTAGGCACCGGACGCCTTTACCGCCCAGGAAATATTCCTGGTACTTGTTTCCTTTAGAGGCTGAGTCGACCCTAGGGCCATAGTGCGACCGAAACGATTATGCCAATGAAAAATTCCAATGACACCATCCAGAATCGAAACCGCGACCTTCCGGTCTGCAGTGCAGTGCCTCAACCAACTGCGCCACCGCGGCCCCAAGAGCAGTGTTATTACAGCAAGATAAGAGACAAAGCTCAGTTCAATGACATTCACACATTTGTGTCAAATTTGTCTAAAATTAAATGAGGTAATTTAGTCTTCCTCCTTATAGGCAGAACAGACAGAACCATTCAACTGTCTGAGTGAATTGACCAGTTAACCCCCATTCTATTCAAACTATATGGTTAATTCGCCTGGTGTCAATGTCTAACGGAAACCTCGTGCCTAGCGAAAAAAAAAAAAGAATCCAACAAATCGGAATTTAACCTATATTGTTGGTAGAGTGCGTGTTAAAAGAGACAAAGGAAGACCAAATAAGAGAAAAAATGAAAAATCCAGAAGTCACTAAATGTATCAATTGTGTAGTACTTTCATGAATCCGTAAGCACTATTATTACTTGAATGGAGAATACGAGGAGTTTATCCGGAAACACGTACTAGTGACGCACAAACATCCACGTTTGTATACCCCATGTACCTTCAATGTCTTTATACATAATTATACATACTTTAGGAAAATAACAAGAACTGAGTACTGTTACTACTTCAGAACTATTCACTTTCTTCAATTAGCTGTCGTTAAAATAAAACTACTCCATAAGCACATTTGGCTAAGAACATGAAGCAGATGCATCACAAGGTAAGAATTTCAGGCACTCAATAAATTCTCCACCTTTTGTGAAAGTCGAATGCTTACTAACGTAACTTTAAACCGGTATTTATAATGGTAAAGGCTGGCCTGTTACACATCAAGCAAGCACAGGAAGGAGGCATACTCAACCTCGGCGCTAGGAGGTGAGGTTAGCGTCACACCCCGACCTCTTTACTTCCGGAAAGAGACCCGGTACCCATTTTACAGAAGGCTCGGTGAGACTCGGTGTCGGTCTGGATAGGTCCACAAAATCTCCTCACCGGAGTTTGAGTCCTGTACCGCCGAGCACGTAGCTAGCCGCTATACCGACTATGCTATTAACTGGTTTTGATAAATATTATATTTTACTGCATTACAAAACGTTCATTATCCTGTGCTAAAGAACTCCTCCAACGTCTGTATCATGAGCCAGATTAACCCAGTATACGTGTATTCCCTCACACCCTACGTAATCAAAATTTATTTATTTTAATTGTAATCTCCCTCGTATGCTGACTGTTTCAATTCGTTTTGCTCATTACATTTTCTAACCAAGCGCCTGTATTCTTCACTCTCTTACCTAATTATCGAAAATTGACTTTTTCGTGTCTTCTCATGTTAAACCTGAAAATTTACACCCAAGTCAGGTATTTAATTATTTTAATGAAGAAAAGTCACAAATAACGATCAGGTATTACATAAGAGAAAGTAAGAGTATAAAATATAGCAACGTACCAAACGCTGGTAACAAAACACAAAACAAGCCGTACAATGATACGCGAATATCCGTGTTTATCTTGACACCGTAATAGAAGAGAGACGGGTTAATCACTTGCGTTAAAATAGCTTTCCATTTATGCATGTAGTAATGCATAACACAGGTGATGATGATAATGATAAGCATTAAGCGTATTAAAATTATAACAATTTATAGAAGCGTACACGTGATAGGGTACGGCGGAGCTAATTAAGTCCCATCGTTGTTATTCAGTAATCCAAGCCCTTCTTCTTGGACTTCTTGACCCTTGAATATGGGACCAATAGGTTGTCCCGAAACGTCGGTACAGAACCATCACTAAACTGCGTAATATCCCAGAAAAGTGCACATCTCGTATTCTTATTTTCTTGTTTACTGTTGTCTGCAGCAAGGGACGCTATCTTATGTTGCTACTGGAAGTGTTAAGGAGTGAAGATGGTACGGAACTATTTGATGAGCGAGAAAAAATATGAGAGGAAAAGAGAACAATGTATAACGAATAAAGATGGAGTGAAGAGTAGGGAGCGTGAAGGAAGAACTTCGCTGCGTGTGGGTAAGCGAGCTAATTAATAAAGTGAAAGAGAGCTGCTATTACGAAGAGAAGGTGGGGAGGAACAGACGAAGACTATCCATTAAAACGACAGAGTATATTAAGCAATGGTGTAGCCTCTTTCGAGTTATGGGGATTTGAAAACAAAGCATGAGATATAAATACTAAAATCAGCAACGGTGTAATTTGTTTCCAGACAGACGCATCTTGTATTTCTGGTGTGGTGAATGCCTACACGGAAAATAAAAAATATTGTGGTACAAAAAATGATACAGATACATAATTTAAAGCTTTCACGGCAACTAAATTGAATAAAACATTCTTGGGCTAGCAACCGCGTCAGGTGGTTGAATGGCGAGTAAACCGACGTTTCAAGGACCATCTCTGTCCCCGTCTTCAGTCACAGCCCCAGGATATTTTACCGAATGATACAGCTGTTAAGAATGCAAGATGTAAATCCCAATGGCTTTGTACTAAGGCTGAAAAAGAAAAAAGTAGTTCTATCTGCAAGGAACAGGGGAAGGACAATTGGTCACAAAGCAGGATATAAGTGCAAGAAAGAGATCGTGTCCTCCTTTAAGGCACGGTACATGAATTGGCCAGGAGGGACTAAGGAACTACATGCAGCTCATCACTATCGATATCAAGTCTCGAATCAAGATACAACTTCTTTCATCCACATCCTTTCGAATTAAATTTCACTAATCGTCCAGTCTTTTAACTCCATTTAGCACGCAATAATGAAATAAAACAAAAGAAGAAGAAAAAAACATTGAAATTTGCCACAACCTATGTTTCGTTTGATAATGGTCCAGAATACAGACCGAGGACTTAAAACCAGGTAGAAATAACATCGTCACTGGACCCAAGCATCACCCCATAAATATTTAACTTATGACGTGATGGACACAGAAGTCTGCACATTCTTAGCATAGGAACTGTGAAGTCGTGAGGTCGAATTCAGCAGATGATATCGACCGAACGACAGTCTTTAGAAAAGGGCTACTAAAATGTTTCAGTTTCTTTTATTACTTGTATTACCACTTGTTCCAGTCCGTACAGTAGCATAAAACATTCATTCATTCATCATTAATTAATTAATTCTCTAGTTTGTCTTACGACAGTTCCATAGCCTCTTCTAAAGCAAGTTCTCCACAGGGTTCGATCTAGTGCTTCCTCTTTCAATTTCCAGTATCCTTTCGTTTCCTTAAGGTCATCCAGTAGCTGCTTGCGCCTTATTCCTCGTCTTCCAGTCATTTCCATCCTTCCCTCTAACCTTCATTCAATCACGTGTTTAAGAAGGCAGTTCCTACGCAAGATGTGACCAACCCAGTTAGCCTTCCTCCTTTTTATTGTATGTAGCATATTCCCCTCCCCCTTGACTCTATGCAATACTTTTTCATTTCTCACACGATCGGTCCAACTGATATTCTCCAGTCTCCTACAGCACCACATTTCAAAACTTCCCAGTTATTCTGATCTATTTTCCGAAATGTCCAACTTTCAGCAATGCTGTTAGTTTAGTTTGACAGCATTAGTTGCGAAGATACCGTCTGCCGTTACAGAATTGGAGATGTTTAGATGGAAATGTCATTTACGTACAAAGAAATTACGAATACTTATAATACTTTAATGCTCTTGATGCTGCTGCAGGAAATCGGTTTTTTTACGATAAATTTAACTCTCTGGACTGCTTTTAGATATTATCTACAAATGCAGCACGTTTTCGGCAGTTCGTACTTATCGCTTTAGTCCAGCTACGAGAACATCTAACACAGGACCACTTCTTTAGATTTTCTACACAAGTCTACAAGACAAAGAGGTATAAATACACTTATGTCACTGAACAGACTGAAGTTGTTTCTATGCAAAATCATTCCACAGCAATCAAAAGGTATATTATTACACGTTTAGGTTTAATGGTACAATGCTTTTAAATAGCTAAGACCTGTATGTATTGAAAGAAATGAGGTCACAGCAGTAACCGCATCACTATCAGCGAACGCAAATTATTTGCGAATCGTAAGCAGAAACGTCAGAAAAGAGAAAAGATTTGAAAACTGAAGGAAAATTACTTCAAAGCGCACGATCTCTTAGTAAAATTTATTCCGCGATCTTATAGCAGAAATTCTCACCACGGTGACTATACACATTCCAGTCTTTCGCTGTGTGACACCGTGTATTCGGGTAGATACGCACTTATACGCCAAAATACACTGCAACACGTTCCAGAAGACAGGAAACTTCCTTTTCCCCAAGAATTATGCAAAAAAATCTATATAATTTTGTATACGGCTGAAATGATTGAAAGATATCGAAATCATCGATTGAATCTACAGTGGAAATGATACTCGGATAGCATCCGTATCACGATGCTGGCGGCGCCAATACCGGCATGCTCCTCCGGAGAAAACTTCACAGAACTGTAATGAAAATTCACTACATCACTTCAGATTCATTCACCACGACTTTGTTATGAAACATACTGCCTGGCTAGGAAAATTCACATATGAGACTTGAAGTTGGTTAAAAAAACAATACCTCCAGTAGATATGGTCGTACAGCTATGTACTTAAACATTTATCTTCACGTACACCAGGTCACTTAACTTGTGTACGATATAAAGTTGATACGCCTTTTGCCAGTACAGACTTCAATATTTTCCTCACATATTGCTTAGCCAGACTGTTCTACAACCTTTGTAACATAGCCGCGTCAAATCAGTAGATGAAAACATAGTATTTTGGATACTCCTGTTTCAATAACAGGTCTTCGCACACGCATTCTTCACAGACACGCGCATGCGCGTGGCTTGACGAAGACGGCAACAGGGCCGCCACGCGACTTGTCTGTTGGAATTATTTAACCCCTTTCCCCTCCACGTCTTCTACACGTTCCTCAGGAGTCAACAAAAAATAAACTGGTACTTCTTATTCCAGATCTTGCACGGCCTGCAGCCATTTCCCACACTTGAGAACTTGTCTGACGGCTTCTCTCTGCTACCTCGTATGATTGTTCAGACGAGATGGAAGATACACTCCACAAATCACAAGTTATGTTCACAGGTTTATGAAGAAACTGTGGAGTCAAAGCATCCATTATTACACCTGGACACAATGTTATTCGTACATCTTCATTGGACCTGTCAAGTTGCCTGAAATTGGAGTTAAAAAGGGTCATAATTTGCTAGCAGTTTTTATGAAACACGATTTTTTAAGAGTGTTACTCTAAAGTACACACCTAAATATGAAACACCATTCACTGGCGTTCACATTCAAGGCACTGGAGTTCTTTTCTAAGACGTGCCTTAAGGAATACATGAATCCGAAATGAACATTTCACATCAAAGGAATATATGAATATATTCAAAACTTTCGTTACCATAAATATGTAACAATCAGGCTATGTCTAACAACAAAGAGAACGTACTATTAAAGGCAAAAGTTAAATTCGTACGTTCATTTATGACATTACAGAGGAGAAAAGTTACGGCAAGTTTAATCACTCAAACACCGTACCAGGGAAAGGAACAGGACAGTGAAGCACGGCAGTACATACTTTGAACTAAATACAATGGATCATGGCGTTTGTTATGATTCACGTTCCAACCTCATTACACAAGAGAAACAGTCACCACCGGTACCCATTAGATGAGGAGGATCTGTGGGGCTTAGATCTGGTGTGGACGGATAGCGAACCAAGGCCTAGCAGGCACTGGCCAGTCAAAGACCTGATTGAGATATTCCGGCTCCTGTATTACCTCTGTTATTTAGGCTTACCGCTACAGGGATAAGTCCTTCCCGTAACGACACCAAACAGGAAAGTAATTAGGGTTTGTTATCCAAGTTAAGACAACAAATAAAGGAAAGAATACAAACAATGTTGATTTTTCCACGAAATTTAGTAATTTTTAATAATTTCTTTGAGGTTTCCTGAGTTCTTAAAAACCAGAGACAAAATCGAAGTGTTTCGTTAAATGAAAAGAACAGAAACGTGTATATATTAGTTACTCAATCATGAAATATAAAAAGTAGTTACAAAAATGTAAGGTATTTATAATATTTGAGATCTATGGGTCATAATCATACCATTCAAAGACTGCACGGTTTCAAACGCATCATAGTTACATCTGCGATCTTCTGGGATATTACGCAGCGTCAAATGTTAATACTTTACCGACGTTTCGGGACAACGTATCGGTCCCATCTTCAAGGGTCAAGGAGTCCAAGTCATTCTTCTTGGACTTCTTGACGCTTACTATAATTCGATGCTGCGTAGTACCCCAGAAGAGCGCAGACCTCATCAGCATCGCGGTGGAAGCCTGAAATCACGGCACCATATTTACACTGAAGACTGAACCCTACGCGGATAGTCATGCTCTCTGACGCTGCTGCCTACAGGCGTCCGTGTCTCCGTACAAGTGTCAACAATATTAAAATGAACCATCTGCCATCTTAAAGCAACCACAAAAATATTCAGGTATATTCATATACGACGTGTTTGAGTCCCTCTGTGGCCATGCTTAAACGATCCAAACAATACTGAATTGGGAGTACACAGAGATTTGGCATGGTCTCTTTGTAATAAGGCACCGTAAATTCCCCCAGCTATTAGAATAGCTTTGGAGAAGATGTTAACATTATCCAATACAACTTTGTTTAGAATGGTTACTGTTAGTCACCCTGTTTACCACATGTACGCAGTATGCTGGTGTCACTCCTACCCAACAAAATTGTTCTTCCCATAACATTATCGGAATGTAGCAAATCACAACGCACAGGTTCTCCAGTTAAAACATGCAATTGGACAGTCGACCTACATGCTCGACCGTGTAGAGACTCTTTATGAACATCCTGCAAAGCACGCATCATACAGCACGTCTACAAGTTCTTCATGCAAAGTACTCGTTTACTTCTGTTCTTTCCATCATTTAAGGAATTGTCATGCCAATCGGAAGGTATATTTGAGCATAATTTCGACCCAATTTCTCAACAAGTCCCATCGTGCCAAAAATAAAGGCATAATTTAATCTTTACCTAATGAACTGGTCCATCCTTCATGTGAACCACGTCTACCGTTGAATATTTAACATTAAAAAAAAAAGTCTTCAGGGTCCTTTACGGAAAGTCAACTCTAGAGAGTAAGAACAATTTTAAACGTACATTTTGACGTGGCTTCCAGTATATTACTTATTGCAATTCAGTGATATAGTTACACCCAGTGCCCAGTTACGACAAGGGAGTGCCCACAGCATCAGCAGTTAACACCAAGCACACTGATGCACACTCAATCTGGACAACCTCCCATCCACACCTTTACCAGCAAGCAACCAACCAAGTCATGACATCACAGACGCCTTGAGCAAGCAGCTAGGTTCGATGTCCGATACAACAAATCTTCGTAAATTTAAGATGTAACGATACATTTCAAGGCCTGAACTCGTTTAATACATCCGGATGAAAAAAAAAACAACTGCGTTGCAGAACCAAAGGTTAAAGCTTCGAGGCATGGAGGAGGGGGAGGAGGAGGAGGAGGAGGGGGAGGAGGAGGAGGAGGAGGGGAGGAGGAGGAGGGGGAGTATACAGAACGCGTAGTCAGAGACACTACGTTCGAGGCGAGGGGTGGGGGAACAAAAAATTTTATGCTCTGAAAATTAACATGCTGTGCCCACTCGTCCTTCTGGTAAAGGTGGGCTAAGGGCAACATAGATTTTTGGGACGTGAAGAAGGTAAGGTGATGCGTTGTGGACTGCTTGAGTAGGCAACGAAGGAATGAGGCTAAACATTTGGTCCGAATTACGTATTTTGTTTAATTTTGTATTTGCATGACTGAACTAAATTTATCCACATTACATTGCAAAGCAAGTTCCCACCTCACAGTAAACACCGAGGTTCTCTATTATAAAGATCAACAGGGTACCGTTCAGGAAAACAACTGACATCTATTTCGGTAACCATACCAACATAAAATGCTCGTACATTCGCTGGGGGAAACGCTGTGAACATTTAAGGTTAAAGCAGCTGGCACTTCACTAACCAACGAGATTTAAAGGGTTCGCACCTTCTGCAAGGAAATTTATACGCACAATGAGCCAAACGTGGTTTTGTTTCACAATTGACGTGTACTCATTTACATTATCACTACAAAAATGAGAAACCCAAAATAAACGGGCCAAATTCGTTCCTTGGTAACCAGCGGGTAGAAAATTTATTTAAACATGTTTCGCCTGACAAGTCAAATCAAACAGCTCGACCGTAAATCCATGCAGATTGCTTGCTGTTTTGGGCACGTAAAATCGGTAGATAATTTGTGAAAATCAGACACGGTAATCACGGATTGTGACTTAAATTGCATAATAATCAGATAAAAATCCAGAAACTTACCAGTTTAACCTTCTAAAGCCTAGCGGTAACTTTACATACGACCAGGTTTAACATTAAAAAATTCTACATGGTGCCCACATTGCGTTTATGTGTTTTGTACGGATCTCAGAACAAACAGCAACTTTTGCCTTATAAAACATTAAGAGATTGGTTTTTATAACCGAAGTGGAGAGTGTTTACAGCGCGGTACGCACTGAGTCCTTATATAAAACAGATATGCTTCGTCTTTAAAAGGTTAATCTTAATAGTGTCGCTATATTCTTGGATAAATCCAATTAAACTAATCGTTTAGACTATAACTAACTAACTAACTAACTAACTCCATGGAGCAGAGGCCTTCTTGAGAAGCTAACAATTTCTCAGCTAGTCAAGAAATTCCCCGCATTTAGTGGAACCCGAAGGTTCATTACTGCATTCACAAGAGCCCGCCACCTGTCCCTATCCTGAGCCAGCTCAACCCAGTTCATGCCCCCACATCCCACTTCCCGAATATCCATCTTAATATTATCCTCCCATCTACGCCTGGGTCTCCCAAGTGGTCGCCTTCCCTCGGGTCTCCCCACCAAAATCCGGTATGCACGTCTCCCCTCCCCCATACGTGCCGCATGCCCCGCCCATCTCAGTCTTCTCGATTTGATTACCCGAATAATATTTGGTGATGAGTACAGGTCATTAAGTTCCTCGTTATGTAGTCTTCTCCAATCCCCTGTCGCCTCGTCCCTCTTAGGCCCAAATATCCTCCTCAGCACCCTATTCTCGAACACCCTCAGTCTTTGTTCCTCCCTCAGTGTGAGAGACCAAGTTTCACATCCATACAGAACAACAGGTAAAATTATAGTTCTGTATACCCTAATCTTTGTGTTTTTGGATAGCAACCTGGAAGACAAAAGATTCTGCACCGAATGATAGCAAGCATTCCCCGACTTCAATCTGCTCTTAATTTCTTCATGAATGGAGTTTCGATTCGTTAGGGTTGCTCCCAAATATTTGAATTCTTCCACCCTTTCAAAGGATTTATTATCTATAATTATGTTGTGGTTTAGACTATAAAGAACATGAATATAATCCACAGTGATGTTAGAAAATGTTCAATAACAACGAAAAGAACCTACAAAAGTAATACAGGAAAAAGATGAATTTGAACATGCATGCTCTTATAAATGTATAAAATATTATCACAATAGACTCTACATGCAACTGTATTTTGAACTTCACTCTATATTAAAAACATGTACTAAATATTTCTTAAGCCACAGTATTCAATTTTGCTGCAGAGCACAAACACCTTCTACGAGAACATTACTGTATTTTTCTAATCAGCCCCCTGTAATTATCGTGTGGAGCCAATATAATGATTTTACAGTTAATTATAAACATTTTCGTGTGATCAGTCTGCAAGTAGAAGTGAATGTGACTGGCATAGAAACATGTTGGCCTTCATACCCGGTCCTGAACGAGGTACAGCACATTCAGACAGAAGCGAACACAGACACACAGACACACACACACACACAGACACAGACCTTCGCCAGCAGGTCACCCCATCCTTTAACTTTATTGTATAACATACGTTTAGAAACCTCAAAAAATGAGCTGGCCTAGGCCTGAGTGTTGCTGTTGCACCACAGAAAAAAAAATATGTTTACAATTATAGAGTTAATTAAGACACGCCACTTATACACCAGGCTACATTTCTATTGTTATGAATAAATAACGGCTGTGGTAGTTGAATTAGCCTGCTCTAAAAAAATGTGGTGAATTATGCCTTAAAATCCACACGCGCATAAACACGATAAAAATTTAGCTTTCAAGTTTCGTTTTTAGTAATTTTTGTCTTTACTTATTATGTCGGTGTGCCTAATCACAAGCCGTAATTAGTACGAGTATTAGAAACGCTACCTTATATCAGTGTGCACTCCAACATGAACCCACGTCCCTCAACAGGGACTGAAGTTTTACAAGGCGAACACTGTACAGAGACAAATGCTCATGTTGTAAATTACACACAAATTAGGATCCGTTTTAGATGCTATTGTGACCTGTATATTATAGGCAGTAACACAAAAGTGGACGGTTCAGGTAGGGTTTACAAATATCTGTTTTTAGAATAGGAGTTCCCACCTGTTTCTTTCTCTATGTGATGAATGCGTAAAATAATTTCTATTACACTCGCTTTTCTGAGAAATTCATACCTGTGAGACATTACACGCTCAAGGTGTGACAACGCAGAATAACGTCATACAGCCTGTTCACTACCAGACTACACGGCTTCACTACCAAGAAGACCGCATCCTTCGTAAACCAAAATAATTTCGATGTTGTATAAAACACCGCCTGTTACGGTACTCATAAATTCTCCACAGTTATCCCAAGGGCCCGCTTTCGAAGCCTTCGATTGTTCACTGTATATGCTCGTACCTACAGGTACACAAGGGCAGGCACTGTTACCCTCTGCCGAAGTGCGAGTAAGCCCTGTTAGATCTCTGCGGTACTCTTTCAACATACCTGCTGCTGCTGCTTTCCGCACTTTAAGCCCCGATGCAAACAACTGTTAAAATATTACACGAAACAGACGGCAGAACCGACTTCTTACAATTCAGAGAATATTTCCATTGTCAGGAAAATACACGACATTATTGGACAGCAAATACGTGTGCTATAGCCTACTGTGCGTCAAAGAAAGTCATTCGGTATTGACATGTTTTGAGGTTTACACGGCTGTTGTTCAAAAGACGGTCTTCTGGGGGTTTACACCATACAGTATAACTGATTTGACCCGATATTTCGGAGAAACTTGCTGCCCCAGCCTTCAGTGTGACTACCATTTTAGATTCGATATTAACCCTTTAAAGACGAAGCGTATCTGTTTTATATAAGGCCTCAGTGCGTACCGCGCTGTAAACACTCTCCACTTCGGTTATAAAAACCAGTCTCTTAATGTTTTGTAAGGCAAAAGTTGCTGTTTGTTCTGAGATCCGTATAAAACACATAAACGCAATGTGGGCACAAAGTAGAATTTTTTAATCTTAAACCTGGTCTTATGTATAATTACCGCTAGGCTTTAAAAGGTTAAATTCACATAATGACGAAAGATGCGTAATAAATTCACCTCTTATGCTAACGTGCGGGAACGAAACTTAGATAACAAGATATTAGTTCCATGCTAAGAGCTGAGAGAGGTGATTTAAAAGACAGAGTCATCCAGCTTGTATATACACTAACAAAACGCCTTGAGTTTCATATCTTTCAATACTGTTTGATACCCCATAAAATAAGATGTAAGGGGCCAAACTAGAAGGCGTCTCTGGTCGTAGAGCTTTAGCTGTCGTATGTGATGGCCGGTACAAGCTGGGACAGAGACTCGCAGTTATTACTACCATGATAACCACAGATATTACACCAGTAGACGTGGTGACATCCTTTCTCACCCTCCCACTCTCGAACTTTCAAATGTCAATATTGTCTAGACGTCCCAGAATACCAGTACTAGCGTTCAGTCGCCATAGAGGAAAGATTTTCAAATGGCATAACAGCAGTGCTGTGTAAAATCTTTTGCAAATATTATTGCAATACGTACCCCCCCCCCTCGCCCTTCTCAACCTCTATTATCTTCGTTTGTTGTGTTAGAGGAACGTTCCTGACACAAACGGACAGTACTGTTTAGCCAGGGTGGATATGTAAATGTTTTCTATGGATATTTTCTCGCTTTTAGGAAGAAAGACAAACTTCTTAACATAAATACACATTAAGGTTCCCTACATTAGCTTAATAACTCGACGGCTCTGTTTCGCATAAAGATTTTCTCACTAAATGCTTCTTTCTCCCTGCGTACTCAAGACATGAATACTAAAAACCTCAACTATATGCACCACAAATGGTAGACATTTTAAGAGATAAATGTCTCTCCTTTATGGCACACATTGTGAAGGTTTGATACGCGTTTCTTATGTGGCAATGTGTGATACTGCCAAATCCAGTCTGTGTATTAAATACTGTTGGTTAAGATGGATCGCGTGACTGGTAAAGATGGGTGTCTGAAAACGTTTTCTATGTGGCACTTTTATGCCAGACAAAATGCTTATTACTTACAAAATGAGACCACCAGATTCACTGTAAGGAGTCTTGTACTACGAGCATTTTATTTTGAAGACACATAACGAAAACACAACAAGAAGTCTTTATGTATTGCATACCGATATGAGAATAATTAAATATAAGATAAAACCGTTCTCACGACTTGAATATAGATTGTTATTTATAAAATAAAATACAAGGTAACATGTTTCGATCACTCATGTTATCATCATCAGGCCTGAATACAAGAGATGATGCAAGAAGACTTACTGCCTATGAGATCTCATGGAGGCGTTACATAAAGTAATGCCTCCATAAGATCTCACTGGAAATAACTCTTCTTACTTTATGCAAAGTAATGCCTCCATAAGATCTCATAAGCAACAACTCTTCTTACATCACCTCTTGTATTCAGGCCTGATGATGATCACAAGTGTGATCGAAACATGCTGCCTTATTTTATTTTGTAAATAACAATCTACATTGAAGTTGTCAGGACGGTTTTTATCTTATATTTAACAATAAGAACTACTCAGCTACGATTTTCAGAGAAATAAAGTTATATCTTTCAGGCTCTTAGAGGAAATACGTTTTGGTCCCCCCTTTTAAAGAACAAACACGGACAGTTATAACTCAACAGTTTTTATGAACCATAAAGTATCTTCATAAAATGTCTGACCAAAGCGGAAAGAGATCATTGCCATGGGTTAGTTATATAAGGTCTACATTTCTTTGCAGCACAGTACTAATATTACTACATTCTTTATGTTCTGGTCAACTGTGTTTGGGATTTATTCTTCATCCCAAATGACAACACTGAAAGCTGGCGTTGTTGCCTATTAAATGCACTCACTACTTTGATCTCTTAAAGCAATCCGACGAGGAGTATACAGTCCTTTGGTTAGCAAGCCAGAGAAAACTGATCTGCCCAGTGGACATGTAGCATAATTTATCGGCGTTTTAAATACTAAATTCAGTTGCTCGTATCTTTGTACAGCATTTGCCTAAAGTGAAAGAATACGTACGATGTAAAATATAATTTCATTAGCATCTGGAAACTACGCTCGATATTTTGAAACCTTACCTAGATTTAAAAATGTGGTATGTATCTGTATAATACAGGCGTTGGCAACATATGGCCAGATCTGTAGTTTCAACTGGCCCATCTCTACACAACTTCCAAAATAGGGAATATTTCAGAGATTAATTTTTGTTGCAAAATCGCACAGAATTACAAAATTTGATGTCAGTATTTGCCTTCAGAAGGCGGTCTGGATAGCGTAGTTGGTACAGCGACTCGCTACGGGCTGGACAGTCCGGGGATTGAAACGACAAGGTGGCGAGATCTTCCGGAACCATCAAGACCGACACGAAGGCCCAACGAGCCTCTTGTACAATGGATACCTGGTCTGTGTGTGTACGAATTATTCTTGTCCCTGTTACGCACAGGCAATTTCCGGACTATGAAACATGCTACTTACGTAAACTCGGACTTCAGTCAAAAATTCTTGTAAATTATTATTATTATTATTATCATCATTATTAGCAGTAAAACAAGCGGTACACTATTAATATTATTAATTATTAATACTGTAATTATTAAACGTATGTTGTGCTTCATTAAAACTGACAGAAATAACATCTTACGCATGTACACTGACACTGTAAAAACGTATACATAACAGATGAGGTGTGATAAATAAGTTGAGGCGGGGTAAATTCCGATTCTACGTAAATTTCGGTTCACGTAAAAGCTGCAGGAACGAACCACTACGTAAGTCGGAAACTGCACTTTCTGAAACCTTCTCTTAATTCCTTCCTGTTACGTCCAAATTAATGAAAACAGTTACAAACAAAAAAACAAACCTCAATAGCGTCGCAAGTAACCGCCAATTATGAGTGCAGGTGAAGCTTACTGAACAAACAAAACACAAAGAAGCATTTTTAAAACCCTGCAGAGATGGATCTACTTTCTTAGGACTAAAAGCTTCGCACTACCGTTCGGTTAATAAGAAATTACGATGTAGTGTCTAAAATCAGGCCACACAAGTACCTTCAATGACACGGCTTTCCAAACTAGAGTCATGAAACAGACGTCTTCGTTCGAAATGTTGTGGTAGCAGTGGTGCATATAAACTAAGACAAGGGTAAAAAGACACTGAAAAGCGAACTTTGTAACATGAATTCCAGACACTGTTATTTACATATGACTGTGTTTGATGCAAATTATACTGAAGCCGATTCATATGTACCTATTCAAGGCAATACTTCACTCAGAGGAAACGTGAAGCAGTGACTTGCCTGAAGAGGTACTGTTTTATGACGAGACTCACTATAGAGAAGCTGCGGTCTGTGAACATCCCCAGGCAGTTTATATGTACGCAGGAAGGTATTCAAGTTGGGAACTTAATTTGAAGTTTAAGGAATGTTCGATTTGTAGAAATATTTCTTCTTTAGCCAAGAAATGTTACGCAAAACGTTATTTTTAAAAAGTATTAGTTTCAAAATAGCCAGCACATAAGTGACCGTGTAATTATAGTTAGGAAAACTTATCAGGACCACAAAAGGGTTAACACGAAACAAGGTAGGAAGTCTACGTAAAACGTTACAGCAAGGCACATTTTGAATCCTTCTATCTGGACTCTTCACACTCGGTCACACCATTTAATTCACTGGGGTCATAATCTGTTATTGCCGACAGTTTGTACACATATTATAGAATGTTATTAATACTTTTAGGGTATGGTGTTACATTTCTTCTAAAAATTAATATGGTATATATTTTCAATTCCTCAGACAGGAAAAAAGTCACGACCAACACTTTTGTTTGCAAAGAAAAGTATGGGTCGTAACTGATTTCCTGTATGAGGAATTGAAAATATATACCTTGTATACATGCGCCAACTGGGAAGTTCAACATCAAGAAAAAAAATTAATAAATCTATGCTAAATTTGTTCCTATTGAATTTATTTGTAACAAACTAGCCCAGCATTTCAGTTTCTTAATTCATGACTCACAAGCAACATTTCTTACATAATTTATGATGAATATTCATAATCTACACGTAAAATTTAATATTTTTATATATGACCAATACATAATAAATATTATATTTGGACATTTTTATTTCCCTTATTATGCATAATGTAAACGACGATAAAAATCGGTAACTACATAAGCACGTGACGTCAATACACGTTCCAGGTCAGTAATTATTACGCCACGCCACGACAAATATCAGTCTATGGTGCGTTCCAGCAGTGAGTTTTAAATATTAAGGAAGTCAAAGCCCACCAAAGGCTGTAGTGCTGATGAAGATGAAATATTAAATATTATGGCTGTATTTTTGCCTTAAATTTAACGCATGTAAAATGCATCTTAAACTGAAAGTGTCACCAGATCGAAATCAGTACTAACTGAATGTTAAAAATCTGTATTTTCTCTTAATTACCCGGCATGCAAAGAGATCATTATTTGCGTCATACTGTATTCTACTAAGGCGTGTCTGTTCTGTTTGTATCTTTCATAATTATCTCGTAAACAAATCGACTTGCGGAAAGAATGTATTAGATATGAAATATGTATTTGTCTCTACAACGTTTATCAAACGCGTTCTTCATTTCAGGAAAAATTCACCAAATACTCTCATCAAAGTCCTTACGTCGTTACGTGATGTGTCCGATAATTCTGTTCGAATTTAACCAAATTTCAATATTTTACACAAGTTTTAATGTCACCTACATAAAATTTCACGAAAATCCGTTCAGTTGGACCTGAGTGGTTCCATACGGACAGACAGACGGCGGACAGGCAAGACGAAGGTAACGATGGGTTTTCTAAATATGCGAATGCGTCTAAAAATGAAGATTTCAAATTTCTATCTTACTCATATACTAATTTTTATCGTCTCTTAAAGAGTGTCACGTGGGATAGCTTTCAATAACAAACTGAACATACACACTGCACAATCTTTTGCTCCAATTTGAGGTAAGCATATTTATAAAACAATCACACAAGAGCAAAAAATCTATTCCGTAGATTCCAAGGACGGTTCGATAGAAAGGACTCTTAATTCCTTGGTGGAAGAATAGGTAGGCCTATACCCCTTCCTATCTGGTCGAACTTAACTCCTGGGTCAAAGATTAAGTACATCGCTTCCTATCTGGTCGAACTGAGTTGCTTTATCATTTCCTAGGAAGACGCTGTACTATTCTTTCTTTCACTAGACGACAGACAAGCACAGAAACTAGGCAACCCTAAGACAGACTCTGTTCACATTTAATTAGGTGCCGTTTACCCGGCCATTACTAATTTAGGCTTATACCTTCAGGTAACTACAAATACAGACTGGAGATCTGTAATACAGTATCCAACAAATACATGCTACTGCAATATATAATTTGAAATTGGGGAGAAAACATATAAATCAAATACATAAAAAATTAAACATAATTCGTTACATTAAAATAATAAATGACATATTGTATAACATGAAGTCCACAGTAGAAGCAAAAATGAGACGAAATATTGCGTATGAGAGAATATTATACATAGCAGTACAGGGCTACAAATGTGCTGGAAAATAATATCAACATAATCGGACCGAGTATGAATACACATTATATAAGAAGTGCAACGACAGTTGTATTAGGTACCAGTATTGCAGAAACACCTTGTGCGTAGAAATACGGCAAGCACGGTACTGCAGGAGGAGAAAGTAAACAGAATCGGTGTACTATGGTGTGGGTCACGTGTTTAGCATGCTGCAATTGAAGGCATCGCTTTAATTCTCATATAATGGGCCATGTATAGTATTTGTGTTAATACTCAATGTTATTATTTTAACGTCAATTTTCCAGAAAATTGTAGGCCCATACTACTATGTATGCTATCCTTTCATATGCAATACTTCGTCACATTTCTACTTCTACTGTGGACTTCAGGATATCCAGACACATAATTTATTATTTTAGTCTAACAATTATGTTCACTGTTTTTTATACATATGTGAGGTATTTTCTCCCTGAATATGATCCTTAAACATCGAAACATGTTGGAGTTTTAATACTTTAACTGTAAATTATATATTGTAATAGTGTGGATATTTGGGACACTGTATTACAGACTGTCAATGCACAGAAATGAGCACCATAAAACCGATCGGAGAGTTCAGCAATAAATTTCTGGAAATTAATATTAAAGACAGTCGTAACTCCAGCTATACGAAATATGCCTAACGAATAATTACTTTAGGAAAGGCAATGACTTTAGTCCGCGAGTGACACGTTGATATTAAATAGTGTTACAGAGCAAAGCACTCTGAAATAAAATGAAAATATTTAACATAAACATAGCGAATTTAATGTGTTCCATGTCCGTGCACTGTATAACACGAAATAATAAACACCAACTAATGCACCGAAATATGTATAATCTTTATTCGTGAAAGTCTCCTAGGTGTTTCGATCCTGCTGGGCCATCTTCAGGGAGAATAGTTTTGATACACTACTCTCCCTGAAGATGGCCCAGCAGGGTCGAAACATGTAGGAGACGTTCACGAATAAAGATTATATATATTTTGGTGCATTAGTTGGTGTTTATTGTTTCGTATAAATATAGCGGTTTTCTAAATCAAAGCACTGTAAAGTATTCAATACGTGGTGCCCGAACTTGATGTGTGGGAATGTAAATTTAACCAATATAAAAGATACCTAACAATTTCCGGGAGGGACAACTTCAGTGTTTATGCGACCAATTCAGGCGAATAATTAAGTCCATTCAGACTCTACATTAATTTCTTTCCGTCATTTACGAACGATCAGTGTTATGAGATAGCTAAGGCACGTGAACATATTATGTTCGGTACTGTTACTCAGAGTCGAAGAATATTAATGTTATAAAGTAACAATTTTGCTAAATATATTTTGAAATGGCAACTAAATTTTTATACTCCATTCATTTATACAGACCTTACATCGCAGTAGTCAGTTACGCACTTTTAGACCAGGCCTCGTTACACCTCACATTCATCACTTCGTACGTTGGACTGGCTGTGTATCTGGTAGGTTATTTCTGTTCCCCCATCTTTCTCACGGAACGTCTGTTTCTCAGATTCATTATTCTTCGGGACAGACCGGTTTAATCGGTACCTGATAGCTCAGTAAAGAAACTGAAATACAGCTCCTATCGTGGCTGCCTGTGTTTTCGGTGACGATTAGCAGAACACTGAAATATAGTAACACATTCTACGATATGTCATTAAAATGTCAATGACTACATCTTGGGAGAGTACATGAGATATTTGTCACAACGCTGCTGTGTCCTTCCGAAATGATGGAATTCTTATAACGGATTATATGGAGTCACATTCCAGAAGACAGTAACGTGCACAGTAACAGCCTTTTGAAGCTTAGATGCCATTTACGCAGAGTTTGTTAGCTCATATTGGTCTTATCCCTTCCGTACGTGGAAGGGAACGCACTCATTTTCCAACCGAGGCCGACCAACCAAACTTCTGGGTGTCCTTGTGTACTCAGTAGACAGCAGTGACTGAATTTTAAACACGGCCAGTCCTCAAGAGCTTATAAATTTTAGGTGGTCAGTAAATAAAAACAAACACAATTGCTATACGTTAACAACACCCATTTTTTACTTAATCATGCAACATGTTTCGGCAGTGCGGCCAACATCACGTACACCATCACAGAAATATCGAACCAAAAGTGAAATAACGCCGAAAGAGGCCTCACCCTTACAAGTATCGTTGCGTAATGAATAACTTTTTAAACGTAGCTTCAATTTACGTTTTTATGAAAAGAAATACACATATTCATTTATTGGCAGTGCTGTAGACCAATTACATTAAAACGAAATAGCTTAAAATTTGTTGAAATTCTTCGTGTCTTTAAAAGCTAGAACTACACGCT
The DNA here is from genome assembly GCA_013340265.1 of Coptotermes formosanus. Classification (NCBI taxonomy): domain Eukaryota; kingdom Metazoa; phylum Arthropoda; class Insecta; order Blattodea; family Rhinotermitidae; genus Coptotermes; species Coptotermes formosanus. The sequence goes on from BLKM01012018.1 coordinate 94,388, forward strand.
GATAATGAGGATACGCTTACTTCAGTGTATACTTTTCTACGTAACGTGCCAGAATATGAAAGCGTATTACCTGAGGAGAAGTACTTGAAATAAACATTTTCTCGGGGTAACTGCAACGAAATTAACCGCTACTTAGGTAGTGTATAGTTAATAAAACATTAAAATGTAGATGTTCTAGTAACCGTATTTCGTGTTTGCAATAAATATAAAATCAAAACGAAGGAAGAAAAACTTACGTAATCCACGTGATTCCTTGCTGTGCTGTATGTGGAGGTCAGCGCACTAGTGAACCTGGTATTAGGGATAAGTGTTCTAGTACATCAAGGGCGATATCTACTGCAGTCGCGCTGCACTACCGTATCAAATACTTTACTATGTCCGAAAGGAGATTTATCGTTAATCTGGCTATTCTTTTTAGCTTCCAAATGTATGTAGAATTTCTCTAACGCATTCACGATGCTTCCCTTATTTACAAATTGTAAGACCCCCATAACCTTTTTTACAGATCCAAATGAATTACCTGTTTCGTGGAGAAGTGCAAACTTAAATTTTGAGTTGGAATTCTTAATGACAGTAAATGCTCTTTGAATCTGGTAATGAATGTTCTTTCGGTTTGTTTCATATATTTCATACCACACTCTGGGCAGCTTGATGAGCATATTCAATTAGTTTTAAACTTTTCAATTTTGACCACGTAATTCGGATAACACAACGGATGACTGTACCTAACATCATAAATTTTAGTTACTCCGATTACAATTACCACATAAATTATTCTCAAGTAAATTATGAGATCTCCGACCAAACATACTAATGCATCATGGACGTGCAAGGAGCTTTTGACCAAATGAAGGTGCTGTGACGCATTAGATTAAAATATTACATCAGTACCTCCATTCAAAGTTAAATAAGCAACTGCATTTTTATAAGAAATGGAAGCAAACGTAAGCGTAACTTTGCTACAACCAGCTTAACTGAACTTCAAAGCCAATTATTTGAATTTCTGCACACGAAGCATCAATAGTGTTCTGAGAAAGAACTCTGACATCGTTAAATGTTCGTATGTATATCACTCACAGTATGCATACAACCCTGTTATGAAAATCACATTGGTTCAGAATAAAGAACGCAACATTTGTAGCACACAAACGTGAAAAGCAACTTATAAAACCAATGTATTCCCAAAACATTCTGTGTTTTTCCGCGGAAATACATTTTTATAATACTGTGCACAACAAATCTGCTCATTTAGTTTGCGTAGAGTTATCACAAAATTGATAAAGAAACATAATCCAGAGTGCAATCACGTTTAAAGATACATAAACGTATTTCGTTTGTTTCTGAAGTAACAAAACTGGAATGACGGCAACGATAACCAAGATCTTTGCTTTCCATATATTTTCGAATTGCTGTAACCTTCTATAAAGTAAAGCATTTATGCGCCTCACAGCAGGCATTTAAGCCTGTAAGTTGCGTCATTTGTATAACATCCCGCTCGTGTGGTGACCTTTACTAAACCTCCATTAGTTCCAACATGATAGGATGGTACTGGATGTACTGAGGATTTCAGAGGCAACACAGATGCAGAATTTAGTCTATCATACATGCAAACGGGTATTTCTGTATTCCATAAGTCTGTTCGTACAGTCAATGGAATTCATTACGTCAACCCGCGGTGGCGGATTTAAATATTAATAAGGAACATGCTTCAACGCCCCGCTGTAACATATGTCTAATTCACAAGCAGTTCAACATACTGGTTACCATGTGACCACTTGCTTTAGCATTACAACGCCATTTTACGGACTGTGTACATAGGCATCTATGTGTTTGTGTAATTCTCAGAATGAACACCCGTTATTCCTGAGACAAGATAACTTTTTGCTCTTTAAATTGGAGACACACTGTGCTTTCTCTATGACAAGGGCTGAATATTCGTACGTTAGTGACATAACTTCATGTTTCAAAGATTGAAGTTTTGTGAGACGTTACGACGTATTGATTGGTCAATTCTTACCAACTTTTTACAGAAAAACTCTGCCTGCTTCAGAGTCTATCACTCCAAATAAATAAATAAGTAAATAAATAAATAAATAAATAAATAATGATACGGTCATTTATCCAGCAAGTAAATAAAGCGCAAAATTAAATTCGTTATTCTTGTTATTGTTTGTTATTACCTTTATATAGGGTATTTAAAATTGTACACCTCGAACAAGCCATGCCTCTAGGGTAAATGACGTTACAGCTATTCTGTGGTTACAATAGACGGTACGTATAATGTTATTTTACACAATAAACATTTTTTACTTCTAGTATCTTCATAATTAGGTGCGCAGTGCCCACTATGGCTGTTTTCTGTCTCTCCTTGATGTTATGTTTCCCACATACTTTGCTCAGATATTTTGTGAATGACTTTTGGGTGGTTCCGGTTGCCCCTATTAACGCTTTTGTTTTTAAATTTCACATGCGCCGTGTTTGTAGTGTAAGGTCTTTGTATATTAACACCTCTTCGGTTCCCACCTTGATAGAATTCTTATTTCCTGAAGTTTCAATGCCTATTAACACATATGTTCCTTCTTCACTATCACGGATTATGGTGCCCGGTTTATTGCTTTGGATGGTTTTGTCAGTTTTCAGTTGATTCCATAATACGATTACCTTACATTTATCACTTGTATCTACTAACTTTGGTACATGCTCATACCAATGTTTCTTACCCACTTCTAACGGTGGTCAATCTAATTCTTTTCCAACTTTGACAGTGTTGGAGGCAATGTCACGTTGCTGAACACTTGCAAAGCACCTCACTAGCACTAATTGAAAGGAGTAAATTAGAACCACACGAAGCTTTAATGAAAGTTTGGTATGCCTTCCGCGGCTTTCAATTAGGCATAACCAAATCTAATGACGAGCTTGCCCAGTAGATTCCCATATTCAGGTTTGTTTTTGAAAACAGTGTTAAAAAGTAACATAACCTTGCTAGATATTAGTTACGTGGGACTGAAGGCCGGAAACTTTCGGACGTGTGACACCGTACCAACAGAAATTCTCCTAAGTTTAAATTGATGTGCATTTCACTGCATTCTAATACAAAAAAAAAAAAACAACAACAGACAAAGGCGTAATAATGCAGTCGGGTCTATCAGTCAGGAGACTACCGTGGTTAGGGATATTCAATGTGGTAGAATTGTAAGATGTAACAATGAAACACTTTCACAAGAACACATTCTATTTGAGCAAAACAATTCCATGGCGAAGGTAAATTTCTAAAATTATGTTTTCATAAGCAGTAACCGGGCGATACTACGTTCGGACAAAAGCAGCTGATGGATGGGAAAACAACAATTTCCCAAATGACGCACACATGCGAAATACTTAGAACAGACACACACATTAGAAGAGTATAACCCCAAAGACAATCAGTTGCAGTAAAAATTGCTTGGCCTCAGGTTCTAAATATATGTCTCTGTCAAGAAAACAAACAGCAGATATTAAAGTTGACCCCTCCCTCCCCAAAGCACGAATTTCTTTTAAATTATATATTGACAACATATGATTCATTTCCTACTTCACAAACACAGTCTCCATTACAATGACCAATCGGTTAATGCTGTAAAAGTATATAGCCGGTGTTCATTACGAGAAATATAAAACACGTGAGAACAGTGTGTGGGCAGGGTGCAGAAATCTGTAATGTCAAAATATGTGATATGCATAACAACCAATGAGCTTTAAATACTTCATTTGCTCTACAACAAACGAAATTAAATCCTTCATTACGTTCAGTGTAAAATACTGTCAGAGAGGATCTAAATCATTCATCAGGCGTGTAATCTGGAACATTCCCCCAAATACAGAAAATATTCAAAATAAAGTAGGCTTACATAACAGAGGTATATATGGGATTATATCTCCCTATTTGGAGCCTATAATTGCAAGTATAACAGACATGGGATTGACAACCGATGAATTTAGGGCAGGTAGTTTACTTTTCATTACATTACAGAAGATAAGTATGAATGTGTATGTGAAATTCGCTGGTGCAGAGAGAGCTACAATGCGAGACAGCATAACAACAGTTATCATCCGACGAAAGGCACAGATGGACGGCTTCAGAGTAAGAAACACAAAGGCTGCTGAAGAAGGCTAAGAAAATGGATGCCGTTCTTTTTGTACACAAACACAAATATGCAGGGTAAAAGGTCAGAGAGAGTCTAAGATAAAGACGGATTAGAAAAGGATAGAACGGAGTTGGAAAAGTAAAGAAAAAAAAAATGCTGCAAAGAATTCACTTCATAAAGTAAAATTCGTCCGATAAATAAAATATTCTTTTCAGGGAACAAAACGAAGAGTTCATCATACTTCAGGTGGCAAATGTAGCCTTGGATGCGCTTTTTTATCATATTTCCTCAAAGTTCGGTGCTTTTCTTTAAAAATTTATAATAACTCTCACCCGTATAAGTACAAACCATTATTAAAGCCCGCTTAGCGAAACATTTAGCTCATACCAAAGAAATCAGTTTTGACTCCCAAGGCCACAATGTTGGAAACGTTAGTACACAAGACGCGGCGCTAAGAATAAGGCATTCGCAAATATTTAACTGCCTATTTCATACTACAAGCTGTTTGGAAATTCCTTTACTCTTTGTTTTTACAATCAAACAGATATATATATATATACATATATATATATATATTCTGGACCATAGAACAGCGTACAAATTAGTGCCCTCTTACCTAATTACATAATGAAATACGAATTGTTAGAATATTATTCCAGTTTAGGGTTCCCATGTAAACTTTGCGGAGCACAACCTGGCGCTGGTGTAATTTCTTTAACTTTGACTATATTCTACATCAGATTTGCACAATTTTAATTAGTGCAGAATTAAGTAAGCTACGAATTTAATGGTTAGGTCCACACAAGTCCTCTAAATTTCAAAATTAAATTTAATACACAATTATTTGTCTATCTCTCTCCATCCACCTTATGTGTTAAAATGAACTCTACGTAATAGGGTTAAACATTATTTATCTCCAGAACTGACTCCATTGCGACATCCAAACCATGCATACGTTTTTACATATTCTAGGACCTATGCAGTTACAATAAAATACAAATGTTACTTAAATTACAATACACTCAATAATTTTGTTTCAATCGTATTGCACTAGTATTACACAGTTTTATTTCTCTACTGTCTTACACTTTTTATACCACCTAATAATAAGGTACTTTGTCTTTTTGTATTTGGAAGTAAATCCATCACCGTCAAATATCCATTATGAGTTAGGTTCTGTTTATACCGTATCTGGCCTCTAATGTTTGAAAATCAACGCAAAACTTTGATATAGGGGTAGGGAGAGTGACGTTGTTTTGGGAACACAGAATTCACTACGGCAACTACAGCTTCCTTCGTACTGTAAGTAACTTTGTGTGGCATGTATATGTGTTGTTGGTGTGAAGGCTCGGAGTGAATGCTTACAAGTTTCCTTCCCCTTGGCACAAAAGCTCACGCAGATTGTTATTCTGAGAACTGCTCCGGCATCAAGCAATTGTTGTTCGGTCCCCAATGTTCTCGTCTTTCTCCGCTTCTTTCTCTAGGCTTCGCGTGATGTGAAGTCTTTTTAATGGTGTATGTGACTACAACCATTCTGGCAGCAGGATCTTGAGTTTGATTAATTACACTCTGGTTGACAAAACGAATGAATGACCTTCTCATCGTTATGTTACAAGCTGAACAACTTCATAGCACCGTATTGCCAAAGGCATGTCTTGATAACATATTAATTTCTCCAGAGCGTTTAATTATAATTGTCTTGTGGACAAAGAGGAGGTAGTCTGCTGCTTTATTGATGAACAAATTAGCGCTTACAAGCATCTGTTTTCACGCGAATGAAAGCTGACGAACTTTCATATTCCACATTCATTATTCCGACACTGACGTACAGAACAAACACAGACGTTACTGCTTTATGCACTTGCAGAACTGGACTCTGGTACTGCAAGCTTGCAATATTAGAAGGCCCTACAGCAACCATAGTGCAAAGGATTATTATAGTTTCAGAACTGACATGTTTGGTAAGATCGTGATATCAATATCTCCCACGTTTACATACTCAGACCGGTTCAGAAAAGTTGGTCGTCATTCATCGATAATTTACGGAGATGGAAGAATACAGAATTATGTACCACAAATAATATTTACTTATGACAGGGATGGTGCACGTTCCCGAAACACTGGGATTATGTTCTGAACTGTCGCGAAAATTTGACCAAGGACGTTAACGCGTTTATCGCTGTGGAAGATTCAAATCCTATATTACCTACCTACCTACCTACCTACCTACCTACCTACCTATCTACGTCACCAACCAACCAACCAACCAACCAAGCGACCAGCAAACCGACCAACCAGCCAACCAATCAACCAAGCGACCAACCAACCAACCAGTCAACCAAGCGACCGACCAACCAACCAACCAACCAACCAACCAACCAACCAACCAACCAACCAACCAACCAACCAAGCGACCAACCAACCAACCAACCAACCAATCATGCGACCGACCGACCGACCGACCAACCAACCAACCATGCGACCGTCCGACCGACCGACCGACCGACCAACCAACCAACCAACCAACCAACCAACCAACCAACCAACCAACTAACTAACTAACTAACTAACTAACTAACTAGCTAGCTAGCTACATGCATTAGAGTCCTTCCTCAAAAGCCAACAGGTCCTAAGCAACTCAACAAATTCCCCGCATTCTAAGGAACCCGAAGGTTCATTTCCGCATTCACAAGTGCCCGCCACCTGTCCATGTCCCGAGCTTCAAATCCTATAAACACGAAGTATTTGCATTTCTGGTGCGTGAGGTTTAAAATTTATGTATACTCACGCACATATATATTATACATACCAGATGTATACTGAAGTTTTTATCATTCTACGACGCTACCAGCTAATTGAAACTGACTCAAATTCCAAGAACAGAGAACAATTAACTCATTCTGTACAAATCCCACTACAGAGGCATACAAGGACAAGTAGGTAACTATAGTGTTTCTGCAACCTCACACTTCACTATAAAGAGTGAACGTTCAGATTCACAATCCAGCCGTCCTTATCCTCTCGCATTCGCAGTCTCGGGTAGGTGTGAGGAACACTAAGCATTATTCGTTCTAGTAACCTATGGACAAGAAAACGTTCCGAAGTCACTGTCGCAATACGAACTGTTATGCCCAACGTATAGTAACTTAATACGTTTCTAATTTTGACATAAAATGGAGTACCATCCTGCTCTTAAACACACACACACACACACACACACACACACACACACACACACATACATATATATATATAAAACAACAAACCCCAGAACAATAACGATTTTTTTTTCAGGCGCTTTCACAAAATTGCGAAGAAGCGGTTACTAGCTTCGTCATGTCTGTGTCTGTCTGTCCATCTGTCTGTCTGTCTGTCTGTCTGACTGTGTGTCTGCATGTCCGTCCGTCCGCCCGTATGGAATAACTCGGCTTCCACTGGACGGACTTTCACGAAATTTGAGTTAATTTTTCTCAAATCCGTAGAGAAAATTCAAGCATTCTTAAAATTAAAATTAAAAACAACGGACACCTTACGCGAATACATATACACATTTATGGTAATATCTCGCTTAACTGTCCTTAGAATGAGAACTGTTTCAGACAAATGTCGAAAAAAGCGACACACACACATTTTCCATTCAGTAACTTTTTTCCGAAAATCATTTTGTTTATGAGATAATGTGGAAAAAATACGGTACAGCGAGACAGGCTAAGGGAGACAATACAATAAGGCGCACGCGCTCTGCAGGCTGGACAACTAACACTACAGACACACGCTGAGCATACGTAATAAGTATTCGTTTGGCATGGAAACAACGGCCACTCGAACGCGCCTCAATATTACATTTATACGTATAGTGCTTGTCTTGTTATTTCTAGTAGTGAGGTTAGGTTGTGTATCCGAGAACAGAGGCGTCTAGCTGCCCACTAACCGCACACCTCGGACGATAAATATTTGGATGATTATGGAAAAATTGTGACGCAATAATAGAGACAAGTGAAGAGAGGAAATTCAGAGAGAAACGCCTCTCAATGTCATGCTTTCGACAAAGCACACACAGTCCGCTCTGAGACTGAACGCAGGCCTCCGTAATAAGAAGCCACCGACCACCCGTCTGCCTACGGCACATCTGACATTATACAGAATTCCTCCAGAAGGGGTTGTGAAAACGAGAAGAAATGGGATTTGATTGCCTCACGTCCTGGAACATAGAATTTGAAGCTACTATGCAAATGGGAGAAAATTCTAGGTACAGTTACTTATATCACATCGCCTGCGAAATGCGAAATGCACGAATGCAGTGAGCCCCTGTTACACGAAGCTTGTTGCTTGAGATAAAATCTAATTTTGACTTCAGCGGTTGTACATTTTTACTAAGATTAAAACTAAATGCAGTATTACAATTTACTATTTTAGCCTACACTGAACTAAGGACTTCATTTCCGTATCGTTACTTCTTGAAAATTCGACGAAGGACTCCTAATGAGGCACAATATTATACATTTTTTTCATTTATTTGTCTTTTTCCTGCATTGTGAATACAAGAGGGTAAGAACTCTACAGGGGAGGAGGTTAGGAAATGGCGGCAAGGGAGAGACGTCCCATACAGGCGCCCCGTCGCTAGGCGCCTATATTTCACTGCCGTCCTCACCACGGGACGCCGTGACGTAATGGCGCCGTGGAAGCCACTTGGCGGGTATGAACAACAGAGGAAAGCGAACGTAAAGGGAGTAGTGTGGGAAACGGACCAGAGGGCATGGGAAGGGAGAGCTGGAGGAAAATATGAAACGGAAAGAAATATATGTACAGTGAGGTCCAATGAAGATGGAGAAGCAAATGCAGGAGCAAATAATTATGATTTCTGAGTGTTAAGTCAAACGGCAGAAATCGCAGCTGTCAACACATTAAGCCCAAAAAATTAATGCCGAAAAGAAAAATGTCATTATCAGGCTGCTAGCATGCCACTGGGAATGTACACTGCAATGTACGGGAAATTTAGTTACGCGAATTTTGAGATTTTTGCAGCGGTGTAACTGAGGATATGACACGGGATCAGTGAGTAATCAGATGCCGGCATTTCCTGGCAAAGTAGCGTCCTTATATTCAGGAGCCCACAGATCCTAGAACCCATCTTGAAGGGCTGATAGTTCTTCCAGGATCCACTGAATGCTAAAGAAGAAAATATTACGTCGCCTCGAAAAGGCCTGAATCCCATTATCCTTTCATGTAGCGTCGTATACTAAAATGACGGCATCCTCAACATTTTTGTCGTTTGTGGTTTAAGGTAAAAGGCAAAGGTAAAGGTATCCCTATACAGGCCTGGACAGGCCCCTGGGGCTCCAGGAGGTTGACGTTCCCGGATTTCCAGACAATCGGCACATAAAGGTGCTAAGGTTGTCAGTCCTACGCGCCGGCCGCCTTTACCCCCAGGAACTAGTCCTGGTACTCACTGCTGTTAAGAGGCTGAGTCGACCCCAGGGCCATCGTCTGCGTTTGAAACTTACTTAAATTTAACGTTTCAAATTTCTTAAGACTCACACCTAGCTTATCATCATTAATCTTTTAAAGCCTAGCGGTAACTTTACATACCACCAGGATTAACATTCAGAAATTCTACGTGGTGCCCACATTGCGTTTATGTGTTTTGTACGGATCTCAGAACAAACAGCAACTTTTGCCTTATAAAACATTAAGAGATTGGTTTTTATAACCGAAGTGGGGAGTGTTTACAGCGCGGTACGGACTGAGTCCTTATATAAAACAGATACACTTCGTCTTTAAAGGGTTAAGAGAGCTTATGCTAAATTTGAAATTGTATTCGATTTTTTCTACTGTGCATACAACCTTTCGTCGACGTTTTCTATTTTTCTTCCTCAAGCCCATTCTCTTTCAGTATTTTTAGGCTTTGAATTAAGCCAACCTTGACATTCAGCTGTCTGGTACCCTTTTCGTTTGGTTACGTTATCAAAGCCGTATGTACAGGCTACGATATGTAGAGGTTGAGAGTATGATTTGCGATAAATGTTCATATATGATTTTCCGCGCCGTCATGTAGTGTACTTAAATAGCTCAGTATCAAAGTTTCTGAGAAAAACTACTGCCCCCATCTACACCTTCAAGATGGGGCCAGTACGTTCCCTCGAACAGTTGCTACATATCCACAAATCTATACGGAAACACGTGCCACAAAATTTTCCTATTTATAAGTTTATACCAAAACTTTAACATAAAATGTTGTATTTAATCTTCAAAGGTAACTGGTCTGTGATTGTTCTTAATGTTTTCGTGTATTTCGCAATTTCCTATACTGATAGCATCAATATTTTGACTACGATGTATTGAAATTAGCCGTACGAATGACGTGCTTCAATCTCATTAACAATTTGTAAGCACGCTGACAATTAATACATTCAACTTCATGGTCATACAAATAAAAAATATTAACATAGAATAAGGAAAACCTGGGTAAAGAATGAAGAGCGGCGGAGAAAGAATAAAAGGCTGGCTCCAAAGAAAGAGATATTGACAAACAGAAAAGAAAAATTGCCTTCCAACTCGCATTCGTGGTGAACGTGTTTAGCAAACTGATACACGCTACTGTTCAGACCTCAGGGGAGTTTTGTTTTATTTTAGCATACAGAGAACTCCAGTCAGCACGTCTTTCTCCAAATACATGCGCCAACAAAACTACCGTACCCAAGTAAACTGTTGAGCTAATTGTCTCAACAAATACAGTTACACATCCGCTGGCTTCAAATGCTACACATCTCAGATAGCATCAACTCTATCTGAGACCCAACAGTGAAAACAAAAATATAGACAGGAATAAATACTCTGGAGAGGTGGAAAGGATCAAGCAAAAGACAGAAACAAAAGAAAGTTATATCCATTTAGAAATAAAGAGCAGAAAATACTCAGAAAAATGCATGTTGAAATTTAGTCGCGAATACAGAAAGATAAATTTTAAAGGAATCAAGTTACAACTGCGAAGTTTGCCTACTATGGTACATTACTTGGATTTCCGAACCTTGTTCATCATCTTGTATTCACGGAAAGGAAACGTTTCGGAAACTTTATATCCTATCGTCCTCAGACAGAAGGGTTGGGAGATACAAGAGTACTGAAGTCAGACGGTAGCTTCACTCACTCGCCTCCTATCAATCCGACACGAAGCATAATTCCGTTTCCTGTCCCTTCACGACGATCCGCCTACATTGTCTAATCAGACAGCACCTAATTATTTTAATCCGATACACAAACCACTGATACTCACCGGATAACCAGTGTTAGTGAACTATATACACATAGGATAAGGTTTTATCAACGTGGGGCAGTAAGAAAATTTACAATGAAAACTGTGGAGATACCGAGGAGGACATAATATTTAAACACAAAATGAAATCGCCAATCAATTTAGACTATTATAACAGAAATTATAATTTTACATGTTGTACCACGTGGGTATAAAATTAAGTCGGTCACTTTTTAAGGATAAAAAACCGGTACACTGTGTAGGTAAAAGAGGTGTGGTGAAAAGTGTATGAACTGCAGGGGAAAGGACAACGTAAAGATTGAGGAAAATGCATAAGGAGGACTTTAAAAATTTGTACTCGCCAGTTATTTCAGGATAGTTATTTGATGACCGTTCAAACAAAGGGAAATACAGCACACGTAAAAAATACGCGCATAATTTTTTTTAAACCCGAGGAAGGTCTGATCCATCTTCAGGAGTCCTGAGGCATCGGCTTGAGGTTGTACTATCACGTAAAAACGAAATACTGATTTTCAGGAACACTCACTATCATAAGTTTATCTTCAAAAGTGGGAAATATTCTAATCTCCACAAGCATGATTGTATACGTGATTAAACAATTTTGAAATGGTAATGTCAACGTTACAACATTAAGTCACTAAACCACGATGTAAACTTCATTTCTAAAAAAAGCAGAATTGTCACATCATAATACAACCTGATTTATTTAATTTTTGTTGTTAAAGCGGAAGACCAAAATTGTGAGTTGAATGTGAGAGTGGAAGCACTTTATTAGGCACCAGAATGTGGGTGGAAAATGGGCGCAGTCTCTTTATGGACATGCTAGAATTACTGTAGAATTATTGCATAACTAGAAACAGCAATAAGGACCCAATAAAACTGTTTACTTTTTCATTCGTTCGTTGTGCATTTCCTGTCCCATTGTTGCTACCACTCCTCTCTTTAAGGGACTCATTTAATAGGATTGTTAATACTTCTCCCCCTTCTACTCTACTTTCATCTTTCAGCATTTTATCACATTTTTATTATGTACGTCCTCTCTCACAATTCGTCCCCGAAATATATTTTGATGGAATGCTGTTATAGAAGCAAAGGGGAGGCGACGAACATCAGAAACCAGTTCAAATAAAAAGAGTAAAATGCATATATCCGAGTTACTTTTAGGCTGAGAAAGAAGTTGACAATTTCAGATGTGGCGGTAGAACTCTGTACGGAAGTGACGTACTATGTAAGTACTTGGCGGTCTTCTGATGTAATATGTAGTACGAGAAAAGATTCCTTGTGCATGGGTAGCAAATAAAAATATCACTGCCTCAATTTCTCATGGCATTTTCGATATATCAGCACGACAAAAATGAAAAACAAAATGAATTCGGCTTCTTATTACGGAGTTAACATTATTAGTCATACAGGTGGGTTGAAATGTTAACTACTCTCCATCGATACGCTTTTACCAGAGATATAGATTTTAAATGCGCACAGAAATTCCTGGATAATGATAGTATATGTCAGCACAGACAGAAGCAATAAAGTGCCCAATTTAGTCTAGTGACACACTTGCCAAACAAAACAGTCAAAGAAATCCCATCACAGGCCTGGACAGGCCCTTAGGCTTCCAGGTGGCTGAGGCGCCGAGGTTTTTAGACAATCGGCACATGAAGGTGGTAAGGTTGTCAGCCCTACGCACCGGCCGCTTTTATCCCCGAAGAAATACTCCTGGTACTCATTTCCGTTGGAGTCTGATTTGACCCCAGGGCCATAGTGCGACCGAATGGATTAGGTCACTGAAAAATTCCAATTACATCATCGGGAATCGAACCCGCGACCCTCCGGTTGTAATGCAGTGCCTCAACCAACTGCGCAACCGCGTGCCCCCATACGTGCTAAATACTAAATGGTAATATAGGGTCAATAATTTTCTATGACCGAACTGGAAAGAGGTTTTGAATTTTAAATACTTGACAACAGAGCCAGCTGTATTCGCAGCGTCTCTGACACAACTGGCTTCATTACTGACCCGCATATAGATTAGAGTGCGTCATTCTCATAAGCATAACTATGGCTCTCTAAAGTACACAGAATAATTGTCACCTCAACATTATTCTGAGAGTTCTTTCCATGGAACTCATTTTCTTTTACCTTCTCTAATTACATGAGCACTGCTGACTTTTGGAATGTACAACCTTGAAGTGTGGTAAAACTTTACCAGCGTTTGCAGAGGAGCCTACAGGGAATAAGAAAAACTTCTCCCCTAAATACACTTCCATTCTGAAAATGGAGACATAATATTCAGCAGAGACGTAGGTGAATTAGGTGACTTTCGAACGCAGGCGACTTATTTCATCATTCCACCGTCGGAAAAGAGTCACCTTCAGAGTTAAGACTGACAGAACCGTAAATATCAGACGTGAAATTTACAGACACTTTTTGCCACACACCAGAACGTAAGTTCGTATTTCCGGTTCGGATGTGGACCATTTGGAACACAGTGGGACGTAGGTTAGGAGAGCGTCAAGTCGTTTCCTTTTCAGGATATGGACCAAATAACGTAAGCCTATATATTTTTCCGCCATTTGTACACCAAATGTGCTAAAAGCATGACACAACTGAGTCAATGTTATCAGCTGACATAATATACAGAGTCAACATTTCGTAAATTAAAAATTCCAAAGACGTTTATGGAATGTAATCATAAAGAGAAATATTTTTTGCTCTCCTCATGTGACTTCAGGGTTTTACGGGTACCCAGGCATACATTCCAGACTTTCAAATATGAGTTCGTGTGCTGAATATGCTGTACTTTGACATGTCTGTGCTGGGTGTAATTCACAAAATGAAAACAGCCAACCTATCTTTCAGCATTTTAAGAGCGAATTTTAATTTTCACTTTTCCTTACAGAGACACAGCTTTACTTCATGTAACGACTTCTAAACCGCCAACCAATTGTGCTCCGTTTTCTTCAGATATCCTTGCAGAATTAACCACAAAACTGCATGAGAGAACTCCTCTAATATAAAAACACACTAATAGTGACAGTTACACAGATTTCCGAAATTACCAAAAATATTTCACAGCCCAACAGAAGGGGGTGAGTTAATACAGTTCTCCGAGGGCATGATGTCGAGGGTTTACCCACATGATAAAGAATGTCTATCAGTGATGCCTTACCGTCACAGGACAAAGGTGTTACCATCAAATATTGTAGAGCAATTAACTGTAAGGCCCAGAGTCTATTGGTGAAGAAAAATATTCAACAGTAACTGGACACAGAGGGTAGTTGTGGATGTGTGTAAGAAACAAGTAGTGACTCACAGCCTAGGCAGGATGATCAGTTGGTCAGCCAGCCAGCAAGTTCGGCAGTCCGTCAGCTGTTCAGTCGGTTATATGGTTAGCTTCGCCATCAGACAGGCAGTCATTTGGTCGGTCGGTCAATGAGTCAGCGAGCCTGTTAGTCACTCAGCCAAAAAGTAAGACAGCCAGTCTCTAATCAACTGATGACAGTCAAACAGTAACTGAGAGAAACTGGTTCAGTTCTGGACATACGATGTAAACCAGATTTCTGATCGTCTCCCTTCATCCAAAAATATGTAATCAGAAAGACTGTGGTTTTGATGTTAACCGCCTGCCAGCCTACTGTTTATTAGGACGCGCGTGTTACAAGGGATCGCTGGGAATAGCGGTGTGATATCGCAGTCTTGATTCTGAACACGCTCTCTTCTCTGCGTCATGCGGGACTTTGTGCTACAAGCCTGAATTAACAACGAACACGATGCCTGTGGGGTTTTACAGTCCCTAGTCTCTTTCTCTGCAGATGCACCGGAAAGTTAAAAGAAGAGCTTTAGGATTTAGGAATGAATCAGAAGCTGTACATATGCTACGTCTAGCCTCAGCATTCATTTATTGCAATGTACTTCTGCAGAATTACACATGCTCCGCAGAGAAGCAACAATACTCTTATTTTGTCAGCATCTACCATAACCTATTTGAAATTACTTCACATAAAACGACTTTAACTGTATACCTATATTTTACAACAATATCTCTTTTAAAAAATATCAAATTAGAAGTGAGGTTTGCGTAAATTCTTTGTGACACTGTCATGAAAATATGAAACAAAGTTAGATTTACAAGCCGAATTTTAGTACAGACCCCGTCACTATTTCGTCGAAATACATTAAACTGCTACCCCGATGAACCAACCGAATGGCTGTAGATCCGGGCATTCACCTTTATGAGTTTATTTCATATACCATGTGCAAAGGACACACGAGTTGAAGACGTTGAACTATGTAAGGTCTCAGTTCCCTAGTTCTTTTTGTCTTAGTTCTCCCAGGCTAACGTTGGCATAGCAGACCTGCACAGTGCCATAACTGTTTTAATTCTTGGAATGTAGGAAGTTGGGAAATATAAAAGTTAGGACATGTCGGGAGAGTGTAATAGTACTGACACGTTCGCTCTGTTATTGTCCGCCGCTTTTAAACTCCTGAATAGTACCAAGAGCAATACTGAGTATTTTAACACACACAGTAAGATTTTTACACATTTTTAGCAACAGATTTACAATCGATAATCGAGATATCTCGTCAACGTTGATATTCGAAGTTTAAAAACGATCATGATTGACGCTCGATGATCAAGCGTTTCTTCAACCTCGGTCCGAACCTCACAGAGAGTATTATATGTCTCAGTTATCAAAAGAGTTTGATTTCAGCGCCTACCTCAAGACAGAACACAGTCTCTATCGGAACGAAGCCCGATTATAGAGAGTGATTACAAACATACGTAGGTTGCCACGTAAACAGTTACTTTTGTCTGATCTTAAACAAACTCGGAAGGTATCGACCGATTTTAGTAAATACCCCCAACATGAAACTATACAAAACTGTTTCGCAAAGACGCCTAAAATACGCAAGCGGACGGCAGAACCAGGACGTATTTTTCTGTGTCTGGTTTGGGAGAACCAGTGTTTTTTTTTTTGTAAATGTGTAATTACGTTATTAATTTAAGTAACGAAACTCAACATCCTAGCGTGTTTCAAAAGTCCAGCAAAGAACTGTGGGACAGCTGTACTTATTTCTCATATTCGTGCCTATATATACATATGAATTTCAATCACAAATAACATCGTTTGAGTTATTTTTAAAACAACTGAACTAATATTTACTGACCATATTCAAAATAATTTCTCATAATCAATGTGTTCGACAGCTGTAGAACAAATTCAGCAATTACCCTTTTCATGCAAAGTTATGAGTATTTAAATAAGCATCAACTGTTCATATACATATAAATGATGTATTTGCCAAGTACAGGATTTCAAGTAGGGATTGATACTTCCCTACAAGCACGTTCAAGTATAGGAAGATTCAGGTGACTAAGAGAAACATTTACGCCTATATCGCACACCCACTACTTTTCATTCGACCACCACATATGCCTACCAACGACAGTCGGTAGAGAAAAGTGTTGAAACAAACTAATGCATTATGTCTTTGACCTGCTTAACCTTTTAAAGTCTAGCAGTAACTTTACATACCACCAGGTTTAACATTAAAAAATTCTACGTGGTGCCCACATTGCGTTTATGTGTTTTGTGTGGATCTCAGAACAAACAGCAACTTTTGCCTTATAAAGCATTAAGAGACTGGTTTTTATAACCGAAGTGGAGAGTGTTTACAGCGCCGTACGCATTGAGTCCTTATATAAAATAGATACGCTTCGCCTTTAAAGGGTTAATTTCTTATGTCGCGGAATTAAGTATAAATCATGAAAACAAAAATTAATCTAAATATGTGAAACACTAAAATAAACGATTCGAAATCAAATGAGACTATAAGCCTGTATACAAAGTTCAAACTGTATAAAATAAAGAAACTGCCAAGCAGATTATATGTAGTGTATACGAAAGAGACCAACTGACTCCAACAAAGAAATATAAACGTTGACGACATGCGGCTAAATGAGATTCCCAGAATCATGTGACGAGAGTCAGGTTAAGTGCCACAGATGTTACAGAAACTAGTGAGCTCTACATTCTGACAGCAAAGGTTTAATACCAGCCCGCCTTTACGCTTTCAAGGCGATTAAATGTTAATGTTTGTCCTGTAATTGGGTGTTGACATCGTGTAGTAGTGGACTGGGCAGCCAACATTTCGGTGGAACTTGCCCCCTGTACCGATGTTAGTTACTTCGACTATGAAAATGGAGATTTATCACGTATATAAATGTAGGCCTGTATCGCTTTAAAATTTGTGAGATACAGACTGAATGAGAAATAAGTTAAGGAAGGCTCAACGAAAATACAGGTATCGAAAATAAAAGCATCATTATGGGGCCTATGGCTTCTAGAAAATGTGTAGCACCGAGGAAGAAAACTTCGTAATTCCATGCTGTTTTGTAGTTCACGTAACAAGAAGATATCCTACACGAATTCATGTCGACAAGCCCACAGTTAGTCGTGCCACGGTATGATCGGATACTTCAGGTTCTCACAGTGGTGTTAATCTTTTCAAGCCTATGGGTAACTTTACGTACCATCAGGAGTAACAAAAAATTCTACGTGGTGCCCACATTGCGTTTATGTGTTTTGTACGGATCTCAGAACAAACAAACTTTTGCCTTATAAAACATTAACAGATTGGTTTTGTATAACTGAAGTGGAGAGTGTTTACAGCGCGGTACGGACTGAGTCCTTAAATAAAACGGATACGATTAGTCTTTAAAGGGTTAATAGGACCCAGATCTTCTTGTATGAGACACCTTGAGATTTGCGCTCTTCTGAGATATTACACAGCGTCGAGTAGCAGTCCTTTGCCGACGTTTTGGGACAACGTATCGGTCCCATCTTCAAGGGTCAATAAGTCCAGGAAGACTTGGGTTTGTTGACCCTGAAGATGGGACCGATACTTTATCCCGAAACGTCGTTATAGGATTACCACTCGACGCTGCGTAATATCCCAGAAGAGTGCATACCTCATAAACATCGCGGCGGAAGCCTGAAATCACGGATGAAACACCTTGTCGACTGGTAAACAGTTACGAATATTTCGCAGGACAGTGCTGCCTCAGTCTGCAGGATATAGCAGGGAATACACTGCTAAGCACTGGAGAGGGACGCAGTATAATCTCTGAAACGTAGGTTAACTACATGCAGTCTACACGGCCTAACATCCCGGAAGATTTAAATCCTAAAAGCTGTATGCTTATTTACGAGGAGAATACTTTGAAGAAAATTTCCTACATATAATTTTTAAGTTATACTCGTACAATTGCACAGGCTGTTCTCAAAATAACTAAAAATTTACACTTTTAAGGAAACATTAACGTCAGATTTATAACTTCGTCGCAAGTTTAATAAAGATCTTCTTTAATATTAGCCCTCAAATACGATCTACCTGCCCTTTTGAATTATAAAAAAACGCTGAGGTAACAATTTTCAATTTTATTTCTACTTGTATACTTGTGGATTGCGCAGAAGAAACGCGTACACTTCCGAGGAGTCTTTAAGAATTCGAGACAAATAACCTTAGCCGGAGAGACTTTCACACTCGACAGCTTTTGGCTATTTGCTTCTACTTATCCGACAGGTTCGCGTCTTCCCTTCACACCTGGCGGCTGGCTTTGGACACAGAGTTATAGCGGTGACAAGGAACAAACTTAACGCTTGTATTTCCATACTTTCGAAACAATTTAATGCAACTCCTTTTACAGCTGTCACGTCATTTGGTTTACATCATAAAAACCACGCCAAACTTTCAGAACTGGAAACACTAATCACCAATAAATGCACAAAGAGTTTTTTCATCAACTGTAACACACTCCTACATGTTTCGACCCTGTTGGGTCATCTTCAGGGAGAACTTTCTGTTGTCGTTACACTAAGGTTGCACTTTATAGTTGAGTGAGAATGTGCTGTTGACTGTGTACTGCGTTTTTTTTTGGAGGCGTGAACTCTCCGCGGTCCCGCCTTGTCATCTTCAGGGAGAACTTTCCGTTGTTACAATAAGGTTGCACTTCATAGTTGACTGAGAATGTGCTGTTGACTGTGTACTGCGTTGTTTTTGGAGGCACGAAGTGCAAGCCGGGACCACAGAGAGTTCACGCCTTCAAAAACAACGCAGTACGAAGTGCAGGCCCGGACCGCGGAGGGTTCACGCCTCCATAAACAACGCAGTACACAGTCAACAGCACATTCTCACTCAACTATAAAGTGCAACCTTAGGGTAACAACGGGAAGTTCTCCCTGAAGATGACCCAGCAGGGTCGCAACATGTAGGAGTGTGTTACAATTGATGATAAAACTCTCTTTGTGCATTTGTTGGTGATTAGTGTTTTTTTGTATAATATAGTGCACGAACAAGGAACACACTAAATTTCGGAATTGGAATGTGTGTGCTTGCTGTAGCACAAAATACACGGATTTTATCTCGTTAGTTAGTATTCGAAATCGGTTACGCCTCGTGTTCAGATTCCTAAGCCTATGCTAAATTATATGGCCACAGAGCTAATACCTTTATAAACCCATTCACTGGCTCACCCTTTTCTACAATCATCCCCTACACTTTTCCACACCTCTTACTTCCCATTCACTCCCCGTGCAAATAACATGCAAGGGAAAGGCAAGCGGGAACGGTACACGCCACTAGGAATTGCTTAGCCCGCGTTAGTGATGGAACTTTTGTATTGGTCGTGTTACATTTCTATACAGCAGAACCAAATGGTAAAACAAATTTAAGGTATACGGGTTTTCAGTAATGATGAACAACACACGATGGTGTTTAGGAACAATGAATGCGTACTCTTCATCATATCTCAGGGCTACCATTTCAACGCAGTTCCCAATGACACATAGTACTACAGTAGAATTGGTACAGAAGTTTAGACCATAACCACACTCACTACAAGTCTGACTTAACAAATTCAGTACCTGATTATATGAACGACAGATTCCTCCAAGGGAATCTGTCATTCATATAATAAAGAAATCCACGCCTTTTATTCATAATTATTTAATTGGCCAAAAGACTCTCGGTTAATGTGGAGGTTAACCAGTGATAACAAAAATCAAAAACTATGTCCGGAGCCAGCTGAATCCACATCACATCCTCACAAAATAACTTTCCGAGATCCATGTTAATTTTAACTTCTCACTTATCGTCTATTTACAAAGTTGCAATGTTTCATGAGGTTTTATAGTAAAGAGGCTGAATGCTGGTCTTTCATCCGCCACGCGTGCAAGTAGTCTCTGGCTTCTCACACTACTGTCGGCCTTTAAACATAGGACAGACAAGGAATTTAAACAAATAACCCGCAATTAAATTGCTCTTTCAGGGATATGTTAAAATGCTTAATGACTTGTTCTTACTTTTCTGTAGCATTATATCACACGAGAAACCTGTAAAATCTGAAGAAAGAAGGCTGGTGAGTGCCACATCTGTACGGGCGTCGGACCACTGAGACCTGTTTTAATATTGTCCTGCTCACACCGATACTACCCCGAAAACATGAGTAAACTAAACACCTGATATGTGCATTCAGAAAATGTGAGTTATTACGATATGAATATAAAGTACCGCCCAGATTGATCAGTGGATTCGAAATTTGTTGGATTCGTGAACGGTTTAGGTGCACGCACATTCTAATAATAAATCTGCAGAATAGGCCACTTATAGCATAATAACATAAAAGAAGTGGCTTAACCTTTTAAAGCCTAGCGGTAACTTTACGTACTACCAGGTTTAACATTCAAAAGTTGTCACGTGGTGCTCACATTGCGTTTATGTGTTTTGTACGGATCTCAGGACAAACAGCAACTTTGGCCTTATAAAACACTGACTGGTTTTTATAACCGAAGTGGAGAGTGTTTACAGCGCGGTACGCACTGAGTCCTTATATAAAACAGATACGCTTCGTCTTTGAAGGGTTAATATTCTAAACTAAACATCCGGTTCATGTTTTTTTTTCTTTTGTAACGTACACCAACAGATGCACAAACTTACAAATCACTGTATTAAAACATCTCTACATACGTTTCGGTAAGCGAGTGCTTAAAATTTTCATGTAACCCCCTGATGATGGTAACTTGCTTACCGAAACATAAGTAGAGGTATTTTACTACAGTGATTTGTAAGTCTCTGCATTTGTTGGTTTACGTTACAAATAAAATATTATGCAAGGTGTACAAAATATAAAAAAATCTCCAGTGCATGGTCTTGTATTCTGCAATGGAACTTTAAAATTACTAATTTTTATTGTACATTTCAACTCTAGACGGATTTCTGTTTATATACCAGTGGGCTACGGTCTATTAATATGAAACACTTCTGGTAAGATATTGTGCATACCACGTTGAAATGAAAGTTGTATGTAGGATAGACGTAGGAAACAAATTTCCTGCGAAATTCTGTTCAAATCAGATACACCTTACAGAATGCTGAATTCAGCGTATCACATTTAACAACAGCGTCAGATAACAGACATATACGAGGAATTCATGAATTTACCACGCAAATGTGCCTTTCTCACTGTCATGTGTTGACTGCTGTCTGTATCATTGTAGCAGTTCTATGAAAAACGTCACGTTTACATGCATTAAGTGAAATCTTTTGTCACTAAAGGCGAAATACAGCTACAACAGAATTTCTGAAATTCGGCCGACATCTCTTTTCACGAATAGCACAGACAAGATTGAAACGGTGTAATAAGGATTACGGTACGCAGACTTTACACACGTGTTATTTACAACTTTTTGTAAGGTTTTTTAACATAAAGTTTTATCAAAATTATGCATGCAGTTATCACCTCAAGCAGAAAAAAAAATCCTGCGACTGACGCGTCTTGCGAATAGATCAAATGTTACCCTAGCACGTATTGAACTAAACCGAACCCGGTTACAACGACATCGGTTTATAGGGCATCTCGTCTATAGCGTCCGATATTCTGCGGTACCAATTAAATCCTCACTGTTAACAATAACGTTATACTTACTCGGTTATAACAACACTCGTTTATAACGACACAAGATATTCAGTCCCCTTCATGACGTTATAATGGAGTTCGACTTATATTCTTCTGACGTCATATAGCCTACAACTTTTTGGAACAAAAGAAGAATGAGATCCATAACTAATATGGGTTTTAAAACCGCAACTGCAGCTGTAAGGTTCAGGGCTTCAAGTTTTGATTAAAAATATTCGCCGTCTTCTGCAGTCGACTACACGATGAAACATGCAATAGGTATACCAGCAAATGATAAAACACGCCTGCATCATACTCTAAAGTTTCTGGGTTCGATTCTTGTCCCGAAGTTACGGTCTTCCAGACTATATGTACCTGTATGCGGTCATTCCAAGCAAATGAAAATTTCTACATTCAACTGAGCAGCGACAGTTTCATTCCGTACCTTTATTTATTCGTTAATCAATATCATGCTTGGATGATATAGGCTTGTAACGTATTCATGCAATAAAGCACCAAGAAATGGACTAACAATTAAGCTACCAAATGTGAAACATTCTACCACCATTTGCAACAAAATTATTTTCCACTTCCCTACATGTGAAGCTAACCCGATCCCTGATGCTGGTACAGAGCGGATAATAACTCCGCAATTACAATAATTAAAAGAAACAATTTAATTAACCACAACTGAATTACGGCCGGTTCAGTAAAGTAAACAGAAACAAACCAGCGTGTCAAGAAACGAAGATTATTTGGCATCATGACGAGAACAACGGTTACCAGTATGCAGAGTCTACACAAAACTGCAACGTATGTTCTTCTGTGTCTGAGTTATCTTATTTTGTTCTGTTTTATTCTACACAGCAATGGACTAAAATTTATGATTGCTGCAAACGTGAAAAAAGGATTGAATTTCAAAAGAGCAAGGTTCTAAATTTCTTCCGTTAATTCGACATCTTCTGGCCCAGTCACATCTCAGCTTTACGAGTTACAAACCATTAATTGCTACAAAGGAAATACAGTAACATGTTTAACCAAACGCCTCACCATCAAGACGGGGCGTTTGGTTCGAGCAGATTGTTCAAATGCCACCTTCTGCTGCCTTGGCACTTATAACCCGGTCATTCACGCTTGTCTCAGCCACGCAAGGCGAATGATGGAAAGTGTTTCTTTGTGTGTGTAGTTTCCCGTTATCCGTGTCTGACATGTGATTTCCTGTTTCAAGCATCAACCGCGTCGAATGCTGGAACTGTTCGAAGCTTTCGGCGTACAATGCAGGCTGTCGAGTGCATTTTATAAGCCCAAATGGCGTTACATCTTCGTAACTTCTCGTGAGTTCCTAATCGCAAAAAAATTCTTCCCTTTCTCAATCGACACCACGGAACGTCTGCAGCTTTATGCCTTTCTTTGGCTCAAAATAGCTACTGCAGGTTAATAAAGTTTGCCTGACGCAGAATAAAACGAAGATTTCCGTTTTAGTGTTTCAATACACGGAGGACAGGATTAGAATCACTTTAGCTCAAACAGAAAGTTACGAAATATACAACGGACGAAGTGGTTCGATTCCAGGTAGACGGCACTGGTTTCCTTCTTCTCATTTGCCATGCTTACAACCCCGTTAAAGTGCTACACCTTCTTATGCAATGTGCTCTGGAAGATTTACCAGGTGGTCGGGATGTATGGACTTAAAGCTGAATATGTTTTTCAATCTAATATTCAGGTAAGGAAATTGAAGATTTAGGCCCACCTCCTTGGTCGCTACGCGTATCTGCAATGACTTTACTTTTCACAGTTATGGTGACAGAAATTACAATACGTGATAAATGTTTATATCTTCAACTGAAATAAAAATACATGGCAGAAGGCGAGGTATTTCACAACTTAAGGACTAAATTATTGTTATTATTATTATTATTATCATTATTATTCAGTAATATGTTACAAAATCGATGTATGATCCACTAATAATCTCCCATACAGGCTCTCGTACACTTCATCCGAATAACGAAAATAAACAAGTGCCGAGTATAGGCTAAATAGACACATTAAAAATGAATGTTTTACTTAATAAAGAACACAAGTTACTCAGTAATATGAGGGTACCCACTTTTGAAGTGAGAGTACAGAAGTCTTAATGGGACGTTTGAAATTTGAATGGGGAAAATGTGACACACGGAAGAAATGTCTTTGGGAGACAAAGTTCTCCTACACGTAATCTGAGGTTCCCATGGTGGTGACAATTCAGACTGTGGGTCTCCATCTTCAGGGTTGTCTGCCCTGAAGATAGAGGCAGTAGTTTCCTCCGAAACGTTGATAACAACCTACTACACTACATGGAGCCATAACGCAGAACAACACGATGTAAATTTCTTCTGCTTTGTCTGCTTGTTCGTAACATAACATCCTCTAAATCCTTCGTCTTATTTGTCCAAGGGGGTTGGTGCCTGTATTTTGTGTTACTAACAATCGATACTCATTTTGTACCTCCACCTGCAATTTTCCCATCGTTGCAACGAATAATCATCTTGCTACAGAAATAAATTAGAGGCACACAGGGTTGTTGACTCCCAGCTTAAATTAAACATTTGTCACATCCGTCCACACGGCACTTCGTGTCATTAATACGGACCCATCAATCATTCTGTTTTGTCATTTAAAATGCATAGAATCTTTTTATCGTATCAACAGCTGACAGGTAAAAGCATCGGACGTCAAAAATATATTTATATTACAGATTTACGACTTATTTAGAATCAATTTGGGTGCTTCCCATATTTCTTTTCACATGTACAATAAATACTGAAATGTCAACAAATGCGATTCTTGAATGACTAATAGCGTATCCATGTAACACAGAAACATACTGCGATATTCGTACATACATATATATATATGTATATAATGCAGATTTCGTTTTCCCAATAGAAAGTTTCAAACCCTCAGTACAGTTTACAATTTTTAATGCGAAGTATCTGAATGCTGACGCAATAATAATAATAATAATAATAATAATAATAATAATAATAACAATAATAACTTTAACAAAGTGTTTCACGCAAGTAATAAAGGCAATAACCTGGAGCACAACAAAAATACAAATAAAAAATACTTCAAACAAACCATAAAAGAAAACATATCTACCAATAAAAATAAAAAAACAATAAATTAGGGCGCGAAAAAGTCGGAACATAAAATGTGAAATGCAAGACAGTAAGGCTATTAACTGCAATAAAACGAAAAGAGTAACTCTTTTGAAAACGTCAGTCCGCGTTGCTGCAGCAGAACACATTACCAGGAGACTAAAGTTTGTGGTTCACAAAAGTGGACTTCACAGTCATAAAGCGATGAACAGCGGAAAATGAGGCATACTGTAAACAATCACGCACATCATTTTTTAAACCTCAAGAGCGAGTGAAGTGAAGTGAAGGGATGTATCAGTGCGATATGGGATATGAGACTTGGACCGAATCTCCTGACGTGTAACACAAATATCGTGACGGTCAATATCATGGTTTGAATAAAATTTTAATTAATTTTTGTTGTTTACGAATACTGTCTCGCGAGTCATTCGGAATTTTGGCTGAAAGGCTGCCTGGAATTGCAGCAAGCATCCGATCTCTTGACGCCAAGGTTGATTATCTCCTTCCCGGTTTATTTTAATAAGATATCGGGATGAGGGCCAGCCTAATCATTCCCACATGCCACGAAGACGTTAAGGGGAAAACAAGCCTATATGCCATTCTGCCCTAGCAGAATTCGCACAAGCAAGCCCGCGGCTTTCCGCGAGTGTGCCAGTCCTATCATAAATTTCGTTACTCTCACTGCAGTGCAGGACATGAAAATATAAACTATAATAAACTCAAGTAATTCCTAAATTAAATCACGTGTCACACAGAAGCAAAATTCTGTGAAAATGTTGGAAGGATTCTCATAGTGTGTGATGTAAGAACCAACTCCGACATTATGTGTATCAAATACATTAACACTTCAAGATTTACAGCTTAAAATTTTCATTAGATGAGGTCCAACATGTTTCGACGGGTAGCCTGTCATCATCAGGGACATACGATATAACACAGAAAGAAGGAACCAATGTGGCGGCCATCAGCCTTAAGTTAACAATTCGACCACCACTGTCGACATATAAAAGTATTAAAATCGTGTTCTTAAAATTTTTGATGATATGACGGCTCGGAGAACACTTAAAAGCACTGTTTAACCTTTTAACCTTTTAAAGCCTAGCGGTTATTTTACGTACCACCAGGCTGAACATTAAAAAATTCTGCATGGTGCTCACATTGCGTTTGTATGTTTCATATGGGTCTCAGAACAAACAGCGATCATTTCCCTATACAGCATTAACTGACTGGTTTTTTATAACCGAGACGGAATGTGTTTACAGCGCGGTACGCACTGGTTCCTTATATATAAAACAGACACGTTTCGTCTTTAAAACAACAACACGGGCTGCACTGCAATATCACATTTCACATAGAACACTCCTGTAAAAAGTTGCGGCTCTCATCGTGTAGTTGATATTCGTAAGATGGAAGCTGTATATAGCAGCACATCATAAACATTAGGCGGAGGTGTCGTGGAAGTTGTTTTCAGTTTCGTGGATCCTTGTCAAGCGGGTCCAGACAGCGGGATCGGAGGAATGTTGCAGTTGAAACAGTAGACCGCCAATGTTGTCCGGAGCCGATGGTGGTGTTGA
Source organism: Coptotermes formosanus (assembly GCA_013340265.1). Lineage (NCBI taxonomy): Eukaryota > Metazoa > Arthropoda > Insecta > Blattodea > Rhinotermitidae > Coptotermes > Coptotermes formosanus. The sequence goes on from BLKM01012018.1 coordinate 121,459, forward strand.
TCCAACTACTGTGAGTGGATTCTTACAACTTCACGGAACTTCCGGCGTTCTTGTAAATATCCAAACAATATCTAACACTTACTATATGCGACTACATGCCTACCTGCTTGTCACTCACGTCAGTCACATAACGATGTAGACTACTCCTGCAATTTATTTGTGTCTGTATTGTGATAACAAAAGCCACCATAGAAAGCCCTAGCATGTTTCACATCACAGCCACGTCTGTGCGCCACATAGCCAACCTTTCAGAGATGCAGAATGAAGCAATGGGTATAAAATACTGGAAAACATTAACCTGTTTGTAATGACCTATTGATCTATATTAGCACATATGTATTAACCGCAATTATTATATTTCAGATATATAGAAATATACACTAAATGAACTACAATACCTGCAAACGCTATGAAATGTATCTGTTACAATTCTTCATAGACTCGCTACTAATTTTTAAGAAATGATTCCAAACTGTGATTGTCAGAGGCATGGCAGGAAGCATGCTGGAGGAAACGTACGACAAACTTCTACGAGAAAGGCTGGTACCACTCCGAATTGTAAAAAGGTACATTGCGATCACAAAATTGGGTTGGTACAAGCCGACTATATGGTTACCCTACTGTACACTGAAGATGGGGCAGAATTTTCTTCCGAAACGTCGTCAACGTACTTAAACTTCCATACTGTGCCAGCATTCAAAATATGAAAAACATGAAGCGAAGCACTATGCATTAATTATACCAAAATTCAGTTTGGTAGCGTCGCAGTGTGTATTGCCTGAGGCACGGATGTTATCATGCAAGTGTACTGAACAGAGGTTACCATGCAAGTGTTGTAGTGTAGAAATGTTTGCAGACAAGTTTTAGTGTAGAAATGCTACCCTGCAGGTTTAGTGCACAAAGGTTATCATGGGAATTAGTGTACAGATGTTATCAGACGAGTTTAGCGTAAAGATGTTATCATGCAAGTTTAGTGTGCAGATGTTATCGTGCAAGTTTAGTGCATCGAGGTTATCATGCACGATAGGATACAGATGTTTTGCAAGTTCAGTGTACAGATGTTATCGTGCACATTTAATGCACAAAGGTTGCCATGTAAGTTTAGTGTACTGTACAACGGTTTCTTTAGTGCACAGACGTTATCACGCAAGTTAGTGTACATATGTTATCAAGCAAGTTTAGTGTACAATGTTACTGCGTACATTTAATGCACAAAGGTTATCATGCAAGTTAAGTGTACGGATGCCATCATGAAAGTTTAGTGTACAGATGTTAGTTTCAGTTGTACAGAAGTTATCACGAAAGTTTAGTGTACTGTACAAAGGTTTCTGATTCGGTTCCGACATTTGCCAGAAATCGTTAAAAGAAAAACGATAAAATAATCAGTACCAGGGCAATCAATCATTTGAAGAAGAACGTGTACAGCCATCTCTCGAAGCGTCGTGCGTATCATATATACTTCACACGGCGGTAAGCATTCAACAGTGGTGTAATAAGTCAGCCACCGTAACAAGCCTTTAGATAAGCATTTCAAATTAACTTTTGTCTCCCTTCCACTTCATGAATCTGGCAGCCGCAAAGAGCAATTCAAAATTACAAAAAGCAAACAAAGAATTCATGGATTTCAATTTAAAACCCCCATAGTTTATCACACCAGCGCTTTATAAATCCTATCGGAGAAAAGAAAAAGATTTTACTTTATTAACTTTCATCCGAATTCATACATTTTCACCCAAAACGACAAGTGAAAGATATTTTATTTGCGCATGAGCGATTGTGTCTGCTTATAAAGAGGTAAAACGAAAAAATAAAACAGAGTGTCAAGCCCTTTTTTATGTATATTGTCACCAGCTGGAAATGATTCTAAACCCCAGAGTTCCCTGACGTAATTTCCTGAGCACAGCGCCGGGGTATACCCACAGGCCGTACGTCCCGATAACAGAGCACTGTTTGCGCTGCTGAGGGAGGGTCAGGTTGCCAGCTTAATGCATATTCATCTAACGCGTCTAGGGTGGACAGACGAGCGGACAGGCCGGCATTTTCGTTAACGCTTTCCAGCAGTCTCCTACTACACTACGTAAACTTAGAAAGGGGTTTGTGCAAAGTGTAAAAATTGCTACTAAACCTGTGAAATAAAAAAAATGCAAGTTGTTCACAGCTAAAGAACAGAAAGGGCAAAACATCGAGCGTTGACTATTTCATACATCTGTTTCTGCATATAAAATCATCTCCTTCTGCCTGGCTATCTTACGTCAAATATCTCTCAAAATTCATAAATAATTTTCAGTATACTTGAAAGTCAGTTGGTACACATCAGTTCTTTCTACGTTTTTCTTTGAACAACAATATTTGCAGCGATTTTTTACACCACTGCTCTATTGACGAATTGCAACTTGTATGCAAAGTCCTTAATATTCCACCAAGAAGTACTTATCACTGGGTCAAGACGAGGGTATATAGAGATGGCATAATTGGGTCACATTTCCAATCCAGTAAAATGCAACTGGCACTTGAGAGTTTTCCTGAACTCCTAACATAAACAGACGTCCTTCGTATGCCACCAAGAAGTACTTATCACTGGGTCAAGAAGCGGGTATATACAGATGGCATAACTGGGCCACATTTTCAATCCAGTAACATAAAACTGGCACTTGAGAATTTTCCTGAACATCTAACATACTGACAAGAACTGCCTCCTGGATGTGACACCGTGTTGTTAGGCAGAAATAAAACAACTTTTCAGCGTACCCTCTTACATCAATTTCATGCTACAAGGGAGTTCAAACCTTCTGTGCTGAACATACACCCAGTAGATTCCTCAGAGACCATGGTATCTACCTACAAAACTACACGGCGTCACATCTCAGAGAGCCATAATCATAGCCGTTTACGTGTAAACTTCCTATCTCACCAATAATATACTTAGCACCTATTTCTATACTTTCTCGCATTGTTTTACAATAGTACTAAATTTTCTAATTCAATTAAGTAATGAAAAGACACTCTAGCGCCACATTTTTGTCACGTACAAGGGTGAAGATAAAAAAAGAACCGATTTTCTTTCTTAACAATATCTGTCCAAACACAATTAAATTCTGTTTATTATATAGAACCACATGTTTTGACCTATTTCAGGTTATCCTCATGTTCACAATTTGTCTTAAAAACGTACTGAAGAAGAAATATACATTATGTAAGCCCACAAAACACAGGATTATTAAAATTATTAAAATTTTTATGGTCATAAGCAGGCTCAATAAGTGTGGATAGAGGTCCCAGCACAACTGTTGCAAATACTGTTCACAGGCTTTATTTCCTTTGTTGTTCCAAAGTTGTCATAACATCATCTACCGTCCGAGTATCTCGATGTGTATTCATGCCAAATTTAAACAAATACGTGGGCTTCCGTATTTCCTGATCCACAATTCCGACAGGGAGTTAGTGTACAGCTAGATCATAGGTGGATGATTTTAATTGTGTTTTATGGACTTATATAAGGTATACTTCTACCTCAGCACGTTTTAAAGACCAATCATGAATCTGGAGATGACACGAAATAGGCCGAAACATGTAGTTATATATAATCAATAGAATTTCGTTGTGTTTGGACAGATATCGATTTAATTTTTGTAAGGTTTTCTTTCATTTCTTGCTCAAGTTAAATGTAAGGCTGATAAAACATTAGACACAAAAAACAAAAGGTCATTATTTACTGATCCTGTATCAATTCCTTAACATTACTGGCAATTCTGTCAAAGATTGCGGTTACAGAATGTGCCTGGAGATGTCTCGATAATGAAAGGCACTGGAAGTAAGAAATTCTGGCTTAATTTAAAGTGTAAACGAGATCAATCCAAGGAAGGAAAAGAATCATGTCGATTAGAGAACTTTTTTCAGGTATAATTGCAGATTAAGCCACAAATTATTCATCCACTATGTGAAAATAATGCCAAGTGAGTCTAAGGAACGTGGAAGGAAGCAGGTTTGGTACGCTTATGGGTAAAAGCATATTCACCTACACGCGGAGGTAAACAATTCAGCTGCTCAATTAACATAACTCATTAGTCTCCACAGAAAAAACGAATTTCATTCCGATTGTGACCTATATCAGGGTACTTCATGTACACTGTAATAGATGAATTTTCTTGGAAAGAAAACTTGCGATGTAGAAAGCAATATATTTGCAGCCTAGATCAGGTATGCACTAATACCCGGGTTCGAAATCACCGTGGCCACTGAATTTTGTACTGTGGTGCCGAATATTTGTGGGTACTCAGTATAAAACTTGCTCCACGTCACTCTACTGGTGCCTGAAGTTTTGAGGTGGCTCCTAGTTTTTGGAAAATCCGTGCACCTCTGTCCTACGTACTTCTTTACTCTAATGTTTTGTTACATACGTAAACCATACTTATCCATTTCCAAGTTCAGCAAATATGCCACTTTATACAATAAAACAGGCCCTTTTATTACTAATAATTGCTCTTGTACATCGATTTTTAATCGATTTTTGTAATTCTACAAAGAGTTTATTTTCACATCCGAAGTCAATTCAAGCGAATTATGTATAACGTGGTTACCAAGTGCACGTAACAAATTAACAGTACATTACTCGTCTTATGACACATGAAGTAATTAAATAAGGCACAGCAGAGGGCGCGATCATAGGTGGGAATGGTGAAGTGTTGGTTAAAGAAATGAAAGTGTGGCGTGGTTTGGGCCTCTCAGGGAATATACTGCAGTCACGTGATAGCAATGGACGGTACGGTAGAACATATACTGTACCCCCAGCGATGCAAGAATCCCCGTGCTCTTGTGTAGGATTATTTAGAATATCCACCGTTTGAAAATAAAAAGGAAAAAAAGTTGCTTGAAATCTACACTCAAGGTACAAACGTTTCCCATTAAAAGTATATCCAGTATACGCACCTATAATAACACGAACGAATGCTTCAGTTTATTTTAGATGTGGAAAAATGGGGTTAAAATTAAAATAATAATCATATACGTTTCAAGAGAAAGCGAAAACGGTTCACTAGGAAATGAAAATTTAAAAAAATGTATCTGAGTTTAGAAATATTCTACGTCTTTACTTAAACATGAATTTGCCTTTTGTCAGATTGCAAGCACTAGTAACGCGAAAAAAAATATCCCAAATTCAATAATAATGTCTCCCTAAAAATTTAGAGCAAGGATTAAACTGTACTTTATTGCACAATCCTTGATAAAACTGGCCACCAAAGAAATTATCTAGCTTCTTCTACCAGACACAACACCATTAGCTAAGTGAAAACAACTGAAATGTTGTGTACATCGAACAGACCCGCAACTTTAACAACAAATAATGTACAAAATATTACTGGTAGTGTTTGAAAACAATGCCTGCCAACATTCACAACATAAGGTGTAATTTGTTCAAAACGTTGTTACGTTTCGTAACACTTATTTCTTTTTCGGAACTAAATGAATTTCTGACAAAAAGTCCCTTATTCGGTTAGGTACAATTATATCGACACACGCTACTTCGAAAAGACAACAATAAGCGTGTCATATTGCCAACCGGATATTTACGCACGTGTGTATACTAGACGAAGCACCCACTGCAGTAGCTACGTAATATTTAGGATATTAAAAAAAAATTTGTCCACGAAATTAAATAAGTGAAATGCAATAGGGCAGATGTATTTGTTAACCGAAACACATGACACGAACGTGTTGCAATAGGCCTACGCGTCGACAGGGAAGCCACATTTCCCTGTGAGGCACGTATATCAGTTACACAAATTCAAATGTCACACACACACACACACACACACACACACACACACACACAGATACATACACACACACACACACACACACACAGTACGCCTGCTTAACCTGTTAAACATAACAGTTTTGTATATGGTTTCGTAAATCTGCAAACATTGCTATTCTGAATTTAGGAACATAAAATGAACTTCACTTCCACAGCAATTGGCACGTCAAATTTGTATAAATTGATTTTGTTGTGTAATTTAAAAAGCAATTACCACTACACTGTTAGTTCAGCTACTCCATACATTTTCATGAAATACGAACAGAGTTTAATTCTTCGTGAATTATTTTTATCGATTAAGCTATTTCGTATCTGCGTTATATTTGCATTAGTCGAATGACATATTCAGGAACGTATCAATAATCCCTTTCTGCACATTTCTGGCCAAGAATTTAAGCTTCTGTTACATTATTCATAATGCTTTAATTACAATGGGGTTTAAAACTGACCTAACGATAGGCGTATATTGTGAGGTACATTATTTCCGCCAAAGCTTATTTTACCTGCCTAATAATATCTACGCTTATTCTGACCTGAATACACAGAACGGCCCATTCCAGTAAAAAGCAGACGGATTACTTTTAACAAATACAGTAACAGTACCAAAAATGCACACAAGTACATTGAAATTAGTTTACATGCACAATGGCCTCATACCTTTCTCGGCTAAACATGTGGCCATCTTCAGGGAGGCAAAATACAAGAGTCAGATACATTAAATACATAATATGAAAAGAGAAAAGTATCAGAATCAATCCATAGATTTAAAATGCCAGTGCGTTCCTACGACCGCCATTCTACATCGATGGATTTGTGCACTTGTTGGTGCTAATACTGCATATATTCGAATAATGGACACGGATAATGGATTATATAAAAGATTACGCTAACGCATGACCCATGACGACATATTGTATTATTTACTTAAAATTCGTGACATAATACCTTACAGAGGGTTCCGCTCTGTTTTCATAATTGTGGGTTAATTTATCCAGTCTGCTTTTAACTTAATTATGCGGGATGTGGCGAAAGTAATTCAAAGCATGGGTAAATTTCTTACAATTTTGCACGTTAATGCACGGATCTTTGTCAATCATATGCCAATACTTAATTTGTTTTAAATATGGAAAGCTTTATGTTACCTACTTTAATATTACTGTGAAAATAGGCCTGTAGTACTGAGGAAGGAATGTAGGATCACAGAATTAGGGTGTAAGATGAGTGCCTGGACGAAGGAGAGAGAGCAATCACACGAGAATTAAAAAAATTAATTTCCGCACAGCTTTATAATTTTCACAGGTCACTGATTCCTTTACTAATAAAATGAAGAGCAATTAGATATGCAGGATATGTTACACGCATCGCGGATATGAGAAACTCGTAGAAAACTGTGGTAGGAAAATCTCAATACAGAGATCTTATTTGGAGCATCGAAGTGTTGACAGAAGTATAATATTACAATACAAGTTACATCACAGGAAGATGAAAGTGTACATCTGATTTGACTTTATAATATTAAAGGTGGTATGTACTAAACTCTAAACAACTTCATACCTTCTACTACTTTTCATCTAATATAACATAATGTTGTAGGCATGACATGGGAAATTACAGGATTTAGGTCATAATTAATAATAACATAAGCAAAAGGAAACTCTGAATTTGTGAAAACCCTACCTCACCTCCAGTTACTAAGAGAAAAGAATGTAAGTAGTGTTTAAACAGTTGCGCTGTAATGAGGTTATGGTTCTGTTTTATCTACTCTTACACTTCTTTCATTACATGTGGCCAGGAAACATAAGGCGATATACAAGGAGTCAGAATGCTTCCAGCCACTTTTCACTGATCTGGATTCCAGTTGTCAGCGCCACTGAAGATACATTCGCAGCAACTTTCCACCCATTTCCCTTATTTCCTTCTTTTTCCGTGACCTCTCTTGATGTCGCAGGTATCCTTTTGTGTTATCACCTCATGTTAAGGTCGCTCTATTCCAGCTATTGTTCAACTCGAGATTTATATTTCGCGCCTGTTCTAAAGCACACCGCCATAATCCCCGTTTCTCTGTCTCTGCATTAAACAAAGCTCTGATATACCCGTGTAATAAACTGTTGGTCCGCCAAGCCAAACTATTCGTTTTGTTTGGCCAAAATCAACTTTCCTTAGGTCAGAACGAAAAGTTTGCCTTTTCAAAACCAAACCCTTTTTGGTCAATTTAAAAATGCATACTGCCCATCCACTCAGAGTGAACTTATAATTAAAATTACAGGTTTCAGTGTTTTACTGAAAGTTATTCAATGCAGTTAGCTCGCAAGGACAATATACCTTTTACAAGTACTGTTACTAACCAACTGCCTGGTACGAAGCAATTTAAAAGGGGGTTTCAATACTATTCAGACCTACTACAAATGTGACACCGAATTTCCAATTAATTACCGTCACTTCACTGTAAATGATAGTGAACGTGCGATGAAATATGTGCGGTGGTTAACTGAATTTAGCAGGCTGTAAACAGGCTATAGTGTTACACATTTAAATAATACGTTATCTTCTAGTGATCTGAGTGCAAATTTATGACGCTTATTGCATGCACAGAAGCCTAACTCTGCGATAGGTCGGTGCTTTTGTTGAACTTCTTTAAATTTAACCCCGGAATTACACAATTTTAAAGCTTACCTTTTAAATACTTTTGTGCTCAAAATATTCTTAAAAATTCGGCTGCTAAATTTAATTTGGGAATATACAAGACTGTAACGGAACAAAGATTCGCAGACCCCTAAGGTAAGCGATGAATAAAACACGTTGTAGGGTTCCTGTTAAATAGGAAATAAAAGAAGAGATTTAGAGGAAGACATTAAAACGTGGCTCACTCTGCAAAACGCAGTGAGAAATACAGTTCGGATGCTGACGTTGACGAATGATGGTCGTGGTGTTTGTTGTTATTGCTGTTTTGTTCTGTTGCTGCTGCTGCGGAGGCGGGGGTGGTGGTGGTGGTGGTGGTGGTGGTGGTGGTGGTGGTGGTGGTGGTGGTTGTGATATAGAACCAGACGCATGAGGGAGAAAAATGCTGTATTACATAAAAATTTACGTAATATTTTACTGTGTAACCTTACATAACCAACAGCCGTAAGAACCGTTACCCTGAAAGCTACAAGAATGCGTTTTGATCTAGACTACAAGAATAAAAAAACTTCAAAATCTACAGGCCTATATGCTATGTCTGAGATTCAACAGAGTAGCATAGCAATAGCGACATTTATGCAGAGATATATCAGGACGTTTGTCTCAACGTCCTCCATACAGATTCACTTGAATTTGCTCGCACATACACGAGCGTTACGTATCGTTATTAGAAAGCACCAACGTCAGTCCAAACCGTGAGAGAAGTGTCCTAACAACGTGCTGCATGTAGTTATAAGGTACTCAGGTCCGTCCCACGTGGGTTACAAGTGTTCCAGCAGTACTGTTCGTGTATTTAGCAGGTACGAAAGGCATTCTATGAGCGTTACCACTGCTCTGTGTAGTAGTTTCCTTAATTTTTGAGCACAGCCCCCTAACCGTCCTATTTTTTTTTTGGTAAAATCTCAAGGCTACAAAGTAAGATGTGAATGTTCATTGAAGTTAATTACTGCTAGTGTTGTTTAACCAATTTTAGGCCAAATTACTTTTATTTAACGTGGACTTCAACAGGTCATTAAATGGACCTCTTTTACCGTAAATCTTAACGTGACAAATGCAGTTGTCGTTTCTGTTTCGGACGACAAAAAAGATCTGAATGTAAGTTTCACACTGTAGAGATAAGATGTGGGAAACGTATGATGGAAAATATAACAAAATAAACACAAACCCTTTAATATTCATAACATATTTTTTGTATATAGCTCGAGGGGGGGGGGAGTGTTTGAGTGAAGACAACCATAGGATGAATCAATTAAAAGGGCGTTGCTCTGTATCAGACTTATCAGATTACTAGTGAGCCAACAAGTCTCTTACCGAAAACCATATAATTGTGGGGTAGACATTAAATCCAGTGATGCACACATTTTCCAAAATTTAGGAACCACCATAAAATTCTAGGCGCCATAAGGGTGACATGCAACAATTTCCATACTGAAAAGCCACAAATATCAGGTGAAACCTTATAAAATTTAATCGCTACGGCGACCTGGCGCAAAGAATTTGTGCACCCCTGCTTTAAATCAATGAATTAAACGTTTCATGTACCCTTTCTAAAGCATGTGCAAAAGAACATATAACTTATGTGCATATAAACAGCACGCACAACTTGGAATCGCGCAAGGGAATATACAATTGTTGCAGGGCTTCGTCGCGATAACAATATGTAATGTTTCACAACTCAGTGTGCAGACAGAATTACATTATACATGACCTAAGGCACAATCACTTCTCGTCATAACAAACGTTCACATAATAAACAATGACAATAACTGGCTCAACTGGCCTATGCATAGTGAGGGAAGTAACCAGGTTATGTAATGTGCAAACTTTAAACTGCTTTCCATTATTGTGGTATGACACTGCGAGGGTGAGCGAGGGAAAGCAAGCATGGTTAGCCCGTTCTTTGGTTGCAGGGAAAACATATACCTTTGGGAAGTGTTCACGTATACACAGTACAAATACACATTTCAACCCTCAAGCTCCAGCTAAATTACAGTGTTTAATACATCCCTGCTGAGAATATGAACACACAATGACTGCTGGCAAGTAGCCTGGTATAACAGATGGCGATAATAGCACAATTATTCAAACACTACCTTGTGGCTATACATAGGTCCGAAATACTCGAACGTCGTAACGTCCACAAAATGAAATTCCAACCAGTTGTCACTTCAGCATCAATGGTTTATGTTTTGGCACTGGTTAAGCATCTTTACCGACCACACTCCTCCCATGGAAGATAATATTTTGTCGGGTAGTCAAGAGATTCCCCGCACTTTATCGAACCCGGGAGTTCATTCCCGTCTTCGAAAGAAACGGTCACTGGACGCCATCGTCTTCAAGATGTATCCAGTCCAAATTCCCAAGAGTGGGAAAAAACGATGGCCTGGTCGCCAGTGGGGCCCTAAAAAAATTTTTTTATATGGAGACTCATTTGCTATTCAGTACACGGAACCGGCTTTTAAAGGGGCAGTAACTGTCGGTAATTTGTGGCGGGGAAGAAATGACCAGCCGCATCCGTAAGGAAAGATCAACGTGATATTCTCTCTTTTAAAATAGACTCTCTTGCCAGTATCGTGTGCCTGAGACAGACTTCAGAGTTACACAAAGACATAAATACTGTCTGCAAATTGGAGGCGAAAGCCACAGCAATGCCCCAAAATACTCTGATTTTCCTTTCTGGTGTGATAGAAACATTACCGAACTACCAGACTTCGAAAACATTTCGACTCCTGTCCAAGGTCTTACCTTCTTCCGGATAAACTTTAATATTACCCTCCCAGGTCTCCAAAATTTACTTGTGTTTCATCGTATAAATTACTATGGTAAGATTTGTTTGCGTAGTGAACTACCGAAAGATTCTTTTCAAGGCCGACATTTTTAGAAAGCTTACGATCCATTATTGATGGCAATCTCCGTTTATTTTTATTAATTCCTTCTCAACAAATTCTTTTTAACAAAAAAACCTAACGTTAAAAATTGACAGTGCTGCCTCAAGCGCAGGCCATGGGAAGCAAACATATATCATGTACGTCACTTGTCCTCCGCTTGAGGCAGGACCGTCGATGCGAACGTTTTGTTTCTTCTTTAAACGTGGCACGAAGCTACTGTTTTTTTTATTTACACGTGGTACGAAGCTATTCTTTCTTATTTACACGTTACTTCTGATCCGCTGGTCTCGGGAAGAAATTACCCGGCATCAAGCATTAGTAAGAATAATTTTTAATATTTATTAAGATTAAGATGCTGCAATTTTTGTTGATTATATATTTACCAGCAATTGAAAAATAGGGTACCATGCCGATAGCCCAAGTGGCAGTTAATTATTCCTCCAGACAGCGGTAAAACATGTGATTAACTCCTTAAACAGTATGCCTCTGGGGGCTACAAACTTGCATCGTTTAATTCACACCACTAAAGATATGAACATGACTACCGTGCGAAATTTGGGGACTGGAAATTTGGTAGCATTAAAGCGAAACATGAAATAATTCTATTAATATGCCTTATAAATTTTCAAATATTTTTCGAAGCACACGAAGTGTGCATTCAGTAAAACAGTAACTGCATACTGTTAGTCATGGGCTACAAACAACAGTATTGGATTAGGGGACTACAGTCAAAGATAGAAACTGTCAAAATGTGTCGGGGTTTCCACTAGTTTAGTCCTTCGAAAAGAGGCATTTACCTAAATTACATGCATAAATTTAGTTATTATCTCACTGTATAAACCGTGTGCTTCCATTAGGAGAACCAATCTGTTCATGCTATACAGAAGAATAACAGATGTTTGCTTTGATAACTGTAAGGAATTAACTCGAACTAACTAACTGTACGCAGCAAAGTCCTTCCCAAGAAGCTAAAAGGTCCTTTGTTAATCAAGAAGTTCCCCGCATTTTATGCAACCCGAATATTCGTTACCGCATTCACAAGCGACGGCCATCTGGCCCCATCCTGAGGCACAGCAATCCAGTCCATCCCTACCAATCCCACTACTTGAGGATCCATTTTAATATTATCCTCACATTTAGGCCTATGTCTTCTAAGCAGTCGGTTTCCCTCAGGCCTCCCACCGAATCTGCACTCCTCTTGCTCCCATACATGCCACATGCCCCACCTCATTCGTCTTGAATCCACAAGGAGTGCATAAATAAAACCTGAGGGCAAAACGCAGAACCTGTTAATTTTACAGCAGACGGTATGTGTGGTTGCCAATGTTTTCGAAACGTTAGTGAGAAAATTTGACTCGAGTAAACGTTTCCATTCAATTCACGTGTACTTCTCTGGAGACGTCTTCAGCTTTACAACTGCATTCCTTCACTCCAAGGAGGAAATGCTCTAGAAATAGAAGCCAGCACCACATAAAACTAGCAGAAGAAAAAATATAGACGTAGACACAGAGCAGACTACTACACATCTTATTAATACACAGTTCACTTTATAGGTGTTTGTTCTTGGGTTGAGAAAATTAAGGCCAAAGTAAAACTACGTACAAGCTTAGTACAAATTGAGTATCTGATTTCAGGCTTCCGCTGTGATGCTGATGAGATCTACCCTCTTCTGGGGTGTTACGCAGTGTCGAGTGACAATCCTTTACAGCTATTTCGGGACAACGTATCGGTCCCATCTTCAAGGGCCAAGAAGTCCCAGAAGAAAAGAAAACCGGAAGACGTTATGTAGTATATATACAGGAGCACGTGTGGGCAGTGACTGGTAATCAGTTAGCTAAGAGTCACCGTCCACACCTTCCCCTAAGAGTCACCGTCCACACCTTCCCCTATATAAATTGCGTAATGTCTTCCGGCATTCTTTTCTTCTTGGACTTGTTCACCCTTGAAGATACGACCGATACGTTGTCCCGAAACGTCCGTAAAGGACTGCCATTCGACGCTGCGTAATATCGCAGAAGAGCGCAGATCTCAAATTGACTGCAGCTTGTCTCAAGTTACAAAAATAAGATGACCCTTGGAAACATAGAAGGTACTTGGGCTGCTTCGTGTAGGGAATACGGGAAAAGTGCAAATGGTGGATAGCAGAACTTGAGAAAAAGCAAAGGGGGTGGTGGACTGACCTTTGAACAAAGAGACTGTGAAATCACGGGAGTCTTCATCTCTTTTGAGCCTGAACTGTCACCTGCTACTACCACTCGGAACAGAAACTGTCTTCTACTTATTGCCGTCTGTATTTTCTTTTCAAAACAGACAGGAAAAGGGAAACACTTAGTAGGAAAGCAAGCGGAGAAGAAGGATAGGATCATAAACAGAATTCGTAAATGTTCAGAAACCGGACGTGCGAATAACTTGGGCAAGTGACAAATTCACTGACTCTCCTGCGAGTCGCGTTCCAATTTATGTCCACCCAAAATGGTTACGTCATAATAAAAATGTAGATAATGAAGATTCCTTACAGATATTGCAAATTAGTGTCCGGTAAATATGCGTCCATCGAAGCACTAAAAAGAAAATCAATAGCGTTATCTGTGATGGCATCGTCCCGAAGGGATGGCCATGGCGATATGCTTCGTATAGGAATTGAAGTAGGAAAGTGTAGGTGAGCAAGTAAAAGGAACTGAGCGATAAAGACAGACATGAAGAGCAAACATGCACAAAGACAAACGAATAAATACATAAATAACTATGTAATTACACAACTAACTCCATGACAGGAAGTTCCCCTTATGTCTCAGCTAGTCAAGAAATTTTCCGCATTTGCTTGGAACTCGAGGCTTCATTACAGTGATCCCTGTCCTTCGCCACATAAATGCAGTCCACATCCTCCCAAGCAGTTCCTTAGAAGCACGCTTCTATATTAGCATTTAATTTATGCCTACATTTTTCAAGTGGCATGGAAATTCTGTACGCATGCGTGCCACATACCCTCACCGATTTCATTATCTTTAGAGAAATAATGTTCTGCGACAAGTACAAATCATGAAGGGCTTTACTATGCAAACTTTCCAAAGTTGTGTTATTTCCTCCCTTTTAGGTCCAATGTTCTACCCAGCACCCTGTTTGCGTAACTTCTTATTTTACGTTCCTCATTTGTGCGACAACCAAATACCCGTATGAAACAAAATAGAAGAAATTATGTTTTTATATATTACTTCTTACGTCGTTAGACAGCTGACAGGAAGTGAACCAAATGGAAGCAGTTTTGATCAGTGAGTGTCGTTCCCAAATATCTCAAATTTGACACATTTTCAAACGCTTTATTAGCTACATCTGCTACTGACTTCGATGTGCATTCTGATGAGACTTGCACACGTACTTAATTTTCTCTGCATTTAATTCTACACAGACCTCCTTAGCAGCAACGAAGATTTTTTATGTTTGCATTATGCTTTCACCAACTTAATTAACACCACTAGCGCAGATGAGAAGTTTTGTTACCAAAGTACACAGATCAGTACGTACCAATAAATAAATAAATAAATAAAGAATAACGACACAATAAAACAAAGGAAAATAAAACGGAGAACTAAAATGATAAAAGAAAGCAAGTACAAACAATTTCCACTAGGCAACGATGAGGAACAGACAGACCAGGAATTGAATCGGAATATCGCTCCATGCTTATGATACTTTCCTTGACAACCACAGTCATCTTACACTCTTGGTTTACCTTCCCAAATTGTTCTCTATTTACTTTTATCATTATTATGAAAGATCGATGGATATACGAAGGCGACCACTGGCTCTGAAATTTCCACGGACATGAAAAATTACATTATGGAACTTCATAAAGTGAGAAACTTGTTGCATCACAGAATCACTCGAACAGGACGTATAAATAAAGAAACTAAAACATCCTGGAAGTAATGTTACTCCAGTCACGTTGATGACCACATTGTCTCTCCTGACAGACATCACGTTTCTTCTCATTTGAGCACAGACTAAGTTAATTCCATTACATGCGTTTATTAAACCACTGTCACTTTTGCACAAAACGACGGACAGAGTAAAATAAATTATGCTAATTTCCCAGGCCTGTTAACATAACTCTGCTTCCTACCCCTTCAAATACGCGGCTAGAAACTGTTCGGTTCTTTACTTTATGGATTCTTCGCACGAAAATTATAAACCAAGGCATGGTGGGAGGATAGGGAGGGGTTCGCTTTTGTATGTGCGTTTTTTGTATCTCCGAAACTGCTAAAAAAATATCTCAGACAACATTGGTACGGATTTCTACACCGTAATTTGTGGCGCGTAAGGGAGTTGTTCAAATTGAATTCGTTTGAAGCACTGCCACCGAAGAATTCGCCGGTCGCAGGTGATCACGTGGCCGGGCAATCGATCACGAGTTGTGCAGCAGAAGGAACGTGTTAAGCGAGAAGCAACAGAGTAACACGACTAAACGCCAGCGTTCCAGTTGCATAATCCGTCCAAAGAGGAGCAGAGAGGACGTCGAGGTCAAGGTTGTGCGGCGCTTCCAGCAGCAGATCTGTCAGTCCTTACCAAAGAGCGTGTCAGTGGGATGCCTGCCTTACTGCACAAGGGAACTCATTTTAACGGTAATCGTTCGCTCAGACCAATCCCAGAAAGAGTTTCATTTCAATAAACTTGATAATTTGGTTTGTATTGGTAATTTAATGTACCAACATAGTAAAATTTAAAAAAAATTGTGGTAGAATGAATGACACTATGCGATGTGAATGTCTTGAGCGATATATAATGCACGAAGTTAAGTAGAATGGAAAACCTAAAACTTTTTACGTGCTAGTTTACGCAGATAGATTCACAGAGCTTTGTAATTTTTTTTTTTACCTTCTCCCTATTTCATTTAATGCAGGTCTCACAGCCAGTTACGCGTCACCACTTTCACTTATTCATCGGATCAGATCTTTCTACCAATAGCCCCCTTAACTTGTTCAAAGATATGATAGAAGCAGCCAGGTCCATTGAGTGGGGCGGGGGGGGGGGGATGAAGGAGGAACGCCTTACCTAAAGACAGAAGCAGTGTGGTCTTCGGAACGTTTAGATCTCAGCTATCGGACTGCATTTTGTCACAATCAGGAAGATTACAACGGGAATTCTTGTGACAATTAAAATAATGATGGACATCGCAATAGAGAACTAGAATTAGGGACATGAGACGGCACCGTATGTACTAGAAGCAAGCACAATATGCCACACAACTACGAACAGAAGTACACACGTACTGCAGCGAACACACGATGAAAGTTGTAGTACATAAGCGGAATACTTTCGAAGCTGATAACCTCTACTGTCATAATTCACAGGATTACCTAATAAAACACGGTATAAACAGCGGAATCACATTGGACGTATGAAATATTGTAACTCGTTTTCATATTGTAATGATTTCAGCAGTTTACGTTCTGCACAAGATCTATGAAAGCTGACGAGGATCAAGATATAATGAGTGTATTCTGTATGATGCACCTGGGGACGGTTCCTATTAAAGCCGAAACACGTAGTACAGAATAATAATATTTAAACAAACAAGAGTAACTGTCGACAGCTAGAAGCGTGATAAAGGGTCAAATGAAGGTTTACGTTTGGGATAGTAGAGATAGATACGGTAATTTATCCATCTGATTGTTCTCAGCCAATATAAAAGTAACTGACAAAATACGCCTGATCATTAGCGCGTATGTTACAGATGGTATAATTTCTTTCGAATATTGTGATGTTTTGTATGCTGTCTAGAGGATGAAGATTAACACGTAACAACTGAAGCATCTTAAAGAACTTAAGCCATCTTCATATGTTCCAGCTCTAGTCGGGATACATAAAATACGATCATCCAATTCGCCGATAAAATTACCTTTTCCTGTCAAGATGAAATGTGCGGGCTAAAAAAACCCATCAAAACATTCGTTTGAAAATGAAGAAGATAAAAATACGAGCAGTTAACCTGAAGCGATAGAAGGCTATGCTTTCTTACAGTGCATATCAATTCCTCTTGACGTAATCAACGGTACAGCGCACGAAGCGAAATTTAAAAGGATGTTTTTAATGTACTGAAAATCGCTTACTTACGCGCAAAAATTAAGTTTCGTAGTATAAGTTAAGTGTGCGAGATCTGACACGTCAGTAACATCGGAACGTAATGACACCGAAATAAACACACAGATACGTCATCTTAACCTTTTAAAGCCTAGCGGTAACTTTACATACTACCAGGTTTAACATTAAAAAATTCTACGTGGTGCCCACATAGCGTTTATGTGTTTTGTACGGATCTCAGAACAAACAGAAACTTTTGTCTTATAAAATATTAAGAGACTGGCTTTTATAACAGAAGTGGAGAGTGTTTACAGCGCGGTACGCACTGAGTCCTTATATAAAACAGATACGTTTCGTCTTTAAAGGGTTAAGGTAGACATGAGTGTCGTAACGGCTGTGTTAAAGAAGTACCGTGCTTTGACAGTCATAAATAAGATAAAAAATGTTCCGAAAAAGTGAAACACGCAAATAAGAATAAGTTGTTTTAGCTTGTTTTATGCCATATACTTATTTTTAAGAGCTCAGAATGTTGTTAAAAATATTACAATTTCAATTTAGAGAGCACAGAACACATTTGGATTGTGAAAGATGTAATCTTCTTTGCAAACAAAAATAATAAAATGTACTAAATTACTGTTTAAGTCTTTGAAAGCAGAAGATACTAAATTAGGGATAAAGAAAGTAAAAGTATGAATTTTATGGAAGTTGTTTCTTAATACAAGAAATACACTACTTCCACGTACAAGCCGCAGAGATTGAAGTGTATATATGTATATATCACGCAACATAATAACGGTGGAAGATGACGGGTTGTTTACGTCGACTTAAGACGAAGCTGGGAGAGTGGATATCATGACCGACACGTGCGTCAAAACTCATCAATTTTGTAACTAAATACAGTAATTTGTTTAGTTTCATCGAGGATTTGCGTAAAACAAATGGAACTAAATATAAGCTGTTTTATCGTCAAACACAAAACATTATTTATGATTAACTAAGCTCGAAGCTGTGTTCAAAACGGATAAATACAGAAGGGTAACAAAAGCGATCCGTAAATAATAAGTTGACAATTATTGCCCCTCCAGATAAAATTATGTTATGGTTATGTAGTAAAGCTAGTTTGCATACACTGTCAACAAATTTAAATGGTCTGTTACAGACTGTACGTTAATTACAGAGTGGCATATGGTTATTTACAAATATTATAGCAGGAACAGGAAAGCGAACATCTCGAAGATACACACAAATGTATCCACAACAACGCCC
This sequence comes from Coptotermes formosanus, assembly GCA_013340265.1. Lineage (NCBI taxonomy): Eukaryota > Metazoa > Arthropoda > Insecta > Blattodea > Rhinotermitidae > Coptotermes > Coptotermes formosanus. Next base: position 140,185 of record BLKM01012018.1, read on the forward strand.
AAACATGACGGAAACATAATGTGCTAATTAAAACCAAAACAGTTTAAGCTAGTCAATACATTATTTTCCCTGGACTAAGTAACAAACTATGTCTCGCCTGATTCCAGGAATAAAAATTGATTGCTTTTAGCAGCTATTAGTTGATTGTTATTCCTAATGAAAAAAATACGTAATGATTTTCACAGGCATAAAGAGACTTTTAACAAACGACAGAAACGCGTTTACCAAATGCAATTTTTGTTACAAAATGACTTCAAAATTAACCCTTAAATTCACATTCAAACCGTACGTGTCCATTTTAAATTACACATTACACTTTTCGGAAAAGCTAAGTTAATATATATCCTTACTGCTCATTAGGAAATTACACAGTTCGAACTTCAGCGAGGACGATGCTCGTTTTGGATGAGGTTTTATGTTTTCCTCTTCGTTAATAGAAGGAAATTCTTGGATAGAAATTACAAATGCGCGAGATCACTTTCTTTCTGCGGAGGGGACTTTTGTGTAGTCACTGTCATTCGAAATTGAAATTTGAAATTGATAAAGCACAATAAAAAAACCAACACTCAAACATGTATTGTGTTAAGAAATTTTCACTGTTATGACCGGAGGCCTACAAGCATATGCTCTAGCATACTGAAGTATTAAATTATCACTTTTGTCTTGACATAACCTTGATAAGGTAATGTGATACTATATAATATTTATGTCACACAATCTCCTTCTTTCATATAGGTACAAACTGTTAATTCTGATGCGGCAGTTAATCGAATGAACTGTAAATTAATAGTTAATTCGGAACCTCAGTAATGCATTGCTGCAGATGCGGAATGTATGTACACACCATCACATATTCCAGCAATATTTAACTGCCACAGAAAGTACATAATGAAATTTCTGTACGAATTTTCTGTTTTGTAATTAATGGCCAAAATTGTAACCAAACATACTTTTACGATTACATTTTAATTTCAACGCACACCGTCTACTGGTATACACGCTTAAATATCTGCACTAACACTACCATATTCAGCAGGGAGCCTGTACGTAGCTACATTTCCGGCCTTCCGGAAAGAACATAACACAAATTTAACCCTCGATATTACGTCATAAATTTTAATCCGTCGGTTTCCTGGTAGAGCGTATACACCCCCTTTTCCCCCACAAATGTATTTCATATCAGAGCTAAGTTAATTTTCATGAAGATACAAAGTGCAAGATTCAGAATATACTCTGCGAGTATCACACAGGATGATTAGAGCATTAATTATGTTTGTTATATTCGTAAATCTATTTTACAAACACGTATCATATATTTTGTGATATGCTGGAATGTTTACGAGTCTGGGTAGGAGTATATTTTGACTAGATGGTAATAAAGCCCACAGAGTTAATGGATCTGCAGCACATATGAAGATGGAAGCAGTCGTACTTTACGTAATGTACGTCGCATTATATTTGCCAGTGCATGGATGTGTGAATTTCTATGTCAGAAACACGACACTAATGTTCCACTGTCTTGCTGTGTCTTGAAGTTTTATTTCAAGCAAAAATTCGACTTGCGGCCTTATATTCTTACTCGCACAATGCTGAAACAATAGTAACAGACATTCGAAGGCCTTCAGAAAACAATAATGAGATTTCTGAAACACGACGTTATTGGGAACAACGTTCAGAACTTCAATTTCTGCGTCACAGAACATCCAGTCTTTGCACCACAAATACGAACAAATTAACATTTTTCTTGAAAAAAACTTTGTGTTTAATCTGAGAATCATATGAAACTAAAGAACAGAGATTTTTTATATTAGAAAATATCACATAATATTGTATCTAAACTGGTATATTTATTCTGAATATTTTAACACGTTCAAGTCCTCACCTATGAAGGTGTCTGCAGGTAATTTGCTGCACTCCTCTGTGGTTCTTGTCTCTGTGAAGTATACTATCAATGATACACGAAATCTCAGAATAATATTTTGGTCTCCATAAAGCCCCGTGTTAATCCATTAGTGCCACTACATGATATTTAAGTTTGGAATATGGTGCGCTCATAAATTCATACCAGTAAGTTACGCAAATTTTGAAATCACTCGAAATAATAAACACCAACTAATGCACCAAAAATGTATATAATCTTTATTCGTAAGTCTCCTACACGTTTCGACCCTGCTGAGGCATCTTCAGGGCGAACAGTTTCGATACACTATCATTGCGTTTATAGAGTTAAACGTGAATGTGCCCTAGGTTTCATCCAAAAATCTCCTACATGTTTCGACCCTACTGGGCCATCTTCAGGGAGAATAGTTTCGATACACTATGATTGCGTTTATAGAGTTAAGTGTGAATGTGCCCTGGGTTTTATCCTCCGGATGAAACCTAGGGCACATTCGCACTTAACTGTATAAACGCAGTCATAGTGTATCGAAACTATTCTCCCTGAAGATGGCCCAGCAGGGTCGAAACACGTAGGAGACTTTTACGAATAACGATTATATACATTTTTGGTGCATTTGTTGGTGTTTATTATTTCGTATGATACAGTGCACGAACATGGAACACATTAAATGTGAAATCACTTTTTGAACAAATCTGCCCAATTATGAGAACAGCTATACATTTCTCAGCAAGACGGGGCACCAGATGACGCCAAAACAGTCGTATGTCTTATTTACTGAATATTTTTGGTGAAATGAATAAGCAGATGATTCTCGCCTCTCAGTTTGGGAGATATGAACTCGTGTAACAGTTTCATGTGAGGAATGTAAAAGGGCAGATTTCGCACTAAAACTCTTCACACTGTAAGCGATTTGAAAAGAAAGCGAAAGGAACACAGAGTTTTAAGTTTTACAAGCAGAACTTAGACATGCAATAAACAAGGGGTCTGCTTGGTGTGATGCGTGTTTCTGAGGTGTATGAAAACATTTTCTGCATCACCTTGACATATAGTGAACCCCGACTCACGGCAGATCGGAACAGCCATCATTGCCGCGCTGCCTGCCATCAGGCGAAACGGTCCCAGTGTAGAGCAATTAGTGATGTAAAATAAAATAATGTCCATATAATTTCTTGTACATATACAAGCCAGAATGTGATTAATTGTTTAATTCATGACAATGTTCCAAATACGCAGGTTCTACAGTGTCGATTAAGACAGGACTGTGTTAAAGAAAGACGGGTTTTTAAGATATTGAATACACGCAATGTAAACTATGTCAACATTCCCTTGTAAACATCGACAAATTAGCGAAGAACTCTGAGACGAAATTAAGGCTGTTTGTTTGCCCTTCAGTATGGATGTACATTTCACCAATGGCGGTTCATTTGGTACACTATTTGTATAAACTGTTACAGCTCTGTCGACGAATTCAAGAATAATATTTATTACACTAATCCGTCATTTGTTCAAACTACGCGAAATGGCCAGACTAAACTTACAAGTCTAAGCAACACTAATGTAAAGGCTTAGACTTAGGAATAAAGAGAAGCGAACTTATTTCGGTTAACCTTTTAAAGTCTACTGGTTACTTGACACACAATAGGTTTAACGTTAAAGAACTGTAGAGTCTGCTCACAATGTACTTTGTGTATTTTATTTATCTCAGAATAAACAATGATTTCTGCCCTATATAACATAAACTGATTGGTATTTACAACCGAGATTAATGGGGTTTACTGCGCGGTACGAACTGGAACTTTAAATAAGACAGTTTACTCTTCGTCTTTAAACGGTTAAACAATGAAGAGTTAATAATACACGCGTCCGCGTGGCTGGTCAAATTTGCTGCTTTATTACACATTATATAGAAGAGTTTCGAAAACGCCAACCCACAATTGTATCTGCTTCTGTAAATAAAGGAGATTAAGAATTGCGTTTAACCACGATTACAACAAACAGAAATAATTTTCAAGCAGTGTCTTCATTCGCAATTTCCTATTCTTTATACTATTTTGTATCAATGCCTCAAATAAAAAAAAGGTAATCTGGAACCCAAAAAACACTATGTCGTCAGTTACGACCATACAGGAAACCAGACACCATAGTGTGTGAACAGAACGGTTCGAAAACACGGGCTTGTAGAAAACCTTTGACAACAGCACATACAAAAACTTCGGTCGGATATTTTACTTCTGTTTGAAACAAACATAATACGTTTCAGCTACATTTCTTTCAGTCCCATCCTATAAGACAAACTCACGATTTTAAAGAAAGAGATGGCAGAAGCACTCAGCTCATTCGTCCGGTGTTTCTGTCGGAAGGTCGTCGAATCTCTCGGCTTCAGCAAAAAGGGTGTTACTTGACGAAGAATACTGAAAACTCGACGTGTAGGACTCTTGAATACAACATCTAAGCCCCCTGGCTTTAAACATCGTTTTTACACTACTGTAAAGAGGAAATAAATAAAATGATTGAAGGAGCGAAGTACTTTTAATTAAGGCCGCGTGCAGAAATACCAATTATTGGAATCATTGTGAACGTGACCAGCTGTGGACGACCTAATAAAGGTCTCCCTTTGGTCACCACGCAAAGAGAGTGTGTGCCACCGCTACTGAAGGGGCCTTAAGGGTGGTTATAGCGACTGTGATTTGCTGTACGTACCATGTACAGGATCGCATGACGTGACTTTATGATGCCCCTAGGTTGCATGTCCAAAATGCTATACGGAACAGATGTTTGTCTATTCGTTCCTGCTATATACTATTCTGGCGATTGGTTTTACTACAGCAACAAACTGACTAGAATCCAGCACCGTGAAACATTATGATAGCAAGTACCACGAGTCATCTTTGGACGTGATGGTATCAACGTCATACACTTCGTAAGGTCCTGTGTATTTCAATGTTGCACATCAGATAGTTCCATGATACTCAGTCAAAACGTAATTAAGCACAGGCCTACTGAGTAGATCAGGATTATTCTTCAGCAGCTAATAGTCGTTCAGCTGTTCAATGGCTTCCTAAACTTTTATGCAAAATAAAAGCGTATATCCCTAATGATACCAAAAAAAACCATGCTAGCACGCTTGCAGATATTTATTTATAGTCACCAGAGGATGTCGGTCGTTACTTGGCACAATCAAGGAATAGTACGCAGAATTTTGCACACGAATACTACTGACCGTCTTATATTAATTGTGTGTATCCAAATACATAATCCATTTAAATTAAAATAGTTTACAATTCGTTAAAAAGTGTGGACTAACTGATGTTTGGTGCTGAAGTTTGATGTTGGAGATGTATTGACGACAATTTTAAATGCCTCTAATACGCACATATATAAACAAAGATTATATGAAACCTCTTTAACAAGATAATATAAACATCCTCTAGGTATCACATGTATACGTATGTCGTCATTCAACAAACCTGAAAGTTACTATCGAAGCCTTGTGTTGTAAAGTGAAAAGACTGTGTTAAGGAATTTTAAGATTCACTTTCTCCTTGTGCAATCGAATGCTGCAAGCAGCCATTGTTACGGAGCGATTATGGCTGGTACGCTCTGACTCGGGGTTTGTGTGGCAACTGTGCGTAAAAGAGGGCCTCGAATTTAGCGCAACATTCCGAGTAATGGCCGAAACATATCGCAGATTATAAATAAGCAAGACGTTAGTGCCTTTAGGTGTAAATGGACAGTACTATTTTTCCCGCATTAGATGACTGTGCACGGTAAACAATAAATCATTTTAAGTTCATCGCCCTGTTTACAAGGGCTTCACATTGGAATCTATCCTGAACCACATTATCCCTGTCTACACCCCCATACCCTTTATGTATTAAGTTATACATTTTAACATTACTTCCCAACATGCGCTTAATCCGCCAAGTGACCTCTTACCTTAAAGAGTTTTCTAAAATCTTCTTTGCATGTCTTCTCCCTCCCCACGGACAGGCAAATTGGCAAACCCTTATATCTTAAACTCACGTGAACGTCCATGCACACGTATACATACTAACAGCAGGAAAAGTAGGTTACTTAAAGGCCAATGCACGGCATCAGACAGGCCGGTTGTAACCGTGAGTGGACTGACTAACATTATACATACGAAGTAAAAGATCCATGCACATATTTTTTTTGCAATAACAATTAATATATTACAAAGACTTAACAGCAATGAATAATAATAATTTCTAACGTTATTATGATAGATCAGTTGGTACGTAAACAGAAATTGCATCCATTTGCAATTCGTGTATTACTACCCGACGAAAAATGACACCCTTCACCTAGTCTTTTTTCGCGGTTCTTTAACTTTCCACTAAGTAGAAAAATAAATAAATAAATAAATAAATAAATAAATAAATAAATCCATACGAATCCTTACGAACCTAACAGTTCCTCAGCCAGTCAAGACACTCCCCGCATTTCAAGGAACATAGAGGTTCTATGCCGTGGTCACAACAGCCCGTTAGGTGTCCCTACCTTAAGCCAGATCAATCCAGTCAAAGTACTCCCATATTATTTCTTTAAATATTTAATATTTATTTAAATATGTACGTTTTCTTCCAGCAAGGTAAAGTCATAAGCGTACAATCGAAAATTATGTAGCCCATTCAATTTTAGTCATTACCAGTTTGCTTGAACACTCGCAATAAAAATTACAAAACAAAGTTGAAAATCAGTGTCAATAAAACATTTCCTTGTTTCACCCCATTCCCAATAGGAAATGTGTCAATTGTTGGCTCATGCGGGCTTCTGCTAGATTATAATTCTTTACCAGAATTTCGAAGTGTTTATTAATTTCGACGAAAAATTAAGCCTTTTGTTTTAACATCCTACCCTGGTTCAGAAACATGTCACTTTCCGTAATTCACAGTTTCTGCACGTTAATCACAATGCAAAGTGTGAGATTTCTCGTGTGCGGACCTCAAAATGATGGGCACTAAATTTCAAACAGATACAGTAAATTACAAGAAGAAATAAGCCGGGTGACATAAGGGGTTTATTTCCTAACAATTTTCCTAGAGCCAACTTCTCGATGATAACGATGTGAAAAATGTCAAGAGCACATTTCAAACCGTTCCACTTTTTACAAATGTCGGGATCTTGGGGGAATCAGCGTTTGATATGTTGTCTATGAGTACCGGAGATCAGCCACTAACATAGATTCTGAGTTTAAAGCAAGAACCTGGATCTCCCATGACATTCTGCATCGTCATTCACAACAAAAATTGTTGTCTGCAGGAACAACTTCCCCAGAATTGTTTCTTATCACGTGTTCACTCCTTCAGAACCTATTTACCACCTAATTGGCCACGCACATGTAAGCGTCGATATTATCATTGCGGCGTGCAATATTACAGTCTTCTGCGATGTGACGTCGTGTAATTTTGTACACAGTATAAACATTTCGGAGAAAAATTATGCCTTCAGCTTCGGCCTAATTATACGTCAACCAAACTACACGGTGTCTCTGTCAGGAGGATCGTCGTCCTTAGTTTATACATACACACGTGATTGCAATTTAATAAGTAGGCCTATTGGTGAGTTGAATTAGAGGGGTTCACGAACATGAATGTGTACATTGCCGCCTCCCGTTTTTTTTTGTAGTAAGGCAGGTAGTCGCCGATCCCAATAGTCTAAGTCGTGAGTCTGCGGGCGCTCGCTTGCTGGGATTACGGGTTCGAATCCCGCCGGCGGCATGGATGTCTGTCTCTTGTAAGTATTGTGTGTTGTCAGGTAGAGGTCTCTGCGTCGGGCTGATCACTCGTCTAGAGGAGTCCGGCCGACTGTGAGCGTGAGGCCTGGATAATACGCAGTCCCTAGCCCACTACAGTTGTTGCGCCATTGAAAAAAAAAGGTACATAGTCAGCAATATTTCGGATTAACTTCTTAGTCTCCATCTTTAGGGCGTTATTCATTTTCCAAACCACACGATATCACAGCCCTTAATACGGTCATGTTTACGTCACATGTACATACGCGTGCATGCTAATACCGACTGAGTGGTTGACCCAGAAGACAAAGGCACTAGGATCTTACGAAACGTCGGCAACTACTGATGTTTATCAATCAACAAGGCGTAGAAGAAAAGAATGTAATAAATAATGGGTCAAGACCTTTCGGTCCCGTTGTAGGTACGCGTTTTACAAGCCCTTTGTGACCCTTAAGCTGCAGTCCAAGTCAATGGAGCCCTGTCCGTTTAATAAAGTTACAGATCGCCCCCAGATTTAGACTTCTGAGGTCTTCATGATCCAGAAAAAAGCAACCAAGATAAGTATGTCTGAATGTCGCCAAAACTTCACACTCACACACAACATGAGCTGACGTCTCCTCCGCTGCTCCACACACCCTACACAAGGGACTGTCAGTTAGCCCCATTACGTAAAAGTGTCTTCTCAGGGTGTTGCGTCCGGTAAGGCAGGCCAGTAACTACCCTGCATGGCATCCTACATCAACAACGCGTAACTTCAGAAATACTCCGACTTTGCAATGAAGTAATATCACAATGACTAATACTTTTCCTCTCACGTACCCTACGCAGATAATAAAGTACTATACATAAGGTCGCATACGATCTGCCGTCTAATCATTTACTTAGACCTAGATAAAAATGGTGTCGACCTAGAACACATTAGCCAATATTACAGCTTTAATATTTTTGCTGCACAGACCCCATACAAATTACTGAAGCATAAAAATACCACGTATATTTGCATACGACTTGACTCCACATACTTTGTTTATAAAGGCAACATAACACAGCTGGTTAATCCACATTCATTTACTGCCAAGCCCAATTATCAGTTGGCGGCTTTCAATTATATCGAAGGTTCATGGTATTCCGTGTAAGTTGGAAGCGACGTCGTATCGGTATAAATGACAAGTCAGTACTTACGGTTCAGATCGAGGGAGACGGTGCTGGAGATGGGCGCCACCAGGTTGTTGTTGCTCGCCTGACACGTGAAAAGAGTGTGTAGATGGCGTCGCCCCAGTTTCTCGAGGTGAAGAATATTCTGCACGCGACGATCCGGAATCTGTTCGTACGAGTCGTCCAGCAACGCGTTTTCTTGCCACCACGTCACCCTGGGAGTCGGGCGACCTGCGTCACAAAGTACAGACTTGAGTAATTCTTGGTACGAGATCTGCGCTATTGAGGAATACTACGCAGCGCTGAGTGGTAAGCTCTGTACTGAAGCTTCGGAACACATATCGGGGCCCATTTTCATGAATCAAGAAGTCCACCGTTGTCCCGAATTGTTGGTACAGAACTACCACTCAACGCTCCGTTATATCCCAGAGGAGCGTACAGCTTATCTACGTCAAGTTGGAAGCCTGAAATCACGAATTCTTTGTACGTTTGTGGTATTCTGGGTAGCGGCAATTCTCTGATCCAAATTATTAGTCCTATATACTTTTATATACTTGTCTAAAACACATCAATAAATACAAGCCAACATTAACCCTTTCAAGACGGAACGTATGTTTTATTTAAGGATTCAGTGCGTACCGCGCTGTAAACACTCTCCACTTCGGTTATATAAAACACGCTATTAATGTTCTATAAGGCAAAAGCTGCTGACTGTTTTGAGAGCCACACAAAACACATAAACGCAATGTGGGTACCACGTAGAATTTTTGAATGTTCAACCGGCTAGTACGTAAAGTTACCGTTAGGCTTTAAAAGGTTAATGCCATTGCACAGCTTGAATTCTTTTCGTCTGTTCAGATATCGTCAATATTAATCCTATGCATTGCTTGTGAAGTTTTGGTGATACAATTGAATTTTATTATTATAGCAATACTATGTTGTTCATAGTCCATTAACTTCCATATACTTGGCTGTACTCCTGCCTGCAGAAGACTGGTTGACGCTGCTGGTTTATTTAACGATGTTTTGAGTAGCTAAGCTTGTATCATGTCAGTGATAAGACGATTAGTGGAAAATTCATTCGAGCATATGCAGAAGAAAGTGGCGGTGACCGAATTTTAGGTAATAACCTAGCATGGAGTGAGTGCTGGAAATGCAGATAAACCTATCACCACAGCCGATAGCTGGATCCGCAAAATTCTTCATACGAAGCAGGAAAGGCGCACAATTTGACAGGACGTTTGGTGTCATTACACTGTAATGTGTCTACTTCAAAGCCCTTGGTATAAAATCAACAAATCGGACTCGTCAACATACGTGTGTTGTATGGAATGGTGATAGTTAATGTGACCAACACAACAGTTTTTACGGATCCTAAATTAAAATTACTAATAAGAATAATTTAAAAATTCCAAAAATGTGGTGGCCTCAGGGAGATGTTTGTAGATGAAAGCCATAAAAGTTTGTTAGACATGAATTTTTAAGAAAAGACGAACAGAAGGCTTGTATTGTCATAGCCTGTCCCCACTTATAACAAAAGGAATGGATGCTAAAAGAATCAGTATGTAAGACGGAAAGTTTTCATAGCAGCTCGAATAGGAAACGTGTAGCTTCCCCGCACAGGCATATGGCAGATGAGTTGAAGATGTTCAGCACGTGACACGGACCGAGAAGGTCGGTACGAGGTAATGCCTCCTATTTCTTTTTCTCAGGAACTATAATTACAATAAAATTTAAACATATCATGGGTAAATCCTGTACAAAGTTTTTATTATTTTTTTTTTCACAAAGTGTCCTGCATTATCGACAAATTTCTCCAACTTTGCGTGAGACGCTGTATGCCGGTTGAGTACAACTCTTTGCTGAAGCGTCAGAGCTTTTGACGAAAGCTGTGTTTCGCTTGTCGTCGTAGGCAAAACGGTGTCAGCGGTGTGCATCAAGAGGCCAAAAAGAGGAAAGTCGAAGGGTGCTAAATCGGGACTGTGCGAAGGATGAGGCAGAATAAATTCAAGGTGCAGGCTTCTGCGGTAAAGTCATGGCTCGCCTCTTCTGGGACAGCGGAGCAATCCTGTAAGTGGAATTCTTGAAGAGAAGTGCTACAATCCATTCAGAGCGATATGTGCGAAAATTAAAGAAGTTAAAACAGCGAAGTAGAATGGTTCGGCCAAACCCGAAGATGAGTGAAGTCCCCATGCTCCCTAGAGTTCCGATTTAGCACCCTCCGACTTCCGTCTTTTTGGCCGCCTGAAGAATGCACTCCGAGGCCACCGTTTTGCTGAAATACGGCTTGTGTGACGAGTTCCGACACTTCAGCAAATAGTTTCACGCGACCGGCACACAGGGTCTCACGCAAAGGTGGAAAAAATTGTGATGATAATGAAGGAGATTTACGAAAAAGTAATCTCAACTTTGTAAGGGACGTACTAACTAACTAACTAACTAACTAACTAACTAACTGACTGACTGACTGACTGACTGACTGACTGACTGACTCACTCACTCACTCACTCCATGGAGCAGAGGCCTTCTTGAGAAGCTAACAGATTCTCACTAGTCAAGAAATTCCCGCATTTTATGAAACCAGGAGGTTCATTACCGCATTCACAAGAGCCCGCCACCTGTCCCTATCCTGAGCCAGCTCAATCCAGTCTATGACCCAACCCACTTCTTGAAGATCCATTTTAATATTATCCTCCCATCTATGCCTGGGTATCCCAAGTGATGGCCTTCCCACAAGTCTCCCCACCAAAATCCTGTATGCATCTCCCTTTTCCCCCATACGTGCTACATGCCCCGCCCATCTCGGTTTGATTACCCGAATAATATTTGGTGATGAGTACAGGTCATTAAGCTCCTCGTTATGTAGTAAGGGACGTACCCATACTATACGTAAATTTCATTATAAATATAACGCGAGTTTCGTACCGCCCCTCGTAGAATGATTTGAATATGCCCGGGATGTGTCACGGTATAGGATGACTTCTTCCAAAGATAATCTGCCATGTGAGTTAAAATGTCGTAAAGCAGTAGCAGCGTCCCTGTGCAGTCCATGAAAGAACATGCAGGAGTTGAGGTATTGCTCCCCTCATTCTTATGCTTGGCATTAGATAGAAGACACTGATCAGTTTGACGGGTCTTCCGCTTTAACCCCCGGGAAAATAACCCCCGGTATCCACCACATAGGGGGCTAGGTGAGTGCCAGAGTCGGCATGGACACGGGAGAAGAGTAAAGTTTATTGTCCCTGCCCGGAATCGAACCACACTTCCTCAGTCGTCAACGTCACAGCCAGTCGCTACACCTACTGAGCCCTCCCTATTCTAATAATAACACTACATCGTCCAGAACTGGGCGAAATTCATTGTGACATAGTAAAGACACGAGACTAACATGTGAATGGACTGAGCGCTACATTTAGAAACTAAGGTAGACAGCTTTGACAGAAGGAATACTGGCCCAATAGAAAATAGAGTTATTACAATATTAAGGTCAGGCAATAACAATGTAGTAATAATGTCGTAGATTGTTTTATACGAAGATTATACCCTTATTTGGTGTGATGACGTGCGTTCTATTAAGAGTTACCAACTTGGAGCAACCTTAAGACTGGAGAACCCTGCTGGCTCCATCTTTAACCCTTTAAAGACGAAGCGTATCTGTTTTATATAAGGACTCAGTGCGTACCGCGCTGTAAACACTCTCCACTTCGGTTATAAAAGCCAGTCTCTTAATGTTTTATAAGGCAAAAGTTGCTGTTTGTTCTGAGATCCGTACAAAACACATAAACGCAATGTGGGCACCACGTAGAATTTTTTAATGTTAAACCTGGTGGTACGTAAAGTTACCGCTAGGCTTTAAAAGGTTAAGACAGAAATGGAGGCGCTAGATTTCTCAGGAACCTGGTTAAATTTTCACCAAAATGCATGGTGCAAAGCCCTAGAAAAGAACAATATTTATCTTCACGGCTTTTAAAAGTCAACGTCTCCCAGTTTATTGAAGGTTTTAGAAATCCAGTTAACAAAAATATTCTGAAACGCTATTTTGGATATCGAAATACTTTTAGAAAAGAACGTGTGTCAATAACTGCGACAAGCATCACTGAATTAGTGGCATTCACACCAATAAGCTAAGTTATCGAAGGAAGGCTTCAGTAACGAGAAGGCTTGAACAGCCTATGTAGCAAAAAATTGAAAGAAGAAACAGTGTCTGAAACACGTCACGTTCCAAAGAACATTCCCTATACGTAGACAAATATCGCCCCCCCCCCTCCCTAGAGTCTAATTTCAGATTCCAGTCAACCTTTATGTTATCAAAATTTAGTACGAAGTATTTTTCGAATATTTGCAAAACTCGGCTACTCGGTGAATTACCTTCTCTGCTCTCGCAATGAAAATGCTAAATGGAATCGATACCTAACATGATTACTTGACATAAAATCGATAATTCCTGCTGGTCTATGGTAAGAAATTATTACGCAGGAAAGAAAGGCCTTCTAAGATAGAATAGAAAATAAATGCTTGTTTAAAGATATTGAGCCATTGTTAGATTAATGCTATAGGTTTCCAATACGGTTTTCGTGGAAGAACATGAATTCTCCCAATCTCCAGGTTCTACACGCAGACGATTGAGAATTTATATTCAAAGATAATACTATATAATGGACAGATTTCGCTTGCAAAAGCGCTGCTAGTAAAATACCCAAGAGCGAACCTGATATTACTTACCAGATTACAGTAGGCAGTAACTTGGGGTCTATTTATAGGTCCTTGTAAATATTACCTACATCAGGTAACCACTCCACCATCCAAATTTCAAGCTCTGAATTACTATTAATGGTGATTTTTTAAATCCAGGGTTTAAAGGTGCAGGTTTAACAGTTTCAGCATAGTTATTGGTTTGGGCATATTGTACATAAAGCAAAAGTTCTGAACAGTGCAATGAGTTGCTGTTAATGGGTGAAAGAAGGAATTAATTTCAAGAATACAGTCAAAGCAATGTTACCCTGCCATACAAATAGCCAGTCACGACTGAATAATTACTACGTTGTTTAAAAACTTTATACAATTTGTACAGCACCTAGAGCAGAGATGAATTCTGAAATGGAATGATTGTGAAAGTGCGTGCTTCTACCTATTATTTGCTCATATCCCAGAATTCGGGAAAAAATTCTGTTAGCATAGTCAGGTTTCCGGTCAAGATTCGAAACTGAAAAGTTCCAAATAAGAAGTGTCTTAGGGCTGAAACAGCACCCGTCCCAACTGTTATGAAACCAATGATCAGGACACAAGTGATGCGAGGTGGCTGCAAGTCCCCAACGCACAGTGTCGATGCGGTTTTCAAAGTGTTTCTACAAATCATAATCGCACTTAACGACGCCTAAATTTATTTCTGTACGTTCTCTTTCGAAACTACAGCCAATGTTCTACAAACAAAAGTCTTAAGAAAGAAGGATTTATTTATTTATTTATTTATTTATACAACATGAAAAAATTCAATTCGTCAACCCTTATAGAATTCCTTTTCCTTCCTTCCTTCCTTCCTTCCTTCCTTCCTTCCTTCCTTCCTTCCTTCTTTCTTTCTTTCTTTCTTTCTTTCTTCCTATTTCTTTTTCTTTCTTTCTATCTTTCTTAGTCTTGGCCTCTTTCAACCTACTCAGTGTAGGGGTGCAGGTTATTGTTGCACTTGATCACACTCAATGACACACACACACACACACACACACACACACACACGCACACACACACGGTAGAATTTCTCTGGACGCGGGATCGGCCCGTCGCAGAGACCAATACCTAACGACACACAACACTCAGAAGAGACGGACATGCATGCCCCCGGCGGGATCCTTACAGAATTACGTCGAATAATTAAGCTGACGAGGAGATGACACTTGAAGGGACAGGCTGCTCAGTACAGACCAGTGCCGAACTTGAGACAGAATGTGTTATGAACACGGTTAACACCTTATTTAGAACCTTCAGAAGGCAATGGCAGAAGGATGGGATTTTAACAACTGCCTGATTGATTATGCTTACCACACCTACAGCATATTTCATTTTACTTTCACGAACAATGTCTTATCTGTTACTGCAATTCTAACGCTGGAAAATGTTACGTGACTTTACTTTACCTTACATCGTCTTGCTTAAATAAACTTGGAACCGTTTGGTGGCTGAAATGAAACATACGAGTATATTCATATTTAAATATTCAGCTTCTGTAAATAACAGAAATAAAATCGTGCACTTCGCCAGTCACCAAGAGATTTATTGCGGACCTATCTGCTCTCCGCCAGTTACTGTATCTGCACGATGTTAGAAATAATTTCTCTCAAATTAGATAAAACTGTCCGGAAACAAGAATAGCTGCACTGCGTCTACACAAGTTGCAGCGAATCACTTGTCGGTAAAATTCGAATACCGTCTCAATAGGACACACGTCACCAAACTCAAATACAAACACCGATGCAACCGTTAAACGTCGTCCATAGGAGACTTGGGGTTATGAGTAGGTTAGTGTTCATTTAAATTAATCAGAAAGAAAAGAAGAAGACGTATAAAGTCCAATTGTACGTTGATAACCTTAAATGAATGAACCTTTTAGAGCCTAGCGGTAAATTTACATACCACCAGGTTTAACATTAAAAAATTCTACGTGGTGCCCACACTGCGTTTATGTGTTTTGTACGGATCTCAGAACAAACAGCAACTTTTGCCTTATAAAACATTAAGAGACTGGTTTTTATAACCGAAGTGGAGAGTGTTTACAGCGCGGTACGCACTGAGTCCTTATCTAAAACAGATACGCTCCGTCTTTAAAGGGTTAATATCTTAAAGTTGTTTATCCTCCCGTATACACTGCTTTACAATTCTTTGCATAATGTACATCAAAATGAAGGACACAAGAATTCTGGTAGTTTCAAATCTTTGCGATAAACCACTTACTAGGGAATGAGGCCGAATAACAAGTGATCATTCGGATTCACACCTCGCATCACAGGCTACAAAAACCGGATTTGAAAGATAAAGTGTTTAAGTCATACTTAGGCCTTCCTACTTAATACATAGCAGCCGCATACCCATGCTTTATTCACGTTATGAGTACTGAACGAGCAACTGATTTTGGTTCCGTTGCTACAGGGCAAACATGATAATATTGAAACTCTGAAATTAATTCTACGAAATGGTTTTGTGTGTGTGAACTTCAGTGTACATAATAGGAGGCTGTCTATATGGGAAGGACGGTGAAACAACCACGGCACACAGAACTCTCTTGCGAGGCCACTTGCATCTCACAGTCCGTTTTCTTACCTCCAGTGGCGGTACAGGTAATATTGACGCTGGACCCCTCATTGTATGGTCCTAGTATATGGTGTAGGATATTACTGCCCTTGTCATCCAGGATTGTAAGTTTCTCCGGTGGAACTGAAACAAATAACGAGTTTATCATCAAAATATCTTATCATTTGGCAGTTCTTTCAGATATTTACTTAATTAAGAATTCATTTTTTTTAAACATTTACCATACCAAGTTGAGGTTAGTAGAAAACATATACGAATATCAGCACGCATAGGTATATGAACAACGTCATTATGTGGCGAAAAGGGTTAAAGATAAAGTACTGCCACTAAAAGTCATTACGAACCAAGGAAACAAAATTAGGAATGAAAATCACATTCATATACAGCAATCAGGGAGATTAAAAAAGAAACTGCCTACATTATTACATTACACTACATTATTACATTCGGAAAACACTGATGTCGATTAAAGCTGCTCCTCAGACATTTAATATAATACCTGACAAATCCTTTTAGTCTGAGGGAAGAGCTTAGAAAGCAACTACAAAGACCCAACGAAAGAGTTTAAAATAAACGCTTTTGGATTTAGACATACCGATAATCTTTGAAATACTATGGCATATAATTTTAAGCACTGATGTTCTGCAGTATTCAAAACATTCTAGAATTAGTTTGAAAGTTACACACCACAAAACTGTTGTGATTTGTCATGATGATATCAGAATTTAAAAAATTGTTGAAAACATTTCAGCATAGGAATAAGTTTCTGGTACGAATATGAGTAATGATAAGGCTTTTAAAGCTTACCACCCCTGTTACAGAGGTGCAGAGAAGGGACGAAGTATCGTGGTACAGAGAGAATTCAAACGCTACCAAAGCAAGCTCCAAAGAGCAATTATAGATTAGCTCGACTTGGGACAAATTAATGGGTAGAAATGAGAAATGGACGTAAGGTGTGAAGGTCGACTCACCAATCGTAAATCAGAATTAGTGAGAGATAACTGGCAACAACGAAGGCTACAGACCCATGAATCTAACACTGCTGGGATAAAATAGCGATGTGCAGGGTGGTTGTGGGACACATACACGGAACTGCAATTGTGTACATCCATACACCTACTGGATACCTCACACCCGAAGGAATTGTAACACAGACATTTCGACGACTTAATACACCACTTCTGCTGGTAGCCTTGTTGTCCATTTTGTAACAAGGGAAGAAGGTATTAGGATACGGGAGCGAATAATACAGTGTATTCATTTCCCCCACAAGTGAACTGCAGAACAAACTTTATCATTCGCAACGTAATAAATAGACGTTACTGTAGTTCGAGTTTACAGACAGAATGGAATTAAAGTTTACGAAATTGGCCCTAACAGGCTATTCTACATTCAGTAAATTAGTGGAAAATTGGCTATGAATACATAAAATAAACTTGATTCACGGCCAAATGACAAGATCATGAAGAGATTGCTGCTTTGTACTACTGCAATGAAAATCATAATTTTCTTACAATGGGTCACCAGCGGCAAGTATATTTCGCATGTTCGTACACTAAGCCTGCAAAATGTGCATAATCAAGATGTGCTGACCTTTTAAATATGCTACAAAATAACAATATAAAGTTTACAATGGTTCATGTAATACAGTCGGCATATCTAGTATATATTTTTAGGCTGGTCTCTTCTGCCTATTCATTGTAGGTGTAGAGGGTTACTGTTGCACTTGATCACACTCAATGAAACAAACACACACTCGATACGACTCCTCTGGACGAGGGATCGGCCCATCGCAGAGGCCTCTGCCAGCATAACACTAGTATATTACATCACTGATATTTAGGTACATGCTTCGCTTATACATAAGCCATTATAGTTTTAGAGAATGTAGTGTCAATCGTCCCCTAAATGCTGTAGACACCAATTTATAAGAATCGATCCATGCATATTACTTGAAAATTTGGCATATAAATTAACTTAAAACATCATAACACGTGATTACAAAACCCCAAGTCCAGTGAAATAATTCTCTTTTACTGTGCAACACACCTTAATATTTACATTTTGTAAATCATCGTAAAATATTTAATATAACAGTATAATGTACACTATATACCTTGATTTCAGGCTTGTAGTTTTAGGCGTTATTTACGTAGTAAAAAAGAGAACACCTTATGGGCAGACTCCTTCAGTCCCTCTGTCTGCCTGTCCGTCCGTCCGTCCATGACCTACTATCATCAAACGCATGGTTTGTGGGCTTATCGTGAAATTCAATGGAGGAGTACTTTACAAAGCGCTGTCGCAAATGCGTGCGTATCGTTAAAGGAGTTCATACGTTACTCAAAAGATTCTTGAAATTATATCTGCATTTTCCACATTTCTTGACCGATTTAGGTGAAATTTGGTACAGGAGATCACGACGTGACGTCATTAAGCAGCTGTAAGATTCGTGAAAGTCGGTGCAATTACAGGCACACATTACCTGAGGGCGTAAATTAAATTCTGCCGTATTTTCTAGCGTTTTCATCTGATTTGGTAAAGATTCGATAAACAAAATGTCCAAAATAATTCGTTACGTGGTACGCTACTACAGTTTCGTGGTTACTTAAATTACAACGACAGATTGATAGGTTAAATGAAGACAGCGGGTATAACTTGGAGTTCAACTTCGAAGCGACCTAGAATGGTTCAACACCTACTGAAGTTCATCATGGTTTAACTCAGACCTCTCTGATAAATGGGAGGGCAGTATTTTGAAAGAGGCTACAACAGAACCCTCCCAAGCTCTCTACGCTTAGCATTCATAATGCGCTATGAAGGTAATAAATTATGTAGTTTAAAAAGGAGGAAATTTTAAATGGACACAATAAATAATCTTCAGCAGTTGTATACAGGTGCAGGCCTGATGTTCCTCATTCAAAAGAAGGAAGAGTAGCATTCAATCAGAACCTCACCTTTGCAGTGTCTTATTGTATACTGTGAGGCATGTTTCGGCTTTAGCTATAAGCCATCATCAGGAACTATTAAAAAAGTTGTAGACACAATACTTACACAATGTATTCTTTCTACAAGTAGTTTTATAGTGCCTGAAGATGGGTTTTAGCCACAGCCGAAGCTTCATACAATAGGCAATAAGGCAGCGAAAAGATGTAGCTGTGATTGACCCTCTTCCTTTCTCGTTAAACCTTTAAAGACGAAGCGTATCTGTTTTATATAAGGACTCAGTGCGTACCGCGCTGTAAACACTCTCCACTTCGGTTATAAAAACCAGTCTCTTAATGTTTTATAAGGTAAAAGTTGCTGTTTGTTCTGAGATCCGTACAAAACACATAAACGCAATGTGGGCACCATGTAGAATTTTTTAACGTTAAACCTGGCAGTATGCAAAGTTACCGCTAGTCTTTAAAAGGTTAATTTGTACACTGTAACGGCATGTCACACAAAAAGATCTGAAACTCCTTAATTTAATGCAGGGTTCCAACACAAAACAGTGGGCTAACGTACTGTATTTATTATGGCATGTACAGGTCGCAAAATCTTTCACGCTTGTGTAAATGAGAATTAATCCCCCTGATAATATTCATTTTTTGTTCCGGGATCAACATCAGTATGCACAGTACCGCCCCGTACATCATCGCAACAAATCTTCCACGCTTCTTCCTGTCGCCCTCAATTTTCTTTCAGAGTTTCTTGTCTGCATCTCATGTTCTTTCTTTCCCTACAAATATACGACACCGTGGGTAATTGTGTGTTTCAGATTGAAAAAGAAAAAGTGGATGGGCAGGCCCCACCACTTACGTCTTTCCCCTGCTGTCTTTCCTTCATCCTCCCCTCCTTTGCTAGATTTGTTACACATGAAACAACACTGTGTTATAGATTGTTGTTTAAAACTTCTCCCTAAAAGCCGCGCTGTAACACATCAACCCAGTTGAGACTTCACAAGGTGTGCTATATGTTCAAGTAGCTACCATGTCTTCGAAAATTGAAGGAAAAGGGGAAAACAAATGAGTTTCTATTGTGGTTGGAGAAATGAAGTTTGTGCCATTTTATTTCAGAGTGTTCTCAAAATTGTTTCGTGAGTCTCCGCCCTTAGTTCAGGTATATTATCCCCTCTACCGCATTCTAACAAATTACTGTACCTGGTAACCGTAACAGCAACTGCTAGGCCTGGTTTCATATAATACAGTACCTAAAAGAAATATGAACTAATGCTGTTGTTAGTACAAATTCGCCTATAAGGCATTAGGGGAGGGGGAACATTCACCTCTGAACTGCGTATTAAGACTCAATGACATTGCTTAGATTCAGCGTTGTAACAATTGTACAAAATCATCAGTTATGTCCTACTTTAAAGTACACATAATTTTCAAATGTGTATAAATTACGTGCGATTTTCAATAGATGATTACGTGCAATTTTCAATAGATGATTACAACGAAATTATAAATCATTATTTTAAGAAAAAATAATTTCAGTAAACGATTTTTATGATTTCAGTTTAAAAAGATTTCGCCCATCTTTCAACCCTGTGCATTTTGTGGTAAAAGAATAACACAGGGCGTTTTCCATCGCTGGCCTGCGCGTCGTAGTGACGACGATATCATTGCTGCACAGCGTTCGATACATACTAACGCCGCCTGCTGCGCAGCGCTCAGTCCCGCATTGAGAGAAATGCTATTTGTTACCAGATCTCTTTTTATAGTTGCAAAATATCGTGCCCATTTAATCTGAGGTAAGAATCCAAAATGTGTTTTGAAATACCGTGTTAGAACATCACCAAAATCAGAAGCACATGGAACAAATACTGAGTCCAGGAACTCTTGACATCTACGCCTACTAAACAGGGCGCCTACTAAATAGGGTGGAACAAGAAACACTTATCAAGGAGAAGGCAAATGCTTACAAGACTATTGTTGCGTTGACACATGATGGTCGCCTGGTCTCTTACATAGCGCTAGGTGGTTTATATACACCCTATAATATGGTAATTACACTACACGTCGAAGGAATCCTCTCCCTTCCTTTTAGGGGATGAAACCCAATGAAATTCAATCTAAGATCGTCAACATTGGCTTTAGTGATTTTTCTTCAATAAACTGCGACGTTAATGTCTTACAAATGCTGTCACATAATAAATGAATTACGAAAGCAAGGCAAATTATGTTTAAATTACATGCCTTACGATAGTCATGTAATAATAGTTACAATTTGTTTATTTAAGTGGAAGTAGATTCTCAAAAAAGCAGTTCTGCATTCAAATAAAATCATTTGAATTCCGTTAATTTTGTAGGCAATGATCAGGAAGCTAAAATACGACGCGTTGAAATCGTAATGAATCCCCGGAGCAGAAGTTCTGTTAGACCGCGTATCTCATTAGCAGATGTCAATTACAATCACAAATCAGTTTTGGCGTCATTAAGAGCAGCTATATCCACGACTACAATACTGCTAGCTAGAATTCTTGATGCGTCTATAGACCACAGTGACGTCATCCATTGTGCCCAGGGACCTCATCACTGTACAGAGGAAAATTTGGATCTCGCTCGATTGTTTCGTGAACAGAATAAACCGAGAACCGAGACGCTTTGCATACACCAGCACTTCAGACATTCCGCAGTGAAACACCACTATAGTCGAATGCAATAAATTCATCGAACAAGCTGAATATTTAGAAATACTTTATACGGATTAATGAGATTAGTCAAACGACATTTTATTAGAAATGAATAGTGTGGTCCTAATGCATGTTAAAAAGACATTTAATTAACATTTTACCTGTCAGTTAAAAAACATCTCATTCGACTGCATGCTATCCACTACAGAACTGTTCGTCGAACTTTCAACAACGAGGAAGCATTTAGTCCCTGAACATATTAATATGTTTTCAAGTTCAAAATTAAATTAATTTGACATATTAATGTCTACCTTTTGTTATCTTGTTGTTAATTTATCATGAAACAAAGAGGCAGGAAATTACGTGCAACGCAAAATTTAGATGACTTCCTATGTTTGCATTTTAGGCCCTTTCCACATCCACTGTGGTCACATTTTTGTTGCTGTTCACAACAGTACATATATTTTAGAATATCATTAATGTTTTTAAGTAACTTAGTGTTTATAAGGCTACGTCAATTCCGTCTATGTTAAATGTATCAATCATACTTAACCTCAAACTTCACTCCACCTAAATATTTTTAATTGCCTACTTGCAAACATTACTGTGCATTCTATTTGTAGGTATATTTAAACTCTACCTACACAACAAATTTAATATTAATAAGAGCAACAAATGAATAATAATATTGTGACCGAAAGTTTTAAATTTCCTTAATTATTCATCATGCAACTCGCACTAAGAAAAATCGACAAATGGGAATGTGACGTAATAACACCAATACTACGTCACTGAACTGTTACATCACACCACAAGCAATCATACACATTTATATAGCCTCTTTTGCACTGCCGTGTATCTTGCAGTTTTGTAGTAAATGGTACGATTTTCAGTAAAACGCATGTAATATGAAATATGTTTTGATTTACCCTCCAAATTTCGTCTCAAAGTGTTTTCACTCCAAGAAGAATTCAGTGAGAAACCGTAAATTTACGAACGTCTTCTCACAGACAGTGTATTATATTTTTAGATTTTAAACAAACTTCAATTTTCTCTACAGGTTTTAGTAAAAATCCTCAATACAATACTTGATTAAAATCTCTTCTTATTAAATAAACTTACTTACAAGTTAGAATTTGGATATTATTAAAGCCAAAGAATCAACGATGTTGGTATTTGAGGGGAATGTAACACGCGTACTGCAGAAAGGAGAAACACGTGCAAAGCTTTAGTCCAGAACCTTTTAGGAAAAAAAAAGCACGTCTCAGACTTAACCGTAGATGGAGAGTATTAAAAAATATGTTCAGTAAATAGGGCATGAATCTGTGGAACAGGTTTATTTTGTTCTGAAATGTGCCCACAAGCAACATGTTGCACACGAAAGCACAGAAATTTCTCAATTAGCCGAAAGACAAATTAGTCTGCTACACAGAACTAATATATAAAAATGAAGCCTAAGTGGTATGCAATTGTGACAGACTCGTTCCAGTCTCCAACTGCAAGCCTGCTTCTCCTTCTTCCACTGGCCTCTCCTCGAAACGTCATTATAGGGAATCTAAATTCCAATACGAAACTAACAACAGTAACAAGCACAGAACGATTCCAACCCTTCAAGAAAGTAAACAGCTTTAAAAAGTAGAGGAAGAAAATATCAGCAACAGAATAAGATGTGTTTCTGGAGGAAACTGGCTTTGTGAGTTCAGACAAGCAGAAGATTGGAGCTTTCTAACAAAAATAAACCACAGCGTGTTTAAGTCACCAGCAAAATAAGCTGCATTATGATGGCGGAGTTGCTGAGCAAACAGCTTACTCCAACAGCACGCTACATCATCGCAAAATCTATTTTATGTCTTGAAGCTGTATCTATAAGGAGCTACCAATTGAATTACTGTACAAAAATCAAAATGTTCTTAAATATTATTCAATACTTTTAAAATTTATATTGTACAAGTAATTTTGTTGTTAAATTTTATTCCATTTTACGAAAAAAAATTAATTGGTTACATTATTTCAAATAGTGACAGTTCCTTCGAAATGTACTTTCACGTACATCTCCAACTATCATAATTTTTCTTAAAATTAATATCAGCATCACAGAAAACTAACACAGAACAATTCCAAAACTGATGACAGTGTGAAAAGTTTATGTCTGTCCTGAAATAGGCCTATTTAAGGCGATGAAATTGAAAATCGCATTATGTATTGCGTCATAATATGTTTTTATAACATAACCGACTTTATAATGAAACCTGATATTTCACCATATATATCCCAAAGAATGCGCTATAGTAAGATACGCTAATATACAAACATGTGCTAATCTGCCTATATGTTTCGGCCTTTTTAGGCCATCCTCAGGGAGCTACTTAACCAAGAAAAACAAAGAAGGCTATTTACGTCTCCGATGTGCAATAATAGAGTGAAATACAAATATTATAATGGTTACAAGATATACGAGCTTATTATAGAATGTATATCATAAGTTGGGGGCCGCAGTGGCGTAGTTGGTTGAGGCACTACGCTACAAACCTGCAGGTCGTGGGTTCGATTCCCGATGATGCCATTGAATTTTTTCATTGGCATAATCCTGTCGGTCGCACTGGGGTCGACTCAGCCTCTAACAGAAATGAGTACCAGGAATATTTCCTGGGGGGTAAACGCGGCCGGTGCGTATGGCTGACAACCTACTACATTCATGTGCCGATTGTCTAGAAATCTGGGAGCCTCGACCTCCTGGAACCCAAATGGGATTGCTTTACCTTTATATCATTGCAAACAAACGTCTACTGCAGAAATTCATCTTCGTTTTCAGGAATATATCCCTGTGTCTCCTGTGGATGTTTACATCAAGATATATCTCAGTTACAACAAGACAGGGAAGTTCCTACACCACAGTGCGGTACTCAGAATTGCCAAAGGGGTACTTGAGGTTCATTAAATTTACTTAAAAACTGGCATAATGAAATGCAGATACCTAGAAATCTCCCACACTGACTTGAAAGATAATATTTAGAATATTTATAGGCTACATGGAGAAATCCAAATTATACGGCAATTAGGCAAAATAAACTTTATTTATATGGCTGAATATATTAATACATGACAGGCTGAAAACTGAAGTTGCCCCACAGCTTTTAGTAGAAATCTTCGATATCGAATTTCAGTGAAATTTTTAACCCTGTTTTATGTAGAAGGAAAAGTCTAAGTATGGCCTTTCGCAAGTTGGGCTTCATCATTAACGTGGCTTAAAACTGGAACCACCCGAAACTTCTGAAAATGCACCGGTTCACCGTTTAGGATCTAAACATTGGTCACATTCTGAAAGACGGCCAGACATGATCTCAGCATACTAAGCTACAAAATACCAGGAGTTGGGACATTCCAAAATAAATTGTCGGGCTGTTTCAATTTTGCTTAAAGACGAACTGTAGTTGTATTGTTACGGTAAGTAGTAAACAAATAAGGCGCTGTTTAAATAGTAAAATGATACATTTAATATTCCCGCATTTATCGGTATTTTCATTCATAAATGCAAAATGTAGAAAAAAGAGCAAAGCGAAAACGCTAAAACAGTTACGCAGCGCAGTATTTTACAACTTCGTAACAACATACCTAAAAACTAACAGATTAATGCTGCTTACGGAAATAATCTCCGTTTGTTCTGGAAAAAAATATAAATCGCGTAAATATGCTGTGTGGTAACAGTGCAGATATATTCAAAGTTAAAGGAGGTTGCATCAGTGTAATCTGAAAGTAATTAAAATTGTATGCTGCCGGCATTTTATTTAAGAGTAAAAGTGCATTTATCGTCGCATAAATTCGTCGATACAAGCAGATATTGCAGATATTAACCACGTCAGTATAATGTGAATCTCGGTATCATCACACATTACCAAAATAGTTCACGGACAATCCGCTCAGTGGCACCTGAAATAATACCCTAGTCAAAATAATTTATTTACCTGACTGCGAAGTTTTTGCTCAGAGCGGTGTTTTGGGAGGTCTGACATTGACATGGCCTTCATTATTCAAACAACAAAATCTACGATAGCTATTGTCCACAGATGATTAGTGATTAAATCAATCAGTCACACGATATCCCATCCCTGCAGAATCAATAAGCTGCCTCTACCGACACCAGCGTCGTCAAGCGTCTGTCGACAGTCGTCTGTCCACTGGTGTCACTGTCATCACACATCACTATTGTCGATCACGTGATATTTCGCCCATCAATCACTGAAGCTAACTTGGACCAGGCTTCCTGGATAATTGGGCTTGTTCGCGCAGTCATCACCCATAAAGCTCCCACCCTGGGGGCCCAAAACCAACCCAGTCTCCAATAAAATCGTGGCTCCGGCACAAACCTATTTGTTTGTTGGTAAGCGGTCAGTGGTCTGTGCTGCCCTCTAGATGGATGAATGCACCAACCAAAGTCGTGATTACTGATACAGGCATATACACACATCACACAGCGTGTTAGCCGGTGGGCCACTGTTCTCTAGGCTTTGACATCTGGCGTGAACATGAAACAACCCCTTCCACTCTCTCCGTGCCTACAGCTTATCAAACGCACAGCGTGTCAGGACAGGAGTCGATCAAAATACTGGCAGATCACTGCAGAAGAAAGAATTTCAAAATAATCACGAGTAAATCTGTCAAATTGTTGCTCGCTTGGCTACGTACGATATCTAACCAGTGTCATTTATTTTAGTTCATAACTAGTTTAAGTACCAATTCCTTGAAACACTTCCTTGAATCAGACATATGACATTACTTCTTTCATTAAAAACATCTAGTAAACTCTTATTGATTATAACTGCACGGATATCACATTAATTCTCTATACTTACGTTTAACAAACATCATTCTAATAAATGTGAAATTTGATCCCAATAATACAAATTAAATTAAAAACACTTTAATATATTAACCTTGCGGCTGAAATAAGACAGCCAGTGCCGTACAAGAAAGACACTTAATATCAGTAGTAATTAAAATCAGTTACAAAAATACAAATTTGTGACAATGAATGTTTTGTATTATTCACGCAAAGTAACGTGTTTTATAAATTAAAAAAAAATCACACTTAAATCTCCCCAGCTTGACAGCAAAAACGCATACGTTAAACAACAGAACACTACAAGCGTGACACCCTATAACGTATTACAAGAACCGCTAAGCAAACATGATGGAGGAAGAAGCAGAAAGGATATATTTTTATCATAGACCAGAAACCAATGAAATCCATATACGAAAATAACGAGAAACGAAGGCGTGATAAGTACAGTCCAGTTCCTGTATCTTGATACTTGGAAGGTATTTAAGGAATGCGGGGAGGGTGGGGTAGGTATTCGCCTGGCCAGTGTATATGACACTTACCACTTACATTAGAGCGACTATGCCGGCTCCTAACGTTGTAGCGGCCGATGTAAATGGGACTGGTATTGTTCACTGATATCTGCTGCCATACTATCTTCATATCATGTCCCTCCCTCTCCTTTCGTCTTTCCCCACTTCCTCACTCCGCAAGTTTCAAGATACGGGAACTGGAATGTATAACCTTAAATGGAAGTAAGCTAGCGAGCCCCGCAGTTTAACTTACGACAGGTGCTGTAACCACTAGCCTCAAGTTCGCCTACATGACTAATGCTGGAGGTGGTTTCCTTCTTCACTGCGTTATTGGTACACCTGCCACAGCAAACAAAGGCTTCCGCAGGCAGAAGAGACTAAATTACTTCGCCCTTATAACGTAATTTAATATAATACAATAATACTTGGAATTTTAGCCTCCAGCCAAGATTTGTCAGATTCACCCTTTAAAGACGAAGCCTATCTGTTTTATATAGGGACTCAGCGCGTACCGCGCTGTAAACACTCCCCACTTCGGTTACAAAAACCAGTCTCTTAATGTTTTATAAGGCAAAAGTTGCTGTTTGTTCTGAGATCCGTACAAAACACATAAATGCAATGTGGGCACCACGTAGAATTTTTTAATGTTAAACCTGGTCGTACGTAAAGTTACCGCTAGGCTTTGAAAGGTTAACTTGGTGTTACGTACAAACGTCTAACGCACTGTTATTCACAGTAACATCACTCTTGACGGACAGTTCGAACGTCAGACATTATTTTAAATATTTTTTTTAATGGCGCAAAAGCCCCTAGTGTGCCAGGGCCTCCTCATTGCCCAGGCTTCACTATCACACTCAGACACACCACAATCGGTATCATTCTCCTGGGCGAGTGATCAGCCCGACGCAGAGACCTCTACCTGACAACACTCAACACTCACAAGAGACTGACATCCATGCCTCCAGCGAGATTCGAACCCACGGTCCCAGCAATCGAGCAGCAACAGACCCACGCCGCCTTAGACCGCACGGCCACTGGGATCGGCCTTAACGTTAAATTTAGTTCAAAATAAAGTAAAATAACAACTACTAATTAACATTTCATAAAATCACTACCTTGATCAACTGCTTAGGCTATATCATTAAATCAGTTCTACTGCTATTTTATTTATCATCATCAATAACAGCATTAGCATCACATGGCGACATACACATACATGAGGAGACATTACAACGTATCTTAAGGCAGCAGTTCATGAAGGGGTGGCATGTATTGCTCTTCCTCAGCACTGCGTCTAATGGAGGGTTCTTGCGTAAACACCGACACTAATATGCCTATCTGGTAAAAAGGTACAATCCGTGTGAACTGTGTGAAAATACAAGAAGACGGATCAGATACAGTAAAGAGTTTCGAAAATTCTTCACATCGTCACCAGATGGAAGTAACTGACTAGTTTCACGCGCCGGCTGCCTTACTCCCTGGGAACATCTTCTTGCATATACACAACAGGGAGCCGGGCGGGTCCCAGCGCCGGTCTTGACGGTTTGCACAAGAGAAAAATACCTTCCACACCGCCGGGATTTCAACCGTGATACCCCAGTTACCGAGTACGAAGCGTAGTCGCTATACTAACTGGCTATCCCTACCTTTTATGTGTCTTTGGGATTAGATAAAAGGCGCTGAAATATCTGACCAGCTGACAGACTATCAGCTTCTCAAGGCGGACAATGCTGTATGCAGTCAATTGGGTTTTTCGTCAGTTTATGACTGCTAATATTTCATATAATTTATATTAATACTTTAAGATCTGTTACTTATGATGCTGGATTTAATTCATCTGAGCATGTGTAATTAAAGATAAATCACAAATGCGCTAAAACGTTATACCTATAAAACGGACGCCAAGTATTGCTTTGACTGGATAGAAGACGGTCAACCACATTTAAATGTACGAAGGCAAGCACGAACAATTCCATTCAGAATAACATACCCAATCATCTGATCAGGATCATCTATCTGCTACGTGCCTAAAGCAAAACAGTATGTCACGTAAACTGGACGTTCTCTTTTGTTCAAAAATGGCTCTATTCAAAAGCGAACGTTGCAGGCCGGTTGTCGTGCCATAGGCAAGAATCAGAAAATTCATGGTACATACTTCCGACCAAACATTAAGACGATAAAATAAAGAAAGGGGGGGGGGGGAGTGGTGGTGCATGTAGGATACATAGGGGAGAAGGGAAATATACATACTTGTATACTTTTGGTAAAAAAACTGAAGGACGATCTGGATGTATTTGGCAGGATAACATTAATATGGATCTTAGTTAAATAAGCTGGAAGGGTGTAGAATGGAGTCATCTGGCTTAAGGTACAGACAAATGGTTGTCTGCTGTTAACATGATAATTAACTACGTCAGAATGTCCATGAAATATTATTTATTTTAACGTCCTTTGGGAAAAGTTTATCTAGTGTTTGCGTTGATAGCAGGCGTTTGTAGTCCAATTTAACATCAGTTAATTTTAGAAACTAAATGTAACTTTCTACACGACGTACCGAAGTTTGTTGGTTTGTTACGGCTCACACATCTTCACGATGGCTATCTATTATACAGCGTAAGGTTATAACGCAGTTTATGTACTGCGATTAGTGACGATTCAGTTATTCAGACAAGTTGGCCGTTGTGAAGCAGCCTGTACGGGAAAGATGGGCATGCTAAATTACTGAAGCGTTGCGGCAAGTGAAAAGTCCGTTGATCTGATGTTCTTACGGCGACAGCTGTTAACAATATTATCTTCTGGGACGTGAGGCCGTCCTGTAGTCTGGTAGAAGTGTGCTGGGGTTTCAGTGAATGCTACTTCACTCATCCGGGTGGATAGTAACGGCGGCACTACGGTCGTCTAAGAGCCAGCAAACGTCCCCCCAGTCTACACGGCGTCACATCCCAATACATAAAAATCGTCCCAAATTCTGTTGTCTCAAACAAGGTCTTGTAATCTGACTACATAACTCCATGCACTTGAATGATGTTCACAGTGGTTCTGCTGCTACCACCACCACCACCACCACCACCACCACTACTACTGCTGCTGGTGCTGCTGCTATAGCAACAAGCACAATAACGTTAACGATGCTGGTAATTCAATTGTTTTAAGGAGAAACGAGAGGCAGTGTATAAGTCTATGCAAGTAATGTTAAGTTGAAGTTCATTTGGGTATACATTCTGAAGAAACTACTGGAGATAAAAATTTGAAATTTTTACCACCTGTAGTTTATTAATGTAACCACACTCAGATAAACAATTAGCTGTTTTCACGAAATATACTTTCCATAATATACTTTTTGTATTTTTATGTATTTCTTTTTTACTTCTCAAGTACTGTTTTCATATTCACATACACCTACACAGCCTCTTGCAGTAACTACAATTCCAAATCTTTAGCTGATTGACTATCATGATGCTGTCAAAGGATGGTGAAATTTTCAGGCTTCCATTTCATATACTTTATGACATAATGGTATCCGAAGTTAAGGAAATGTAGTTTTAAGAAAAATTGATTTAAAGTTTAACATCACTCAAAATGAAGGTAAATAAATGATACAGACTCAAACTTAATGCTTCCTAGCACCATATTCAGGAGCATCTGGACCGTCCTGATCTTCTTTTTTGTACCCTTTTGTTTTTCCTGCTTCTCCTGAGATGCTCAGTTTCGCAATTTCTGCCTTCAAATCCTTTCCATATCTATCTGTGTCAGAGCATTCACTGGGTTTGAGCCAGATCGCACACCTAATATGTTTCGGACACAATTCTTTCTTGCTACACCATCATTAAAACACAACACTGCATCATATACCCCAAACTTGAGTGTGTGAAGCCTTACAAAAACAATTTTTGGTATCCTTGTCCGAATGACACAGTTAAAACTTCCATTAGGATTCTGAGTTTCCCATGAAGACATATCTTCAGAAGATCTGCACTAGCAACGTCCCTGAACACTGGTTTAATTGCATCCATAACAGCAGGCGGTAAAGAATGTTTATGCTCATATGCAACCACTGAACAGGCACTGTTCTTGAATTTAAACCAACTGTCACCACAACTTGGGCAAACATCATGCTGGGATTCTCATTTGTTAACAACTTGTGAAAAAAGACAGCCCACACAGCTCTCTTCATGAACTCCAAATTGTTGACTTTCCTCCTGATTGCTAAACCATGATAATTTTGTAATTTGTCTATTTCAGACTGAATGAGGTGACCTTTGCCTCCAAGTGTTTTCTTTTAGTGGTGAAGGGCCCCGCAGCAGACGCTACGGACGCACTGCAGCCATGAGGCTTATTGTGCAACCCTATGGTGAAGATGAAGATGATTATTATTTTTTGTCCTTTTCCTAGTAATGAAGCACCGGTGGAATGAAATTGACAGGGGAAAACCTGTCCCAGTGCCACTTTGTCCACCACAAATTCCACATGAACTGACCCCGGGATCGAACCTGGGCTTCCGCGGTGGGAGGCCGGCGGCTAACCGCCTGAGCCATGGCACGGTCCCTCCAAGTGGTTTGCTGTCATGCAATTTTGCTCCTGTATTTCTTTATTAAGTCTCCACAGTCTTGCTCCCATTCTTTTCTGCACATGACATAACCGGTACACATTCTAATTTTGTTACAGATATGTCGGGACCACAGGGCTTCTCTGCAACCACCCTTTGGTATGCTTTGCTGTCCCCACCACCGAGATACTTTGCGTCACAAATATCTCAGGTGCAAACACGACTGAAAATGGTAAGCACACCAGCAAGCACCTTCTATTCCACAGCTGGCTCCTTCACGGCTCTTTTTACTCTTATGTTGGGAGGTTAGATTCGTATGGCAAACAAAACAAAACTTTCTCATTATTTCTATATCTAAAACTTTCCCTATGTCGAAGGAGGATCATTCCATCAAAAATCAACACACTCCCCAAATATTGACGATCTGTATTTTCTTGAAAATTTCCACATATATTCATCATGAGCTGAAACTTTCTTCATTGCATGATATTTGGAAAATCTTAAACAGCAACAGAGATATAGGGCGTTCAAAAAATGAAAAAATTCAGCCAAAATTAGATATCAAAAATTATTTGTATCAATGACGTTTTAAGTATTGCAAATAAAACAATGATCTATAGTTCATTTTAAATCTCATAAAATCTATTTGCAGGCAGAACATAAAAACTTTATGAGTAATTTCTTTTTTATTTTAGGACAAAAACCTAAACCAATTACAAAAATTTACTTCTAAAAAGTAGCATCTTCAGTTTCATTGAAACCTGACAGAAGTGTTGCAAATAAGGTTAGCTTTTGATGTTTCCAAAATGGTTTTTGGCTGACAAAACCTTCTGAGAAATTAATTTTCAACTTAACACAGCTGAATACGTGACATATTTTGGGACACTATTTTGAAAACTTACATTTTCTTATCACATTTTCTTATACACTGGAATGGTTTTACATCATCTTGAAATCTTCTAAAAACTTAGATATATGATTTGCTTCTGCTGGTGACAGTTTGTATGTTCTCCCAGTTTCAGAAGTTGGTATAACCATAGACAAAATGAGAGACATGGGTAGAATTAATTCATCTGGCTGAGAGGGAACACAAAGGAGGCTGATGGATCATGTGGATGAAGGAATCTAATTTTATATTCTTCATTCTCTTCATACTTTTCTAACACAAAACCTAGCCACCAGTGATCTTCATACACTATGGCGATGTAGCCTCTAACTGTTTCAAATGGCATGGTTTGACTCTGACTTACACTTTCTGCCACACCCACTACAGTGCCATGTTGGGCTTTACATTATTTCTTTGCAATCAAAGTTGTGTTGGAAATAGGGAGAAAAGCATGACATTGACGAGTTCCAACCACTGTTCTGGTGTTGTCAAACCTAAATTTTAGGTGACGTCTTGTCTGTTCAGCTTCATTGTTACAGACATACTGTACATGTATGGATGGTAAATGTTATTTTGCCCTGGAGCAGAGCTGTGCTGCAGTCAATATCTGATGGTGTTGTAAGCTGGTACGAGCTGCAAGACATTTAGTGGTACTTCCTACACCATCATATAGGCCTTCGCCACGTGATGTGGTAAACAAATGCCATTCAGCATTTGTCCCAAAGTCGGTGTTATGCTGGCATAAGTTGATGAAATTGTTCTTATTTTTGTATTGTGCTGACGCACCATCAGATAAATAATACATCCTTGAAATATTTGGAACATTTTCTTTCAAAAATGCAATTAGATGCTTTTGGAAAGTGTATACCGTCACAGTATCATGATACAAGCATTCTGAAATAATTACAAGGCATAGGTTTTCCACCTCATTCTTAGAATTTTTAAAATAGCTAACAAAGGGATGAATGGTGGCTTACTGGTTATTCCAACGAAATCCTTGCGCAGCATCCTGACTAAGAAATGAATAACTTCCTGAGAATCCCCCAAAACAATAACTTCTTCATCTTGAAGTGAAGATATTGTTTTTTTCAAAAATGAAGACTGCTGATGAGCTACAAAGTAATGTACTTTCAGTTTCTTCAGACTTTATACAAATTTTTCTATAAATTCATCTGATGTGGATGTGACAGTATTGAGATTACATCTGTTGGTAGTACAAAAGTAGAAAATTTATGTATATGATACTAAACTTGCTGAACTCAATGTTAATCTTATTCACTTATATGCCTGCGCTTTCTCAAACTACCAATGTGTATTTGATCACTTAACTGACTCCAGAATAACTGCCTAACTTAGGTATTCAGGCAAGTTGTCCTTATTAAAACATAAATTTCCCAAGTACTTAATCAAAATAATTCTGTTTCAGAAAAATTTTATTGCAATTGTCTTAAGGGTGAACAGAATAACAGAAGATAGAAGGTAGTAACTGTTAAGCCACAACATAAACAAACTACAGCAAGAATAACAAGCTGTGAGCAAGCCATGTTTAGAATCGCTAATGAAAGATACTGCCTTATCTGAAAAAAATCGTTACAGCTCCGAAGCCATAGGAGGGCCCACAATACTTTTCTGCACAGTTATTACTGGGATTATGACTATCATGGAAAGTTTTAAATAAATTGAAGATGTTACATTTCATTTACCAATTTCTATAGTTTTTAAATTTAAGGAGCTATAACTATTCAACATATCAATACCGAAGAACTTTTTTACACAGGTTGATGGAGAATTTTATAAGCTTTGAAGTGATATATCATGCATGTGTCTTTACAGCCTACTTATACGACATATTTAAGAAATACTTAAAACATGCACTTTTTTCCAATTCTTTTATGATTTTTTAGCACCCCATACTTTCCAAATGGTCGGTCGGATAGGTAAAATAAATCATGTGAGAATGTTTGGTTATATTATGAACACATAAGCAAATTCTCATGTTAATCTGGAATGGTCAGGTTCCACTTGGTTTCTTAGGTGTGCTGGTTCTCCATGGAATGACCCAGAAGGTAAATGATATAATGCCGTTCAGAGAAGTGTGTCCACGTTTTTGCCAGGTACCATCAAAACAAGCAGTTATATGTGATGGATCATCATCCTCATTCTCTGCTACAGCTTCTCTGGCTGCTTGCATCATGAAGGATACACTCACATCAGCCACAGCTGACCAGTAGTCTTATTATAAATACTAAAACGTCTTGGATGTTTGGGAATATTCAGCATTGCACATAACATTTTACCTGCGTCTCTGCCTTTGCCAGTTTACCTTAGGCCATACACTAAATGGATGTTATCATACAACCTGCTCCTGGTAATGTTTGAAGTCATCACAGCTGCAGTCTGATCACATTTACAGCATTTAATAAATAAATTGCTTACCATACCTCTCTTCTTTGAAGGACTTTCAAGCAAAGAAATATTACCACCACAATGTTTGCAATTAGTGTTCTTTTTTTTTTTGTTTGTACAAAGGCACAAGGCAGGTTCACACTAAGTAAAATCACTTCACTTTTACAGAAATTCTTCTCTCCTACCTTAACTTCAGCATTTACACACGTGAGATGCATCCTTTTGTTCGAGGCACTGAGGTTATGTTTTACACAACTGCTTTCGCCACTTTGGTCAGATCGAGGCAGTCCCTTTTCTGAAAAACCTGTTTCCTTGTTTACATGTACATATTTATTTCCTCTAAATTTTGTTTCGATGCAAATTTCTTTGTTCCAGGCACTTCCAAATAAGAACTAAACACACGCTACAGTCACACACCTTCAAGAAACAAAACTACAGAGCTAGATACAACTATCGATACAAATGGCAGGGTGTGAAACATTACAGACCTACACTTCTCTCCACATCGAAGAAATATCCCACTAACTCTAAAACTCTAGGAATTTCAGCCCTTTTTGTGCTGAAGTGCAAAAAGTCAGCATGGCATTTAAAGGACATAGCCTTAAATAATAATTTATTAAAATTTAACCAGATATCGGATTTTAATAACAGTAACGTCAACTGACGCACAAAAGAGCGGGATATTTAAATATCCCAGAAACTCAAAATAGAATTTTTGAGCCCTCATGACGCTTCTTTCTCCTTCATAACAACAAAACAGTAATAATTTGGAGTTTATGAAACAGAATTATCTGTTGCCGGCCTAGTAGTAGTAGTAGTAGTAGTAGTAGTAGTAGTAGTAGTAGCAGCAGCAGCAGCAGTTGTTTTTGCTGTTTAGTTGTGGTGGTGGTGGTGGTGGTGGTGGTGGTGGTGGTAGTAGTAGTAGTAGTAGTAGTAGTAGTAGTAGCAGTAGTGCTAGAATAGTAGTATCATCGCCTGTAGTTACTGATATTTATCATGAAATCGGTTCCACTTCTGTAGCGAGAAGCAAAACATTTAACATTTATTTACGAATTTGTATTCAGGATCTGTGGGTTCCTGAAACTGTGAATACTTTCGAGACAAACTATTTACACTCTTGTGGCAAGTTTAAAGTCGGCCTACCTGAAACGACCCCTCTGGCGGCACAGAAGTGTTATTTGTTCGTACACTATAATTGCCGATTTACAGATGTTGGGACAATGGGTATCCTTTTGTCTCTTTTCCGCGTGTTCCTTCAAAAAGGCTTGTAACGGAGATCGCCAGAACTACCCAAAATAATCCAGTCATACCGAAATATCTACCAGTCGACATTTCCATTTAAAAACTACGCCATTTTCTTTGCATTTAATAGGTAATTCTCACTTCACGTCTTAACAATCGTAACATCCCCTACCTTTATTTTAGGTTTTAAGCATGCTGAAGCTGTTCTAAGGCCCTCACTACATCAGTAGGGCAGCAATTGGTAACAACAGGAAACATACTGCCATCTACAGGCAAATTTTCAAAGTGGCTCGTTTGAACAAGGACCCAAACATGTAGTTCTCTGATAAGGGACGAATACGGGTGCTCTTGAGGGGAGGAGCTGAAGCTGCGTACAAATGGGTTATTACCGCGAGTCATAAAATAATCTCCCCGGAGACGTGCAGTAGTGTTGGTGGGTGTGGGGGTGGAAGAGTGAGTTTTTGACGAGTTAGTCGTGCGCCACGAACAAGTTCGGGCAACAGGCAAGTCATTTCCTCTTTTATAAATTCAGCAAATGGAAATACAAAATTCAGTTCATATATAAAACACAGATTTTTACTAAATCCTATAAACACATTCAGAAGTTTATCTACAACACCTCTGGACCCTTTTTAAATCTCCACTTTGCATTTCAGTATTAAATTAACCGTACCCCCCATTCAACACTCCACATTCCATCTAACTTTCGAACTCACTGCAATATAAAAAGGTATGAATTTATAACGTATCGTTATAAAAACACATCGTCCTACACGTCACCGTTACAAAGCGAAGTATTATTTTGCATTTTATGGCGCCAATTTTTCGTTTAGGGATATGCAAACCATCTCCCACACGTTCAAGTAAGAGATAAAAGTCTGAGACTGGTATAAACATTTGTTCAGATTTAAATTATTAAAAAAATATGCAGCCACAGTAACATGAAAAATTCTGCAGAGCCACCTACACTTACACTAAGAAGTTAATTTGACAGAATAACGACATGCAACAAATGATGTCGAACTAGATTTTTCTGCAAAACTACTGGCAACAGCATACATTTAACCACTGGAATCTTCTGTTTCTCTTTATAACTACTTGCTTACACGCCAAATATACACAACTACAAAATAACGACAGAAAAGTGAAGCCTTAGCCATTTATTAACAATGATTGTGCAGTGTTTATGAAACAAGTAGCAAGTTCAATTACGATTTTCTAAAGGTTTATGACAGTAACTGATTCACCACACCACAGGTTGTGTTGCACAGCACCCAGTGTCCTGAGATTTTCTCTTATTTATGCCGAAGTACACGACTTTTTTTCCTGTCGATCGCGAAAGCCAACACTAATACCAAAATTGTTAACAGTGAAATATATGTGTCAGTGTTATACCAACGAATTATCTGAATAGGAAGCACGAACTCCAGCTCCTCAAACCTTGCATATACAAAGCATTCTTCAGGAAATTGGCAACGTCTAACACACCTGAGATTGATTAGTTAGTTCAGTAAATTTAATATACAAAATTGTAGACAAAAGGTTGAGTAAATTCAACTGAAATATAGTAGGTTTCACAAAAATATCAACTTTAGCATTGCTGACGGGAGAAAGTATAACATAATTTGCCCATGACTAGAGGTTTAAAGAAATAATTTTGTGTTTGTCGTTTTCGCAGCTGTGTAGCAGAGGATTACTTTATTCTGCGGTATGACCACGCTTCGTAAGCGGATCCGTAAGTCTGAAAGCAATTTACTGTCCTCATCTTCAAAGGTCGGTCAGTATTCCAAGAATTTTCTGGAACTTATAAACCACTGAATATGAGGACAGGAAATTGCCTTCAAAACTCGGAATACGGTTACCTACTGATGCAGTGCGATCGCAGAAAGAAATATTTAAGAATACCTCCTCTCTGTAGTCCCTTACCAATTGACCACATTTACGGCCATGCCATAGCTGAGGCGGTTACTCGCCACCCTCAAATCACACAGACCGGAGTTCAATCCAGGGTCAGAACATGTGGAATAAGTGGAGGAGAATTTGGCCAGGAGAGAGGTTTTGTCCGAGTACTTCGGATTTTCCATGTCAATATCTTTCAACTAATGCTCCATACTCCTGTTGTCTTTCATCTACGACTGATTCCGTGTAACCTTAACAGATGGCAGCAGTGAGAAACAACACGTCGCAGACATTCACAGGACAAATGTATGTAGTTCTTTGCTTTATATGAGACATGTAAAGTTCAACTAACTTACTAGGCAAATGACTGACTGACCGACCAACCAACTAACTAACTAAATAACTAACTAATCAACTATACACCCATCTAGTCCAGGCATCACAGTCCTTCAGAAGCTCATATTTCCCACAGTAGTCAGGAAAATCCTCAAATTTTACGAAAGTCAAAGATCAATAACTTATTCAAAAGAGCCTGCCCCTACTCTTATGATCACCCAGATGAACCCAGACCACGCCCTTCCATCATATTTCTCTAAGATCAATTATGACAGTATCCTCCATCTACACCTAGGTTTCTCAAGTGGTCTCTTTCTTTGTGGTTTGTCCACCAGAACCCTATAGAGTACGCATTACTCTTCTCCCCATGAATGCCAAATATTCTGCTCATTCCAGCCTCCTTGAATTCTCACCCCACGGAAAATTAAAACGCTTCTAAAGTAAATTAGGAAACCACGGTGAATGAACCAACGCGTTTATTGCCATGTCACACGGTAGAAGTTATATCAACGAGACGTATACTTCCGAAGTGTGGGAATAAGACTGGTAACTGGTACCAGATAATTAACACTTCCTTAACAACCATCTGCGGTAGGTGTCTGTACAAAGTTCAGTGCGATGGCAGTCTGTCTATTGCAACCACAGCATTGACCTAACATACACAGACAGGAATATCCTATGCTGGCCACCGTAGTGTAACATACACGAGATTGCCCTTGCAGAGTGTATACGTCATTTGAAACGAACTGTGGCACCGTCATTAACGCAAACCACACAAGCATATAATACGAACACAGTTAAGTTGACAGATATTTCATACCAGCATGTCACTAATTACTGGCTGTCCTGCAGGCAAAGTTTTAACACTGATATATTGTGATGGACTAGGGAAAGCAGTATTTCCTTAACAAGTATTCCGGCAACATACTTAGCGTCTGGTTTAAACCCGGGGTTAGGTATTCTGACAGAAGATGACAGTTAATTTTTATTTTAATTTCACTGTCTCTATCACCATCTAATTCTTCAAGCTGCACTGAGGTCTCCAAAATAATATGATGCCCGTGTACTCAGGGAACCCACATAAATTATTACACGGTGTCATAAATCAAAGGAGCAGAATCTACATTGTCACACAGTACAGTCAGAGGTTCCCTTAGGCAGCTTCCAATCGTTTTTGGCGTACTTATTCTTTACCGGGTTTTACTGCGATATAATTAAGATAAACAGCTTATTAAAATAGAATGTAAAAGTTACGACTGTCGCCCCTGAAGCGAAATACTGCAGGCTGGTGGAAATTTACCGATGTTTGGGAGGAAATTGTTGCCTGAATATTCAAGTCAGTTATTTTTAAGAGGCTGATTCTTGATTTAGGTACTAACGCCCCTGAACTTTCGGAGGCTAAGTAATTTCGAATGGAATAATGCTGTTGTGAATAATGACTTGGAAATCATACGAAACGGAGCCGTCGTCGTATTTAAACCCAGACACAGCAGAATAACCATGACAGATGCTACACCGTACAGCCATGGCTGACCTTATTTATTATTTATATAATAATATAATATAAATGTTTAAATTTTAGTTTAATTAAAATTTACACATTGTGATTACAGAGAATAAACTGCCAACGTGACCGTAACAGCAATTCACTGACCTTTGAACATACACTAATGGAGAACCTTCTAACACGGGCC
This sequence comes from Coptotermes formosanus, assembly GCA_013340265.1. Lineage (NCBI taxonomy): Eukaryota > Metazoa > Arthropoda > Insecta > Blattodea > Rhinotermitidae > Coptotermes > Coptotermes formosanus. The sequence continues at coordinate 180,266 of BLKM01012018.1, forward strand.
CGCTCAACTCGTAGCTCGCGGGTAAAATGTTGCCCAACACACAATCTTATGTTGCCCGCGGACACAATTGAAATGCCTTTAACTCCTTCCCTGGTAAATCTGAGATAGAAAGCCAAAGAAATTTTGAAAACTTATGAGCTGTTTATTTACAGATATATATATATATATTACGTTATTAATACATTCTGTAGAAATGTGCTAGAAACCAAGTTGTGAATTTTTATAAACTTTTCCTATTATTGTTAGTAATTACACAGGTAAAATTACGTACACATGTGTAATTATATGTCTGCTTATTCAGTCTCCAGTTTGTGTATTGAATTTCATGTTGTCCGCATGCAGACCAAATGTCGTCGAAGTTGCACGCATCATGTAGGAGGCTGAACAAGCCTGTTTTAACATCCTGTTGCGCTAATGAGCAACGCCAGTTACAATAAGCTCGGCTGGCGGCAAACCCACAAGTTTGTTACAGGGTTATTATACGTACAGCATAAGAACGTACACTAAAAGCTGTGTTATTCTTTTCTTTGACAAAATATTGGGTTGGTGTGATTTTTTTTTTCTCCCCATTTATGAGAAGGTTTTACCACCCAGAATTATCAGTCGCGATCTGTGAGGTGACTGCGGCCCACTTCAGGAACCTCTCGGTGTTTCCCTTCGCCGTATCAAATATAGCATTAATCCCTCGAGTGCAATCTTGCCATGTTTCTTGCGATTCAGTACGATCTTGGAAGTCCATTAAGGAATATAATAGAAATTTTAGTATAACTCTTGACTTCCACCTGAAGTACTTCTCGCAAAATCTGCTAATGAACTTTCTTAACAATTCGGGTGCTGAAATTAAAACTGTAACGATGCCTCCTGCTATCTTCCACAGCACACCGATTTGTGTCCTTAACATTTATCTGGAGAACTAAGAGACGGTTTATTATCACAAAATTAACATTCGATCGACTAAAGAAGTTCTGCGGCATTAAATGCTGATGTGTAACGTAACTGCAAACAGCAAAACCGTAAGGAACATTAACAACACTCGCGAATAATTTTACAGTACTAATCAGGTATTCTTTTAGACGTTGTGAAATATTCATCGAAAACCAGAGAGTTTCAAGCACGATTTTTCAAGTGAGACTAGGTACGTTATTGTAATTTTCACATTAGATTCTAAACCGTTGTACCAACTTCAATCAATGCATGTCACAACCATCAAAGGACATTATAATTTACATAAATTATCAATTTGAATAATAAATTGCTAATGCATTTAAAATGTTGCACTTCAACGACTACGACCAGCATTCATGTTCTTTCAATTTATATTCCGTAGAAACGCTGAGGCAAATAGTAACATCGCAAATAATAACATCTCGCCTTTCTACTTGTTTCAAAAATATTTAAACAAGTACCATTGTTAACAAAAGCAACGTGAAGCACAGGTAGCGCTCGAGATACGTACAATGACCGACTGACAGCGAAGTTCACAAGAGGCAGACACACAGAACGTGCTACTCAGTTCTTGACACCTGAATAACATGACTTTCTTTCATTCACACAGACAGAAATTCCCCGTCTTCGGTGATTTAACACTTTAAAGCCTATTAGCCATTATATACACAACAAGGTGTAAGGCTGCCACTCCTACAATCCGCCTACACAGTTCATTTATGCGTTTTGCGTAAGTTTTTACAATAAACATCGATTCGTTCCGTACAGGCAATAACCGATTGGTTTTTATAATAAATACGGGGTGTGTTTACAGTGCGGTACAAACTAAATATTTAAATACAGTCATATTAATCTTCGTCTGCAGAAAGTTAAAATGTAGCTAGCATTTTTCACTCCTAGCTGTCATACCATATTTGATTTTCCTGTCTATCCACTGTCTAATAATTAAGCATTTTTGTATTACATTAATAACATGAACACATATATGGCTACACGTTTACGTCCGTCCGCCCTCATGTTTCTTCCTGAGATACCATGCAAAACATTTTGATGGAATTCAATATTGGAGAGTTTGAGGAAAACTAATTGCTGGAATTCTAATATAAAACGGACAATTTATCCACCAATTAATAGGCTTGCTTTACTGCACGCCTAAGCACTCACATCCATTGTGCCTAGGCACAGTTCCAGTAACATTTTGGACCTAGGGTCCCCAGGCAACATACGGAAATCAATTTGTACCTTTTTGGAACAATTCAAGACCCAGACGGAAAAAAACAGAAACTTGGTGCTCCATACAGTTTGTTTTGCATCTATCTTAGATATTGCACTAATAGGAGTGCCGCATCAGAGGTGTATTTAGTAGCACAGCCTATAAATGTCTTCATAACACAGACTCAGAACAGTTAGAAAAATTCAAAATATCAAGAAGCAATGAATTTAAGTGGAAGCTCGTGCATTCCGGTAATGATTATAGTTTTCTACTTTCGTTGAATTTGTGATTTTAATGACGAAGTTCAAAATTATGATGAGGTGACTGGGCACAAACAGCCCCACCGCATGACGCCGATGATGATGATGATGATGATGATGATGACGACGACGACGACGACAACGACGATTACGACGACTACGACGACGACGACGATGATGATGATGACGACAACGACGACGACGACGATGATGATGATGATGGTGTTTGTGTATTATGAGTTCTTAATTTGCTTTAACCTTACACCGGTAAGTACCGTGTAAAAATGATAAGCCTGGAAACATATGCGCCACTCCACAATGGGATCAGAATTCTTCCACATTACGCAAGATTAGTCTCAGAATATTTCCAGCTGAAAGCCACAAAACGCAGTTCCTACCCAAGTAATCTATGTGAGCGAGGTTAAGGGTTGAAGAAATGGCGTACGCGCAGGTTTTCGATTTTCCTTTTGCTCTCGTTCCGCTAAATTACCCTTCATCCCCATGAAGCTTTTCATAATCATCGTCCCCATTACACAGGCCAAGAATTCACACTACTCCACTCCCAGTTATGCAGGAAAAACGAGAAATTCTCTAATGCAGTAGCAGCTGTTCAGCATTAATTCAACATTCAGATTCAACGTCAGAACAACATGTAAATACATTGTTCAAATAAACGATGTTTTGTAACATTCACACAGACTTCAACATGGGTATGATTTCGAGGTTCTGCCTTTCGCAAAGGGCTCATAACGAATGAAGCTCTGTTTATACTGACCTTCTGAATCATGCTGCTCCTGTAACATGTTACAAATTTCTCATCACTTCTATTATTACAACTATAAACGATTCTCCGCACCTTAACGTATAGCCTCACTTCATTGACATAAACATCACAAACCCAAAGACTAGAAGATTTAGCCGTCTCTGGGCCCACTTGTATTTCTCAGGATGCCTTAGATTAACATAAATTGTTACACTGGGCTGTCAGTCAGATATACTTGTATGAATGGTGACAGTCTATTCTTTCATTTTATAAATATTCACAACAGAATTTCTACCACTGAAACTCGTTCTCCGGACTCATTCCAAGATTTATAGTACATTTAAACAAGACGTCATTTTGTATTAGGGTGATGAAACCACAATCTGTCATATATTCGTCTCTTTATGAACATAATCATTACGCATACCTAATTTAAGCCGGCCTTACCAACAGAAAAACCATAAAAAACCATCCAACCACACGGTTCAGTAGAGTGCCGTTGCCTACACTGATATCGCTGTATTATGGCAGAGTTTATAATTTAGCAAAGTAAACGACTGTTGACTGGGCAGCTGTGTTTCACCACACGACAGGAAAAATGGGACATTTCTCTCAACTATAGACCCAATTGTCCACAAAGTCATAGGTAGAAATAGAAACCGCCAAATTTTCTGGTGATATTTAAGCAGGTTTCATACTAGTATTGGATTTTTATTTCGTACTTTGTCAACTCCCGTCGCTACTCCGCGACGCGTGTGGGTGGCAGACTGAGTTGCTTACGCTAATACGATGAACGAGACGTCAGCAAGTGGTAAACGACAGTTGTCACATAGAATAATGACCCCATATAATTCCACAGGGCAGAGAATTCGCAGCGCCACGAAACAGGCGCAAGAAATAATATAATAATTCTGAATACTGGTGCGGGTTACTACCACAAATTCCATTGGTCGAAGTGGAAAGCAGGAAAAACGTCAGCTACCGCACAGAACTGAACAGACTAGACCATCGCTTTACAGCACTGCTGAAACCTGGCGACTGAGCTGCAATGAATGGGGGTAACCTAAGGTGTCAGTAACATGACAGCTCGAACTATGCTCTGCACATCATGTTTGTGTATGCCACATTTTAGTGGTAGGCCAGTGCTGATTTAGCATTACAGTTCGGCAGTAATATAAACTTGGTACATACTGCTAAGAGTCGTGTTAAATGTGAACTTCGATCCTCGCCGCAAGCGACCAACGATGCTGACAATGCATTTTGCCATTTCAGAATTGCAGACAACTAAATATATGCGAGATATGAGGTTCTCACAGCGGTGTCGACGAGTCAAGTGCGTTTCGGAGCAATTTCATGCCTCCATCTTCAGTTCCTAACTAGCTCAAGATTGCTGTACAGATCCTGATATTGGAGGCAATAAGTACCTCCGAAACGTCGGTACCAATTTACCAACTGATACGGCAAAGTATCTCGGATCACGTAAATCTTCAACCTCTGTATTTCCCTGATCTGAGCAGTTCGGACTGCCGTTTCGGAGACAAACAGGAAATCTCCCTCGCTGCTTAGGGCAATTTTATCTTCCGACGTTTTTCAGTGGAGTCGCATAATCCGTTATGAACTTGCCATGTTATAAAAACAAGCATGTTGGAATGGACACGGCGCATGTGCTTTATGCAGGCAGACTCCTTGCTTACTACGCAAAAGTTTCAAAACGTTCAGAAGAAATATAGCTGTGAGTTTAAGTCTCACACTTCCATATGCAGAAAAAAGCAAGAAGCGTAAACGGTAACCGAAGGCCGCAGTTGCATGATTGACACTCATACGTACTGGGGAAGTACAGAGTTGGAATCTCCGCCCTGAATTTGGTCATGTTTACTCAAGATACGGAAATGTTCCTTATTGCCTCAAAGATAAATGCTGGTGTGGTATCGCGTGTCACGACCGCATCTTTAGATATATTTTCTAATTAATCATTCAACATATTCACTCAGTTCCACACGATATAGATTAGGCAATTAAAAAACGTTAAGTTAGAATAAAATAATCAGAAACGTTTAAGTAGCAACGGATCATATAGACTGTAAGTTTACGTTTCACGGTTTGTGCCAGACAAATGGGTATATCACATTTTAAATAAATAGCTTTCATTTCGCGCTCTGATGCTGTCAATATACTTCTAAAGATGCCGCACTTTTAAACTTGGTACAGTGCTGATGCGAACGCAGACACAAAATATCAATTTAAATTTAAATTTCGTGAGCAGTATAACTATGAAGTATTTTGACTGGGGGCTCTTTTGTGGTTTTTGGTGTATTCAGGAAGATATAGAGATAATATAACAAAACTTACTATAACCGATTTTTATAAACCCATGGTTTATTCAATGACGTTTCCTACTGCTTAGATTTTATCGCTTCTAATGATGGTCAATGAATAATTAATTTGACAGTATGTGGAAGAAAGTCGTGACTTAATTGGAGAATTGAATAAGCCGACAAAAAGCAATGAAAACTTCAGCACTGGCAGCCTCGGTGCTGAGATTTGCAACTTAGTCTACGGAAACAAAAACACTAATCACCAACAAATGCAAAAAGAGAGTTTTATCATTAATCGTAACACACTCCTACATGTTTCGACCCTGCTGGGTTGTCTTCAGGGAGAACTTTTTTGTTGCAGGCGGAACCGCAGAGAGTTTACGCCTCCAAAAACAACGCAGTACACAGTCAACAGCACATTCTCACTCAGATATAAAGTGCAACCTTTGTGTAACGATAACAAAAAAGTTCTCCCTGAAGATGACCCAGCAAGGTCGAAACATGTAGGAGTGTGTTACGATTGAAGACGTTTCGTAAAAGTACCGGGAAAAGGATGCCTTCTCGCCTTTACCTACTAATTAACACCTGAGTTACAATTAGGACAATATAATCCAAAATATCCGTAAGCCTAGAAGTGAATGAAGGAGAGTACCACCAAATACGCAGTCCTCTGATTTACTACTAATTTTCGGGCTCATCACTGTTAATTTTACATAACACGTAACTCTATAAATTAAGACGCTGTTGATGGCTTTCCTCAGGGATCTTGCATAAGATATATCTCGGAAATTCCGTAGTTTAATATCTGACGACCAAATTGCCGTCCCACTGTGGTTTAAATCAGGAAACCTCCCCGCTGTTAATCCTGTTATTTACAGTCTTACCTCACTCGGGCTTTCCCTATATGTTGTTCCATAAATGTATGCTTAGTTCACTAACGACACTTTTTTGTACATTTTATTATTGCATTCAGCACCCTTAAAGTTTCCTAAACCCTCCAACATTTTACGCCCTGTGTATATCGCGCCCTTAAGAAACTTCTCTCCCCCGTAAACACTAATATTTTCGCATGGTTTTCAAGATGACTGTATACACAGACTAACGTACACAGGCCTATGCAATATTCTGTATTGCATTTGAGTTATTACTCAACTTCGTCATGCCTACCAACAGAACAATAAGATTTTACTTTCCACTTAGGAAAGGTATTATGTAGACAGTTGCCTGTGTACCTAATGAACCATTACGGGGAAGCATACGGTTGAATGGATGTACAATTCCACACATTATTAACCTTTTAAAGCCTAGCGGTAACTTTACGTATGACCAGGTTTAACATTAAAAAATTCTACGTGGTGCCCACATTGCGTTTATGTGTTTTGTACGGATCTCAGAACAAACAGCAACTTTTGCCTTATAAAACATTAAGAGACTGATTTTTATAACCGAAGTGGAGAGTGTTTACAGCGCGGTACGCACTGAGTCCTTATATAAAACAGATACGCTTCGTCTTTAAAGGGTTAAGCTTAACGCTAGATTGAGATGAGTGTTCATCTTCATGGCACACTAACTTCATCCCTCAGGAAAGAGCCCCGGTAGCCCTTGAGTAACGGCTGGATGGGTCCTTCAGGACGGTCGGGACGCTTTTGAGGAGAAAGAAATATCTTGCCTCTTTCAGTAATTGAACCCTAGTCAAAATACCAAATTCAGCTATCCTGGATACAAAAGAAGGAATAAGGGTAAGATAACCAACATTTCTAAGGAAAATCCGAAGTGGTTCCCATTGTTTCACACAAACCGGCTGATGTTGCAGCAATGAAGAACTCAGCGCATGTCTAGAAACCCTAGATTAAATTATAATTATTTATGTGTTTTTATATATTGTAAGATTCGAAAATTTAACTAATTGACTTCAAAAAGAAAGAAATTCTGAATAATTAGACAACGGTTAGCTATATACAACCTATTCCTAGCCGATTAATACTATCTATTTTCCTCGGTCTTCTACGGTTACCTGACTAAAGTAATTTGTTCTAGTGTCTTACCCCATCCAAAAACTGACTTCGACTTCATTCCCGTGAATATCGTGTGACACACACAACGTTAAGCAACATACCGTTCATTTTGGTTATCCCTTAATTCTTCTCTCCGAATTCGACAAAAATTATGAACACCAAACAACGAAATAAACTGAAGAGTAAACACATTAAATCAACAAAACACACACACACACACACACACACACACACACACACACACACACAGCAATAACGTGACAGCAGGAATTACAAAATTCTTTCTGCAAGTTACGCAATGAAAAATATTGTAAAATAAGTTTCTTTATTCTACGTTACGATTACTGGGTCAGTTAAGGACCTGCAGGTGGGTTTCTTTTCCATCCAGAGGTAAGAACTCTTCCATTCGTCTCCGTTCTCTGTCCGATATTGGCGCCCACAACGCTTCATAAGCAACACGTATCGAGGGTCGTTTCTCCCTCTAAAGCCTCTTCACCGTAAAGTTCACCAGTCACTTCCACCCACAGAAATTGTAGAATATGTGAATGCAAATTAGCCTTTACTCAACTGTCTTTATTCGACGAGTCTATACGCCATATTTACAGCATCTACACATAATAATTCGTATTGAAAAGCTAAGTCTTTGGATAGGGGCCTGTCTGCACTCGGAAGTTAATTACACAAGATTCCGTTACTGGCGTCGTATGAATACGGTTAACATGATCACCAGCAATTTGCTTAAAATCCGTTAGAATATTCAACGCCCCTCTACGTCCAGCTTCCCAAGCAGTTTCCTCTATTAAGATTTTCGACTAGAATCCCTTGTCTATTTTCCATCTATCCAACGCAGTCTACAAGCCCACCCTATCTCCTCAAATTCATGGCTTTATGTGATACATATAACTGGGCGTAAAAGGGAGTAACAGGAATATGGAGAAAAATTCATAATGAGGAGCTTCGTAAGTTCATCTCACTGAACATTATTACAGCAAGAAAATGGATGATGATGATGATGATGATGATGATGATGATGATGATGATGATGACGACAGGGGCTGGGCACGTGGTAGGGATGGTATAAAAGAGAAATGCATACGAGTGGCGGGTAAACCTGATGGGAGACCTATGGGAAAACCTCGGCGCAGTTCGGAGAATATCAGTGAAATGGACTTTAAAATATCGGAGAGGGGGGCATGGAATGGATTTATCAGTCTCAGAACAGGGACAAGTAGACGGCTCATGTTAAGACGATATTTAGAGTTCCATAACATGCCGGTACTTCTTGACTAGCTGAGCAACTATGAGATTTTCGAAAGCTCTACTCCACTGAGTTAGTTATTTAACAGCATACAGACACGGCGTAATATGAACCTAAAGCCGTTGCAACGTTCTTTTGTTCAGCCAATACTAAGTGTACGAGGGACTGAAAGTGAACGAGGCGTTTGAAGGGTTTACTCTTGCACACATAGAGGAGAAGACGCGTTAAGCGTTGCAACACATAACGTCAGTGTTCTCATTCTGCTGAGAGAGGGCCTACCCCTCCAAGCACGAACATATGGAATGATCCTGAACTTCAAAATCAACTAACTCAGACACCTTCCTGCGTCATTTTATATGCCGTGAGACCGGTCATCACTATAATTTAACCTTTTAAAGCCTAGCGGTAACTTTACGTACCACCAGTTTTAACATTAAAAAACGCTATGTGGTGCCCACATTGCGTTTATGTGTTTTGTACGGATCTCAGAACAAACAGCAACTTTTGCTTTATAAAACATTAAGAGACTGGTTTTTATAACCGAAGTGGACAGTGTTTACAGCGCGGTACGCACTGAGTCCTTATATAAAACAGACACGCTTCGTCTTTAGAGGGTCAACGTCCCGTCGTCGTCCAACTTACACCTGAGTCAGAGTAGCTTGTTTAGAGGAAGACGCTGGGTTCGATATAAATGTCTACGGTTCTTGTCTCCCGCAACACAAATTTACTGTCATCTTCAGGAGAAAAGCGGATCCGCACTCCAGTCTTGTAAATTACGATTCCATCCCCTTTCGAATAATTTGTGTTTTTCTGCCGTCGTAATTTATTGGTACACTGCTACGCAACGGGTTCGACACCCCAGTAATTGTGGTTTGAGTCCCGGCACAGGCAATAGATTGCTCATTTTCACTGTGTCCAGACCGGGTCTGGGGCACATGGAGCCTCGTACTGAATGTGTACTGTCGAATATTTCCCGGGGCGTAAAACGGTCAGCGAACAGACCTAAGAACTCACCTCCGTCTACTGCCGAGTTTAAGACTAGACATCACTTCACCGCCGATCCCAGTGGCCGCGCGGTCTAAGGCGTAGGTCTGCGGCCGAGCGCTTGCTGGGATCGTGGGTTCGAATCCCACCGGGTGCATGGATGTTTGTCCCTTGTGAGTGTTTATGTTAGGTAGAGGTCTCTGCGACGGGCCGATCCCTCAACCAGAGGAGTCCTACTGACTGAGGTATGTGTCTTGAGTGTGATCAAGTGAAAATAAACAACCTCGACACCTACTGTGAGTGGGTAGAAGAGGTAAGGACTACGAACGAACGAACGAACGAACGAACGAACGAACGAACGACGCCACTTCACCTCCATTCCCCTGACACCTTCGTGGCGTGGTGGCCAATTAAGCAAAGAAACAACAATATATAAATTCTTGCAAGCATGGTGCGGACTGGAATACAAGTGTCTGGTCCCCGGCAGGTAAACTCGCGTTTGCATTTGCGAATACTGACATTTATTGAACACAATTCATTGCTCTCTCCGGTGTCGGCGCCAGGCAGTAAAATATTCCGAAAAAGGCACACATTTGTATCTGTGAGGCACCTGCTCCAAATCTCGACTTGTGTAAAGGCTAATATGAATGCTTTTATTCGTCTTCAGTCTCATCGGGTCTGTAGTACATTCTAACAGTCAACTACCACCTCTTCCAAATAGGGTGTAACCCGGTTATAACGACATCGGTTTACATGACACCACGTCTATAGCGTCAGATATTCTGTGGTACCAATTAATTCGTCACTGTTAACCATAACATTATAGTCCTCGGTTATAAACACACTTGCTTATAACGACACAAAATATTCAGTCCCTTTCACGATGCTTTAACTGGTTTCGACTGTTTTTTAAATACTTTCCACTCACTGTCGTTTTCTCAACAAACCTTGACCGTGGGGCATTTTTTTAATTATTAAGCCATTAAGATCTTCAAGACAGTAATCCAGTACAACTGAACGACTGCACGTTGACGCATGTGGTATCAATTTTCAGGAAAAATTGCCAGGCTCTGCTATTTGATTCTACAAACGCACAGTACGACTTGAGAACGGAATCTAAATTTGGAAGGACTGGAAGACAAATCCTGATCTTTATAATGATCCCAATAATAATAATAATAATAATAATAATAATAATACCGTTTTATAGAACTACCACCGTGTTATAAATTTGAGCCACAGCCTGTGTTACGAAACTCAAAAACTGTACTATAACAGGTCCACAACAACTGCCCGAACTGTCCGTAACAACAGAGCAGATAGGCATATAGTTCGCCTTGACAAAACTACCAAAGGAGCACATTTAATAGACGTAAGGATTCCTTACAGCCGCAACCCATCAAGCGCCATCCCAAAGTAATACACGACAGTTTTGACCCGCTCAGCCTTCGCCCTCATCTATACGTAAGGTGATTCAGGACGAAAGGTGAGAGTATGGGTCACTGACAGAGAAAAAAAAATCATATGACCATGTGTCCAATTCTGAATGGTTACCGAGACAGAGCTGTTGCAATCTATAGACCTAATTCTAGTAGAATTTTGGTTTTGTTTGTTGGGTTGAGTGAAAAGCGAAGTTTACGAAAGAAATGTGGATACATAAGACGAATTGCTCGCATTGTGGACGCTGCTGCCGCATAAATAAATGTGAATATCAACTCAGACGAAAAACACATAATCTGCTTACACGAGTTGCAGACCATATTGAGGTTAACGGTGGGATTTTCGAGCATTTATTGTGAATGTAAAAATATTTTCATTTAAACACTAAATTAAAATTAAAACAAACAGTAAGATATCTCTCTTTCTTTATAACCATTCGCAATGCTTCTGTATTTGTAGATTCGAGCAGCTCTATCGCGATAACCATTTCAATTAGACATATGTTCATATGAACTTTCTTCTCCACAATGATCGATACTGTCACGTCCCAAAATAGTAACTTTCGTCATTAATCACCACGTATTACAACACAGAAAGCATCAACACTTAACGTATCCAGTAGAGTTAGAAAGCATTTTGCAGAATAATGAATAAGAAGTCCTTGGTCAGTGATCCGTGCTGTTTGAACACAAGACAAACTGCTGAGTATTCAGAAATAATAATAATGATAATAATAATAATAATAATCAATCGGTATTTATTAACATGCAGGCTTAACAGCAAAAGTGCCTATTATAAAGCCAGCACAAAAACACAAATACAACACAAAAACAGCACAGATACACAAAACAAACACAAAACAAAAAACAAACAAACTAACTAACTAACTAACTAACAAACGAAGACAATATTAAAGGAAAAGATATATAAAAGTACTGGGGCAAAACCCCTATACTCTGAAGAAACACAGATAAGTTTATTTAAAAATGTCCCAGTTCAGCGCAAAACCTTCCTAAAAATATCGGTGGCTTTGCACACGCGGTTAGTAGCCGAAACACAGCGCGCTGACGGAGTTTTTACACGTAGCAGTGAACGGGGAGGAGTTTCTGACATTACGAGAAGGAACTCGAATACCAGTAGTATCCAAAAGAGACGGGCAACATTTTAAACCCGAATAAACAGAAATAAAAAATAAAGCATCCAAATAAAGTCTTCTGTCGTGCAGGGTACGGTGCTTCAGAAATTCACGAAAATCCTCGTTAAGTAAAATGGTCATGAGTAGAAAAACGATTTTGACACACGGCTACGAACTTCCGCTGAATGCGTTAAAGCTTTCTAGCGTCAGTGGCCGTTATGCAGTTCTACACAGTCGAGGAATACTCACGTTTGGGTCTACCTAGTGTTAAATACAGTATCAGTAGACTATCAAGGGTAGAAAAGGAATAGGTTACAATTCGTGTTAAGCCCAGCGTCCTTACGGATTGGGAGAAAATGTAGTCTACTCGTACATGTGCGTGGAAATGCAATTTTGAGTCAAGTAGTACCCCAAGATTTTTAATTGTATCAGTACGGGTTATAAACAAGTCAAGTATTTTATATAATAATAATAATAATAATAATAATAGTAATAATAGTAACGTAAATGTAAAACAACATGGATTGATGTTAACAAGGTTTCATGCATAAAAGCCCAGAAAAACAGAATATTTGCTTTTTAGAAGATATTCCTCGAAAATGTAATTACCTTGTAATGGCAACCACAGGCGGCATCAACAGGAAGTTTGGTAAGCATACCGCAGTTCGTATTGCCGTAAGAGATGTAAAGGGCAAGGTTTTTTTGTACCGCGTTGAGTTCATTTTGAAAATAATTATTTTATCTAAATACCCCGTAGGGAAATGGGTAAGATGTTATTAATTAATTTATATTTGTGAACTGCTGATTGAGGGACTAAGATAAGTTTTCTGTGTTTTCAGCATAAATAAATTTCCTAATTGCGCTTGCAACAACGCTACGTAGAACGTGCTTTAATAAAAACGACATTCCATACACTCGCGTAATTGAAGTCATATTCCTCGCAAAATACAGTATGTATCATAATATTGCAGTCTAAAACGCCCATATATTTTCGAGTACAGAAAACGAATTGCGATACTGGAGGTTTCTACGGCACATCTGTTGAGGATTCAGGTTTCCTGGGTTTTTAAACCTTTAAAGACGGAACGTATCTGTTTTATATAAGGACGCAGTGCGTACCGCGCTGGAAACACTCTCCACTTCGGTTATAAAAACCAGTCTCTTAAATGTTTTATAAGGCAAAACTTGCTGTTTGTTCTGAAATCCGTACAAAACACATAAACACAATGCGGGCAACACGTAGAATTTTTTAATGTTAACCTTCTAAACCCTAGCGGTAACTTTACATACGACCACGTTTAACATTAAAAAATTCTACGTGGTGCCCACATCGCGTTTATGTGTTTTGTATGGATCTCAGAACAAACAGCAACTTTTGCCTTATAAAACATTAAGAGACGGATTTTTATAACCGAAGTGGAGAGTGTTTACAGCGCGGTACGCGCTGAGTCCTTATATAAAACAGATACGCTTCGTCTTTAAAGGGTTAAACTTGGTGGTACGTAAAGTTACCGCTAGGCTTCAAAAGGTTAAGCACAGAAGCAGGGACACCCATTCCCTGTGTTTGGTAGGAACCGTATTCCTTCAGCCTTCAAAAGGAAGGCAGCATGTTCCTCCGAAACGTCGGTATTTAACTCAGATACGCTGTGTAACCCAGAAGACCTCAAACCTCAGCAGCCTCTTACATTTGCCAATTAAAGGCACGGCAAATGGTCGCTACAGCATTTCCCCAGAAGTTGCCTACTGATGACTACGCGATGAATATTAATTTTCCAACATTCTTCCAGTGCTCACAATGAACATTTCTGTATCGCTTCGGGCAGTGTGAAGCGCATATATCACACAATTTTACCTCAGTTTATCCAAGCATTACTCATCCCTTGCCCTTGTTAACAATTTACCTTCAGTGTTTACCGTTCGTTAACAGCGCAGATTCTAGCCTGGACTCCAATGCAGTTAAATCCACAACCCACTCTTCTTTTTTTCCTGGCGATCCTGTAAATCGGATTCCCTTCACCTTGGCACAACATGCACACAGGGACATGCAGTACCCTAACGCTGTTGTTGTATTTTTGGCTATTCCATACACGAATGTACCCGTTTCTCTCTTCGTACGGGAGCATCCCACATTGCATGTATAAAATGTGAGAGGTGCCGTCCACATTCAGCTCCGTCGCGACGCGCCTAGACGCCGCAGCGCCGCCTTGTCCTGTGCCATACAAACATGCAATAATATTGCAGTTCTCAGCCTTTATTTCACCGAAGAAAGTATTTGAAATAATTGTTTTATCGACAACCGCACTATATATGAGCCCATACTTGCAAAACGGCATGCCATTCACCCAAGAGGAATTTTCCTCACGCCATAATTAGCCCTTTAAAGACGAAGTGTGTCTGTTTTATAAAAGGACTCAGTGCGTGCCGTGCTGTAAACACTCTCCACTTCGGTTATAAAAACCAATCTCTTAATGTTTTATAAGGCAAAAGTTGCTGTTTGTTCTGAGATCCGTACAAAACACATAAACGCAATGTGGACACCACGTAGAATTTTTTAATGTTAAACCTGGTCGTATGTAAAGTTACCGCTAGGCTTTAAAAGGTTAATGGATTAATGGGTTATTTAGACATGTCTTGTAAAGGTTTAACGCTTTAAAGATGAAGCGTGACTGTTTTATATAAGGAATCAGTGCGTACCGCGCTGTAAACACTCTCCACTTCGGTTATAAAAACCAATCTCTTAATGTTTTATAAGGCAAAAGTTGCTGTTTGTTCTGAGATCCGTACAAAACACATAAACGCAATGTGGGCACCACGTAGAATTTTTTAATGTTGAACCTGGTGGTATGTAAAGTTACCGCTAGGTTTTAAAAGGTTAAAGACCATCATATCCTGGATTGCCATGACTAAAGTGGCTTTCAACAAGAAAAAAACTCTCTTCAGCAGCGAATTGGACTTGAATTTGAAGAATAATCTAAAGAAATGCTACACTTGGAGAACAGCTTTGTATCGTGCTAAAATTTTGCATCTTCGAAAAACAGAATGGAAATATGTTGAAAGTTTTGAAATTTGGTGTTGGAGAAGGAAGAAGAAGTTCAGTTGGACCGATTGTGTGAAAAATGAAGAAGTCTTACATAGAATCAAGAAGTAACGGGATGTCCTACGAACAATAAAACGAAGGAACGATATTTGGATTGGTCACATCTTGCATATGAACTGCCTTCTAAAAGATGTCATTGAGACAAAGACAGAAGGGACGAGGAGAAGACGACGACGAAGAAGACGTAAGCGGCTACTGAATGACACAAAATAAAAGCACAGACACTGGAATCCGAAACAGGCGATCGCAGTCTGTGGAGAACTCGCTTTGGAAGAGCCAACGGGCGCGTCGCAAGGCAGACTACGCGATGAACGGATGATCGTTATCCTGTCACATTTAAAGAATATGAGATAATCGGAAAGAAATAATAAGAACGTGCAGATGGACGCATATCACTTAGTATCAGTTTTCCAAACAGTCTTCTAAACTTCCCACCATGTTCAGGAAGTAAAATAGGTTTTGCGCAAGACTAGGGTTCTCTGCCTCCCATGTCAACATTTAACATTTACACAAGTTATCAGCTCTTGACTGGATGGTGAGGGGTTGGAAGGGATGGTAACTTTAACAAACGCTAACGTGCATGAAACTCTCGTTTCGCAAGGGTTTGTCGTCTGAATTTTAGCGTTCTGAGTTCTTGCTAGGTTTATATGAGCGAACGTGTGCTCTGACTTAAATGTTTGTATTATTATTTAAGTGCCAGGAAGAGCAACAGTAGCTGTGCAAGCTAAAACATGCGGAAGAGGGCTGAGAACGCTAGGATGTCGAGGGAATCAAATTAGGGTTACTCTGTGTAGGTACATATAGAAGAGAATGAAGATGGGATTGTAAAACATTGCATTGCTAGAGTGATGAAGCATTTGTGAAAGTAGTCTGAAGCCAACTTTATTATATCGAGGGGAAATTTATTAAAGAAACTGAAATAGGAAATTACACAGGTTAAAAACGTTTGTAATAACTTATGAAACTCGTTTTTTAAAATTAATTATAGTATCAGGTAGTCAACATTGGTACAGAACATACTGTGAGTCCAGCTTTTGTATGCACAGCCACAGCAACGTTAATCACGTAGTCCGCAAACATAACAGCCAAATTTTCACTGTCGAGTATCTTTTTGTACGTCTCAGGGTAACATTCGACTTCTATTCTCTAAATCAGAAGTTAATTGAGTCATGATTTGTAGAGGCTACAATTTTTTTCCTTCTGCTAACAAAATAAGTCCTGGAACCACTTCAAAGTTCTTAGCGCTGACCAAACTATTTTTCTTACAATGCTTTTATTACATTAGTACAGATTCGCTTTCAAAAATAGAGACTTAAGTCCCAGGAAAACATT
Organism: Coptotermes formosanus; assembly: GCA_013340265.1. NCBI lineage: Eukaryota > Metazoa > Arthropoda > Insecta > Blattodea > Rhinotermitidae > Coptotermes > Coptotermes formosanus. The sequence continues at coordinate 197,023 of BLKM01012018.1, forward strand.
TACGCAGGTACATGGCTAAAAAAAGGCGTTTTCTTTAACTTTCAAAGCCAAGAATAATAGTTACTATACGGAGTGTATGACATAATGCATCGGCCGTGCCTGTACCGGGTTTCGGGACTCGAATAGCGGACCGAAACATGACATATTTTTATTAAATTTAATGTGAAAAGTAAACAAAATACTGGTAGTTCATAATTCCTAATATCACAGTCACATCGTACGGTTAAAAGCGTTATCTATTTTAAGGAATTTTAACATGGGCGTAAGAACATACTTTGAGAACGAAAAGAGTGCCAGCTAGAGCAAAGACCAATGTTCTATGTACAGGACAAGTTGACGACTGTTGTTTCATAAGCACAGACGATGAGTACAACTTTTTGTTTTTTGTTTGCATATACACATGAAGACGTACAAAACCAAGTGCGAACAGGTAAATATTTTCTCAAATAATTACACCGAGAAGCAACCGAATACCTTTTGTGATTATCACTGAGAATCATCACGTCGTTCTACATCCGTGCTTCCTTCGTTCTACATCCGTGCTTCCTTCGTTCTACATCCGTGCTTCCTTCGTTCTACATCCGTGCTTCCTTCGTTTGAATGTAAACCGAAGCCCCATAAACCTACCATACGTTTCGTGATTATTTCGGTCCGTCAAAACGAACGACTGGATAATTTCTTAAAACACTCCTTAGCATCTAGTCTGCCAGTACTGCTGTCGAAAATGCGTCGTTCCTCTATTAGTGCAGGCGTGCCCGCACGCATCGCCGCATGTTCGGTTCCTAATGGACAAGACTGAATTGTAACATTGTTGATAATACTCACAGCAAAAACAGATCTGTTCGTATAAACTAAGAATTTTACTGATCGTATATATAAAACAACGCGTGAAAGGAAAAAAAAGCACAAAAGATCAACAGGCACAAATGGACGTAATAACACACGTCATGTAGTCATTTGTAAACGTAAAAGTAGGATTACCATGAAACCCAAACGAAAGTATTACCAACAAAACAGTGGTCATATGGCAATGACACACAAAAATAACAATGCACTTAGTCGAGAAGCACAGGATAACTGCTGATACAACAAAAATCTAATTTGTGGAACTGTAAGCAACAATGGATAATCGCGGAAGTTAAAAAAAACACAGAAATGACGAATGTAAATACAAACGTTGTGGGAACATACGCACACAGGAAGCAGAGAGTGGGGTAGACAATTAAGCACCGGCAGTTAACATTGAACACATAAAGGTTCAATTTCGAAATTGGTGCTTCAGAATTCGACGTCGCTAATGGCGGAGAGACAGAGGAAGAGGAGGAGGTAAAACGACGGGCGAATGCAAACTAGTTGAACATCACAAGCTTTCAGCCCCTTCCCCTTTCCTCGATTTCCTGCGGTAATATTAGTCAGAATGCAAATTATCTTTTTACATCGTTTTTAATCCTACGTTTCGCTAGTGAAGAGGGAGAAAAGAACCAGTTTCACAGGCAGTATTGCATAAGCGAAGATACCCGTTTATGCAAGTCTGCATTAGGAATTGTCCATCTGTAATAAGTCAGACTAGTGTACACTTCATTGCAACTAAATATGATGTTATATTGAGAATTACTGTCAAAATGGAGCGTGAAATTTGAATCATACGATGTTTTCAGGAAGTACTTCATGACAATACACAGTAGGAAAATACATTTACAGCAAGACAGTAGACAAGAATAATGAAAAAATGCCTGATGTAGTAGTTGTCTGCGGGTTATTTTTCGACGCTCTCAGTAGCTACTCTATATGACCAGGGTGACTACTGAATGATGAATTGGAAAGGATCTGGAAGAAATCAGTTGTAATGTACTGTAGAGATATACGACGCGGCGCTGAAGTGTAATGCCTCCCACTTTTTCTTAACTTAAACACGCCCAAGAGTGCAAACGGAAATGAATTCAGTTGGTTAGACTTTCCCGCACAGCGGGACATAATTAGGCGCGTTCGCATGATTGCTAATAACCACTACTTGCCTCGTCATATCTGTCTGTCCGCATGAAACAACTCAGCTCCCACTGGACGGATTTTAATAAAATTTGATATTTGCGTATTTTTCGAGACTCTTGTCGAGAAAATTCAAGTGCCATTAAAATCTGATGAGAATTACATGCAGACATACGTAAATTTATGACAATACGTTGCTGAATTTTTCTTATAGAGAGAAATGTTTCACAGAAAAGTTGTAGAGAAAATCAAAACACATTTTATGGTCAGTAAGTCTTGAGGAAAATGGTACCGTTTATGAGATAATGTAAAGGCACATGATTGAGCCAGACAGGCCATAGGCAACAATACAAAGCGGCGAAGAAAAGAGATGATTTGTTTGCCGGATAACTAAGGCAAGAATACACACACGCATAATATTTAATACTTACTGTCTCACAATAATTCAGTCTGACGTCTTAAAATGTTTTGCTTACGAAAACTGAAAAAATGCGCACGACATATCTGTCATTAGGATCTCTTTTGCCAAACTGTACGTCTAAAAAGGCCAAGGATAAATGAACATTCTTTTAGATAAACTCTAAAAGGTCCAGCGATGGAGGCTAGTTCTGTCTAAGGGGCCCAATAGAATAGGTGTTCTTCTCTTCTCCCCGTCCATTCACCTGAGGAAGGAAGCACAGCCAGCTTCCGAAACGTTTTGATTTTAATTTTTTAATATTTTTAATATTTTACCCTCCGCACGATGAATGAAGACCATAAACCTACCACCACAGAACATTCTTTAGTTTCAACGCAGCACTGGCCTCTTTATATGAAGACCCAGCCGTGTTTCATTATTGCCGGTAACATAAATCTGCCATAAAAGCACTGTTGCGCAACACTCAATATTTTTATACGCAAACAGAATGCACGGTTGTTTCTACTCCAACAATGGTTACGCTAACGCAACACAACGTTACGTTATGTGTAAGCCATCTTGTTTTGAACTTCTGCCCCTAGCAGGCTCTGAATTGTGCTATAAACATGGCCGATTGTAACATGAGTACGTTGGTGCGATGAAACAGCGTGCAGTGCAGAGGTTCTGACAAGAAAACGTGCCTCCGGTCGACATTCGTCAGCAAATGGAAGTGGTTTATGGACAGGAATGTGTAGTTATCGACACTGTTCGTCGCTGGGCTGCATGTGCTCGTCATGCAAAGCTTGAAAAGGTCGCTCTGAACATGAGTGACAAACAACGGGGCGTAGGGTCACTAAATGTAGGCAGTATTGTGAAACACTGGAAAAGCTGAAAACAAGATTTGGAGAGTTTGTCCTCACATGAAGTAGCCTCCCCTTCTATACAACGCTCGACCGCCCTGAAGTACAAAAACAGCTGCAGGGATTTGACGCCTCGTTTTACCCGTTTTGGATCACCTACCATGCAGCACCAACTTAGCGCCATCTGATTTTCATTTCGTTCCCATACTGAAAGAACACCTCAGAGGCCGCCACCATGCGGCGGACGATGACGTACAGACAGCGGCTGAATTGTGGTTCCGCCATAAAGACGCACAATTATATCCTGACGGATTTATGAAATTACTTTAGGGTTAGCCGAAATGTGTAGACCGAAAAGGTGATTGATTGGAGAAATGATTGTGTAGAGGTTAATTAATAAAAGTTCAAATAAGTTACCTGTTCTGATTTTATTAATGTATGTATAGTCATTTCCACATAAAAAAATTGCAAGGCATTACTTTTCACCACACCTCGTACTACTCTGGAATGTGCCTGGATGGGGTGAGAAGAACCGCAAAACACGTCGATCACAATAGCCGGTGTTCCGACTCACATTCAAACCAGGATCCTATTGAATATAAATCTAGAACATTAGAGTTGTCTTCTTTTACAGCATATATTCCAGGTTCCCGAAACATTCCTAAATTTCTGCCACGAAACGTACCCTAAGACAAAACACAACATTAATCTAACCTATACTGTTCTCTCAAAGAAATTAAATAATATAATTACAGCCTACAGATGCTACCTCGAAATACATGCTCGCGTCTCAGTAACTTTCAGACCCATTACTTGCCAACTTGTATCAGAATATATCACGACACAGAATTCAACTATTCACTTGTTCCCATATCAACAAAATCATCAAAATGGGCCTCTTAGCAGAACAGAGAGGCCAAAGAAACAAACACCTTCCGAGTGACACATCGAGCGTTACGTATTAAGATTGGCGTATGTATTACCGTCAAACGCAAGAAACTTTTAATAATATCATCAATAAATTCTATATGTTTCGGCCCTTGGACCACCATCAAGCATTAAAATACAATATTTAAATACAAGTAAATATGCACGTAGATGTTCTTAAATTTGTGAGACCTCACAAATTTTTGCGAAATTTTACAAAGTTTTCGTAGCAAACGTTTGTAACAATTTGTAAGGTTTCACAAATTTCAAAACACGTACATGCAAATTTACTTACTTTTTAAATCATGTATTCTAATGCTTGACGGTGGTCTTTAAGGGCCGAAACATGTAGCACTTATTGATGATATTATTAAAAGTTTGTTGATTGGCAGTAACATACACGCCAATATTAATACACGTATACCACATCACAACGGAATATATTCCATTGCACTTTATGAGGGCACATACGCTATGTCACGATTAGTTCTGAAAATCATATAACACGTGTCGCATTTAGTTCCACTTTTCTTTCAGACTGGGGAGGAGGATTTTGTTCACACGATAACACCCGCATATCGTTTCGACGCTACAGCCACTGGATTGCATTTTATAGCATTACAGCGAGTCAGGATCCTCCACGTGACTTCTGGTCTACACCGATGAAACGAGGATTGGGATACGTTTATTTAGGGAATTCCCATCAATTGCTGTTAAAACAGAGAGGAGTGAGACATAAATGAGGATTTGTATTTCTCTGCGAGTTGTATTTTTACGCTATATTTCTTGCTGATATTTCATACTGTGGTGCTGGTGTGGTGTTATACCCACGAGGAACACTACACTGTAATCATCGTGATGTTCTGCCCAGCAGATATGGTCATCATCAATTACTTGCCTTTACTGTAATTGCTGGCTGATGTAACGGGGATGACGGCTAAGGGTGTGTGTGTGTGTGTGTGTGTGTGTGTGTGTGTGTGTGTGTGTGTGTGTGTGTGTGTNTGTGTGTGTGTGTGTGTGTGTGTGTGTGTGTGTGTGTGTGTGTGTGTATAGGCAGCATGAGCGGGAGTGTGCAGGGGCGGGGTGCAAGTAGTTCCTGGTTCGGTTGAATACCTCGACACACTGCGGGCATCTGCGAACTATAGTTCTACATGTCCAACATAAGGGGTGAGAAACAGGTGTTGCAAATGCCTATGTTGCCCTAAATTACTACGACGAAGACTTCAAATTTTGGATTAAAATGTACAGCATCACTACGGTGGAAGTGAAATTCAAAGCACGAATCTTGACAATAAATTAATGTCCATTTATTCGGCCGCGGTTTGTCTTCTTCTTTGATTGTTCGTGGTATATTTAACAGCGACGTCAGTATGTCAAGATGTACGTATATGAAAAAACTCCGATACAGCGCTATCCTCACTTAGCATCCACAAGAATCTGTGAACAGAAATTCCCTGTTACACAGTTTGTCGATTGCAGACATCCTCGAAATAGCGACACTATCGATATATCAACATGAACTGCGGTGAACAAACAGTGGCGCTATATCGGAGTTTGACACCCTGTGTGTGTGTGTGTGTGTGTGTGTGTGTGAGTGTGTGAGTGTGTGTGTGTGTGTGTGTGTGTGTGTGTGTGTGTGTGTGTGTGTGTGTGTGTGTGTGTGTGATTCAGTGACGGTGATTGACGAACGGAAGCAATCTACCGTGCCCTAATTCTTAAAGTACCATCAGTGCATTTGTCTACATAGTTGGCGTTCCGACCGAGATTAGAACCGGGAAACTTTAAGTGAGAAGTGTTACTGCTTGAACTCTCTTGGTGCTAATATTAATTAATTTATCAACGTCTAATAATATGCTTGCCAGTTATGAGTTGCTGGGTAATTATATGGAAGAAACCGGTCATGTGTTATTTTAAAATATAAATCAGGAATTTTCTTGTAAGTAATGAAACCCACAATCACGTTAGGGAAAGCTGAACTTCAGGTCGATGATAGAAGCAGATACGTCAAGTATGAAGCTACAGTAGTTATTGGACACGGACATTCCGCATGGGCAGCTTCACGCCCAAGGAAAATGGAAAGGTTACCCACTGTGTACGGGGCAGAGTTGGACCAGAGACGTCCTAGTTGTAGAGCTGACTAAAGCCGAAAACCCAAAAGTACTGTCCTCACTTCCGTAGCCAGAATAAAATTAAAATGTACCGAAAGTTGGTATATGTGCAGTACTGCGACACGTGTTATCACGCACGTCTAGCGAATATAAAGAAGCCAGGAGCCAGTAATGTAAGCGCTACTGTTGAGTCAAATTAGGGTGATAAAAAATGCTGAATATGCAAGTTTGCGTATGTGAGTATGCACTCCTCAAGCCATAATCTTATACATTCCCATACCTCATTAAAATGGGACACTTCATGACATTTTATTTGTAAGTCCAAAATTTATTCCCAAATTCTAATATTTAAAGTAAAACACGCAGTAAATGTTCACCCTAGAAGAAGCTATGAGGGCCTAGAGTAGAGGTATAGCTCTACTCTTTCTTCAACCTCGGAGCTAGATGGGGGTGGGTGGTGAAGGCCACGCCCCGGCCACTTTACCCCCGGGAAAGAGACCCAGTACCCATTTTACAGGAGGCTGGGTGGGCCCCAGGGCCGGTCTGGGCGGGTACGGAAAATCTCACCCGCCACCGTGTTTCAATTCCCGGACCGTCCAGCCCGAAGCGAGTTGCTATAATGCCTACGCTATCCCGGCCCATGGTCCTTATGTTTATAAACCATAAATAAATCGACACCCATTATCCAACATTCCATTCTTTCACATCTTCCACAACTTAAATTTTCTACTCCCTAGCCTTCGCTTCTGCGTCCGCAATATTGGATTTTATATATTTTTGTGCTTATGAATCTCGTTGTTTCAACATTTTTACCGGCTTCAAAATTACATTTCGGAATCTCATCGGTTTTTATTTTAATCTTCGACCAGCAAGTTTGTAATTTCGTTCTTTTATTGCTTGTTCTCACTGACAAGAACAACAAATTAGGAAAACGACAAAAATAAACAACGCAGGCGGGACCTCAAGACGCTATGAGAGTTACGCAACAAAACAAAAACAACACGTAAGTACACATATACATCTACATATATAAAAAATAGGCAAGATAATAACTAGTAGAAATGTAACATGTCAGCCTTGAGACTTGGAGCCGTCGCAGCAATTTTAAGCGTGAATGAGATGACAGTTTAATTCCTGGGGTCGGAATTCCACTCAATGTTCTTTGTGTGTCTACAACACCAGCAACTCTGGCACAGCACAGCCACAGAAACGTATTACAACAGAAGGGAGAGAGATGCGCACAAAGATTATGTAAAGTAAAGCAAGTTTTTTTTTATCAGAAGCCAGTCTGAGGTCAATACCAACAATCTGCTATGTGCATTAATGGTTATATATTTGAATATTTCGTAACCTTTTGAAGCCTAGCGGTTACTTTATGTACCACCAGGTTTAACATTCAATAATTCTATATGATGTTCACGTTGCCTTTATGTGCTTTGTGTATGGATCGTAGAAAAAACTGCAACTTATACCTTATATATCATTAGCAGACTGATTTTTATAACTTAGGTGGAGAGTGTTTACTGCGCGGTACGCACTGAGTCCTTATATAAAACAGATTACGTTTCGTCTTTAAAGGGTTAAAATATTTGCGAAGCAATGTACTGCTAACAATTCAAACGAATTAATTTTTAGTAACTACAGAAATGTCCATCTTGATTGCCTGGCGTTTAATTTCTGTTACGCATCTTTCACGCAGTAAGTTCGCGGTCACTCCGTCATATACGAATATTTCTGAACGAAGCTATATTTGTTACGATTCGTTTGGACGATAAGTCAGTGATTTGCAAAGCCTCTACCTACACAATACACGTAAAACACAATCCAGAAGCTGTCCGAGAGGGATTTAAACCAGCAGTCCTTTTTTGAACGGTGATCGGCCGAATTCCTATCAGACAAACGGTCAGTGCGAGCGGTCTGCTTGAACTACACTTAAGCACATCTTGTAAATTAAATTAACTTGTGCTTGCAACCCATCTCGTGCAAAAAATACTTTATGGACTCACAGCGTCAATCAGAATACAGAAAATTCTACTTCAGTGATTAATGTACTTTGTCGAGCAAACCAGCAAATGGCAGTGCCTTAGGATATGGCTTACCGTCCTCATCACCTCGCGCTACTAGAACTGGGTTGGTTTCAAAATTAGGCAGTAGTAACTAACAGGAGGCTGATCCTAGCGGCCGCGCGGTCTAAAGCGTAGGTCTGCGGCCCAGCGCTTGCTGGGATCGTGGGTTCGAATCCCACCGGGGGCATGAATTTTTTTTTTTGTACAGTGTTTGTGTTGTCAGGTAGACGTCTCTGCGACGGGCCGATCCCTCATTCAGAGGCGTCCTACCGACTGTGGTGTGTGTCTGAGTGTGATCAAGTGCAAATAAACAACCTCGACACCTACTGTGGGTAGGTAAAGGGGTAAGGACTACGAAACGAAAGTATCAGGAGAGTTTCACCAGCATCCTTTGTGTTTTTTCTGTATTGATTAAAGAAAAATTTAGAATTCAGCGATGAACAGAGTAATTCCATCATATCTATTCGATATGAAACCTGGCCGCTAAATCGGAATTGCTGGAATTGCGAGTTCGAATACTGCTGAGGGTATGAATGTTGGTCTCTTGTGTTTGTTGTGTGTTATGTAGGTAACAGCTTCTACAAAGAGCTGATCACTAGCTCAGAGGAGTCTATAGGGTGTGTGTGCCTAACTGTGTGTGATCTAGGGACCTCAGAAACGAGGCGGCCAAGTCCGAGTTGGGCTGTTGTACCACAGTAAAAAACAAAAAGTCCAGAGCCTCCTCACGAAATTTGGACACACAGTGCACAGTATAGCTTTGGTGCTGGCAAAGCAAATACCAAATATATCTGCATAATTCTGACCATCTACTGCAGTCATAGCCTCGCTCGTACCGTTGAACAGCCCTCATGTTGTTATTTATTATTATGGGTCTCATTACTATGACCATACTTAATTTAAAAATCGTCCCGAAGCCATTCATATTGATACACGATCGATTCACAACGTGTTTCATCTCCACTAGTCCATGGTTAAGCGAAGCAGAAAATTCCACCAATAATGCGTAGAAGTTAAACACGATTTGTTAAATTTATTTACTACACAGACTGTACGGTTTTAATTACGTCACATATTGTCGGCGTCAAAATTACTGTTTTCGTGGTCAGTTGAAATTTGTAATTACACAAATGCGTAACGCGGCTTATAATTTAGTGCAATAAACACTGGGCACTGTAGATAGAGAAAACAGATTGGGAACTGATGTGAGGGGCGAGGGGCAGCGCTTTGTGTTTGTATTTATTACACACAGCGAGGTAAACTTGGACTGGTGAGCATACACCGTACCTTTCTTCATGAATGTGGTAACATCTGTGTGTCTTGCAACATAACAAATCAGTCCCCAAACCGTATATTCAAACTGACGTTACTGCAAATTCTAATTCTAATAAAATATTCTCTACAGTTTCGTGATAAATCGGCATTAATATACACATCACCATCAGCAGTGACAATACCCCAACGCCATTTGAAACAGTCACACACACACACACACACACACACACACACACACACACACACACACACACACACACANCACACACACACACACACACACACACACACACACACACACACACACACTCATATATATATCCCACCTAATGGTAAACAATCTGCCTCAATCATATCAGCTGATTAATGGCAAACAGTCGCTTCCTCCAGGAGTAACAAGTAACACATTAGCAAACTCTGTTGACAAAGGATACTTTAATGTTAAAGCCTGTGGTACGTAAGGTCACCAGACTGCTCTAAAGGGGTTAGAATGAATGGCCGCTATGAACACAACACTAAGACGACTGGCAGCATTACTGCCTTCCCACATTCTTTCTGGCCATATGTAGATTGTGTTGGGAAGAGTTTTACTGTGGCATCCTCTCTTGGAATTATTATTGGTTTCACCAGCGTCTCTCACTCCTTAGTCTGATTGAAGAGTCCGACGTAATGGCGGCGGTATTAGGGAGGTTCCCGAATCTAACAGTGACAGGGACAACATCTATCCTAATTGGAATTTTTCGCAGTCATTCCCAGCCGCCTGAAGAGAATTCCTGGACAGCACCCCAGCCGAGAGAAGACCACAGTCAACTTGTTCTGGACAATACTCCCCCTTCATTATCAACCTTCACTCACGATAGACGACATGTAACACTTCCAGCTAAATCAGAATATTAAAATAACCAGTAATAAAGAGAAATAACTTATGTTGGAAAAGGAAGTAATCATACTATATAAATATAGGGAGCAGTAACGGAAAACCAGTAAAATTATACGCCTTGTAATACTGAAAAAAGGACATTACGATTGCATCAGACCAGTAAGTTTGGCGGGACATGTAGCATGTGTATGCTGTTATACAAAATTTGGTTCCAAACAAAAGTCGATGGAAGAAACATCTTTGGATATTTCGACGCACAGAGCACCATGAAACTGGATTTTGGAGCTATGAAGCACGAAAGTACAAACGGAATGTGCACATATGGGGTGACTTTTCGGTTTCTGTAGAAGTTTGAGAATTGCTAGACCACACAAATAGGTGTGAAACTTCCAATGAGAAGCCCGTGGCAAGCACTTAATGAAGGATATCATTATCCCATAATGAATACTCAAACTTAATCGTACTTCTACCGCAGTATTATTTGATGTAAATAGTTACACTTTCTCCTAAATGAAAATTGAATAGTTTGGTGAAGACGCTGAACATAATTATGCGGCAAGAACATGGATGGCGCTACATACAACGCAGAGTCACAGAGAAGACATCCTTGAAACGGAAAAATAATGATAACAAAGAGGGTGTTCACTGTGGGAAGCTCGTCCGTTCCCCATCTAGTCTCGTGTAACCCAGGAAGGTCAGACACAAAAATGTGATGTGTGGGCAGAACGGATCCACATGATTTGAGAACCTCTCCACGCCCCCAGACCTCCAGCCTTTTGTCTGCTGATTTGTTACAGGTCCACCTCTCATGCACTCACTCAACCCTCCAAGCTCAACACACGGAAAGGGAGTTACCCTCACACCCTTATGAGATTCCACCCTTGGCGGCTTTGATAGAAAAAGTGGGGGAGGAACGAAACACGTATGGCCTCTACAATACCAAACTGGTGGAGGAGATATAGAAATTGGGTTGAGAGATTGACGATGGGATATCTTCTCAGCGAAAAATACAAGGCCAATAGGACACGACGATTGAATACAAAGCCAACCGTACGCCGAAGCAAGGCTCTGGAACGCTTAGCATTCTATGCAGTGAAGCTATCACGTGCAAAACGGGTGGAACCTCGTAGTCTATGGTCCGGATACAGATTGCAGATATTTACCGCCAAGATAGTTGGATTAATTTAATTTTGCAGCTTATTTTAAAGAAACCAGACACAGGTCAGGCAGCATCCAATGAAGTCATCCGACTTTAATGTAAACTGCGTATTTGTTGGTCTATCTTAACAGTGTAAAATATACACGGTATACAACATACAAAATTTAGAAGTAAACTGCAAGGTACGCATTGTTACTTCAACTATCGACATGCATTCAAACAAGCCAGAGGCTTCAGTGTCATGTCAATAAACCCCGCCAATATACTCTATCCGCCGCCACAAAACTCCGTTTCATAACGTCACACAATACGCCTGCAAGTTAAATTTAAGTTTTATAGTCCCTCTTACATCTACCAAGCCTTGTAGTCCGAAACACTGCAGAATTGAATTCTTCTTGTTTCCCCAATGAGTGTAATATTTCTAGCTGTCACGCTGACTGATGTTTATTACCAAAAATTAATAGGGGAAGGCAAATTATAAATGCATCGTCACGCAATTTTCTCCACTGCACGTCAATTAATACTTTTTAAGTTAAAATATTCACCTCAGCAGTTTGCTCTTGAACGCCGATGTTTTTTTCTTGTACTATAAGAAACTACATGTCGCCTCCGCATAAACAACGACTTTCCAGAATAATTTTTAAGGCTTCTTGTTTTACTGTAAATATTTGTTCCCACAAAAGAAAATTTGGCGCAGAATGAGCGATTAATTTTCAAATCAATAAGGCATTTCCTCATTTTTTGCAATAAAATACTACGGTTGTATTCTTAACCTTTTAAAGCCTAGCGGTAACTTTACGTACTACCAGGTTTAACATTAAAAAATTCTACGTGGTGCCCACATTGCGTTTATGTGTTTTGTACGGATCTCAGAACAAACAGCAACTTTTGCCTTCTAAAATATTAAGAGACTGGTTTTTATAACCGAAGTGGAGAGTGTTTACAGCGCGGTACGCTCTGAGTCCTTATATAAAACAGATACGCTTCGTCTTTAAAGGGTTAAACTTGTTTTATTCTTGTAATGATCACACTATAAAACAGTTCTTCTTATGTGGAATAACTCATGCTGAAGATAATATTCCTATATTAAGCCCAGAGGATTCCTATTCCTACGCGTGCCAGCTTCCAGTTCTGTGGCACGGATAACAGAAGACTACTCTCTCTCGGTTTAGACTTACGAAGATAACCGATATCCTCAGGGGAAACGGAAATGCAATTCTTTGGTAAAAAGATCAAAGGAAGCAGCAGTAGTAGAATCTGTGATTTGAAGCATTCTTTTAGGCATTCATGACGGCACCAGAGAATCTCAACTTTCAAAGCACAAAGAAGGAAGGCCCATAAATACAAATTTCCCTTCTGTGAGAGCGTAAATAATAAAATTAGCCCTCACATACAGCGTTATAAAGTGGGCTTGTATAGTAAACATAAGAATACATTAAGTACAAAAATATAAAGTACAGTCTTTGGTACATGGCTTTGTATGTTTCTTTACAACAAAGATATTGTTGTGTCTAATTTGCTGTTAGTCACAATTAATCGAAAATTCCGTTCATAGCAGTAAAAATATGAGACTAGACAGACATTTGTCTAGACAGATAAATTAAGATATCGTTTATTTTTAACATAAAAATATTGAACACAATTTGACGTATATAAACATGTGACGGTCATTCAAGGTCAGTAATTATTAGCTCTGAAACAGCAGTGTATTCCCTGATAGTTCAATCCACGGTGACACATTTATTTCCAATTTCTGAAGGTTTCATTCATGTCTGCGTTATTCAGTGGTTACAGAACATAACTGCACATTCAGCACCCTTCAAAATGCTGTATTCTTGTTTTTCTCAATTAATTATAAATAAAAATTAATATTAAAATAAAATGTATAACAGCGTAACACTTTCAGGACTGAAGTTCATCTAAATTACACACAATAAGTTCAGCTCCTGCTTTACAGAAACAAACACTACGTGCCCATCATTAAAAAACCAATCGGATAATGTTCTGTGGAGAAATAATCGGTGTGTCCTGAATCACACGAACACACTGATACGCTGTGTGGGCAAAGTGCAATATTTCTTGATATTGCAACCAGAGTTAAATGTAGTTCCGACTAAGGTTTTAACGTTTAACACTGGCACTAATAATAAGTCGTTTAGTACCGATGAACGTTTCTGTTTCCTGTTCCGTACGTCTGAATTAATCACAAGAGGCGAAAGTCATTCCAGCGTGCTGTAAGCAATGCATCTAAGTAATTCGGAAATCGTCCAGAAAAAAGAACAACAAGGAAAAAGGTGGGAGCAAAAACAACAATAAACTTCCCTTTGTTAAAAAGATAACAATGCCCAAACCTACCATACCAGTTCCTACGCACAGGACACTGACGAAAGAGTCAAGACGCCTTATTAATTTTCTGACGGGAATGTCCCTACTTGAAACACGCTTCACTGAGTTTTGCTGATGTAACAAACACATACAAACGGCAATAACTTTGTCTTATTTTAATTATTTCACGTTAGGTTGGTCAGGCTGATTTTGTAGCAGCCGGAGTAAAGTATTCGATATAGCGACTTGGCGGTTCGGGGATCGAATCCCGGCAGGGGCTAGTGATTTTTCTCTCTTCTCCAAAACGTCCACACTCACCCTGGAATCCACTCAGTCTCATATTCAATGGGTGTTCAGGTTCTTTCCATGGATAAGGCAAACGGGACGTGACGTAAACCTCTCACCTCCATCTAGCGCCAAGGTTAGGAATGAGTGGTGCTATACATCAAATCCCCCTACAGGCCTTCATAGCGTGGACAGGGAAAAATTTGTTCCCTTGTGTTGACCTATCACAGTGTGTGTTCTGATACACAATTGCAGGAAATTAAGTCACTGCAAACTCAGTAATAAATAAATAAATAATAAATAAAGCAGGCAAGCAAGCAAGCAAGCAATCAGTCGGATTTGTATTACAAAGTGCCTCCAATCCAGCTGTCATATATTACAGTGCAACGGGCAGTTATTTGGAAGTTGAAGTCCAACACGTTAATCGCTCACGGCGGCACTACGCACTAACTCGTATCATTACACTCCTCGATATCGCGCTGAATTACAGCGGCTTGTAGTTACAGAAATACCGTTTGCTACCGACGGCCACAACATCGGCACGCGTACAATGACGCTACGCACTCGTCAAAACGTTCCATATACTGACGACAGTAAACAGGGTCTAAATGCATAGGGAAGTGTAGGTATAGACCCAGACATTCTTATTCTCGTCAACAGGTGACGGTAAATGGTCAACTTCCCTTCCCTGGCGTCTTCCTTCACTAGGAACTGCCCCCAGTTGCCAGTGAATCGGATGGTGGATGGGTCTGGATTCTGTGGAGAAAGGTCTCCAGTTTCAGCAAGGAGCTGAACCCCGGTTACGTGGAAGTGAAGCTATTTTAGCTCACAAAGACTGACTGACACACATTCCAGACATATCTGGTTTGAGTCTTCGACAAGGACACGCATTCTGGCTGAAGCTGCGAGTATCTTCCTTCTAGTTTCTCCAAGCAAATGCCAGTCACGAATGCTTCCTCCAACATCCTACTCTATTCTGCATTTAAATTAGACTGTCACATCTCACTCGAGGCTACACAACTTAAGGATCTGAGGTAGCATTATAGAACAAATTAATAACTACCTGATTGTACTATATTACATTTAAAATATAATTTCGGTGTGAGGTACACTGTAATTCATGTAATACTTGTTTCAGTAAAGTACAAAAGACAAGTCTTTTTGTCGCCAGAAATTAATGTTATGGCGGCTTTTGATTTATATCTAAATGTAACAGGTACTTCAATTACTGAAACGTCATAAAATATCGATTTTAGATCCTCACATATCACCAATTTACGCGGTCATTCTCTGTCGCCTCAGAATAAACCAGCAAGCTTTTGCGGTGAACACTTTTAATGAACGTTACATTGATTGGATTCTGAGGTCATGCAATTTGATTTAAACCAAGTGCTTCCTTCACTGCATGGCAGGCTATTCAGCAAAGCGAAAATTGATAATGTATCAGTTTCATAGGCCATCAACACTGGCCATACTGAAGCACACGGCGAGAAGCTAATGGGTTCGGTCACTGACACTCTGAACAGGAGTGCAAGGACAGTGTTCTTCTTCTTGCACATCCCTCTCGTGTGGTTAATAATCAAGTTTTGTATCCGGGTGGTCCTGAGCTCCATTCTATACCAGGAGACAAAGCACCAGAACTGCGTGTTTCGTAGTGCTTAATGATTTTCTTCAGACAGCGCACGGAATGTGTCGTAAGAGAAACAGATATCGATTCATTTCCAATTCACCACGCATCCCGCAATTGTTTTACTACACAATGTAGCTGAGAAAGTGTCGTTAATTGATAATCATATGTTTGTAAAGTTGAAGCATATGTGCCGAAACATGTAGCAGTTTACTCTCAAGACTTATATTTTATTAAGTGCATATGTTCGCTGATGTGTTACGTGTACGCATGTGCACGGTATGAGTAACATAAAAAACCGTGTTATTAGTTTACAAAATATTTATGACTGCTGTACATGGGCAGCTTACATTTGTGAGGTATAAGTAGAGAATATGGATGGTTTTTGTGCAGTAACGGCTTGAATAGACTGTCAAAGTAAGAGTACTCCGCTCCCAGTTTCTGCTAACCCGACAATATACTAAACAATTATAGTAAGTTGTCGCAGAATGTTAGTGCTTATTCAAAACAGGAAGTCACTTACCGTAAATGAAAGTAAAATAAACGTAATGGTACGCTAATATTGACATTAACGTAACACAAATCAAAACAACCGTACAGCACAAGTTGTGCTGTACGGTTGTTTTATGTTACGTTATTGTTACGCACAGCGGGATGGCAAATTTTAAAATAATATGGACATTAGTTGTGAGCCTATCAGTAAATGAATGAATGCTGGAAAGGTGCATGCCTCAAACATACCTAGAAGGAACTTGGTGCGCAGGTGTGTGGGTTGGATCAGCACCGTACACGGTCCAAGGGCGCGCCCTTCTTAGCATGGTAATGGAATCTCGTGTGCCACAAAGGCATAAAATTTCCTGAGTATTGAACGGTATTAATTTTGCATGTAGTTTGTAAGTCAGTTGTTACCTTCAGTAGAAAGGGGACTCTGTAGAGCATTACGCAAGCCAGTGAAATGCGCAGAAGTTCCACTTAGCCTGGGAACCTCGCCGCCTTCAGCAATGCGCTAATCCTACCTTTATGAACACAATTCAGTAATTTGTACACGTAACGTCCGACTCTAATGAATGTTAACACTTTACGGTTTTCTATTCAATAGCAGTGCTGTCCGCTGTATTAGTTCGTATATTTTAAAGCCAACAATTCAGCACGATGATAAAGTCATTCTAAATTGCCATGCTAAACAAACAATCAATACTCTACTTACTGAGCACGGTGAGATTCACTTTGGAGTTTCTGGTTGGCGACTTTTTGAAGTCCACCCGACACCGGTACAATCCGCCGTCGGATTCGCGGACGCTCTCCACTGTCAACTTGGCAGGATTGTCCGTATACCGGAAGAATGCTCTTCCACCCAGAACTTGCTCATCTGACCAGTGCTTCGCCTGGTCGAAAGATTTCCCTCGAGAGTCGAAACTGCAACATGACACAAGTCTCAGTGATTCTATCGTTCGTGTGTCAATGTACCCTCCAGAGATGCCTTTTCAACTGTGCTTCTGGTACTTGTTCTTTTTTATCCAAACTCCCAAGGGGTACATAAAAAAGAGGACCTCCACTCTGAAGGAGATAAAACAGAAACACTACACTATATAGCAACTCTCGCATTATCTATGGGATATACAGAACAAAAATATTGTATTATTTATTTCCGTAACGTTTATGTTTAAGCAGGTTTGAATACTAAACAAGTGTCTTATCTAAACTTACTTATTTTCCATTGCACATTCGGGTCTGCGAGCTCATCGATCAATATCCATTCATTTCCTTTGTTTTTCTTCATTTGAATGAAAAAAGCCTCTAGGGAAACCTAGTGTAGATAGGAGACCGCCATTAAAACAATGTTTGCTGTAGTGTAAAGTTGTAGACGCGGTGCAAATGGCTCATAATTGAGTTCAGTGTCAGAATTTTGCGAAAATTGAGATGTCGGCCTATTTTCGGGCTCAATAGTCGCAGAAGAAAGAAAATTTACGTCCAAATAAGTATCAACTCCTCAACGAAGACTCTGTCGTGAAGTAAGTGTGCTTGTTCTTAGTTACATAATAACTGTACTGCGGAGTTAATAATTACAGAAGTGCTTAAGTATTGCTACTGCAACTTGACATTCCCTCCCACTGCACTACAACGTTTCACTCTCGTGTTCTGTAAGTCTATCTTTTCATTTATTTAATGCCAAAATTTTATCCTATGTTTTTTAAACCAAATCATATTCATGCTCAGAATTATATATGTGCTGTACGTCCGTTTTACTCACCAGACTCTCAGATTCCATATGCACTAAGCGACTATTTACTTCCTAAAGCATACATCCTTATATATATATAAAAGGATGTAAGTATATATAAGGTATATATAATATATCTATTATTTTATATAGGGAATATGGAAACCCCAGCAACGTTCTCACTACAGGCAATCTTTGCGTTATGAATTGAATAAGAAAGGCCTGAGTATTCTGCACGCTGTGATATATATTGTAAACTCAAGTTATTATTTATTTATTTGACTGCAAATGGGTTTGTACCCGGTGGCAGTGGTACTACAATAAGACACAACACACAAAATAACACACATCACACAAAATAACACACCACACTGAAAAAAATATACCACATTCAAACAAAACACACCGCACTTAAACAAAACACACCACACTCAAACAATACACACCACACTCAAACACACCATACTCAAGTCAAAATTTACTAAACCGTTTGTTCCACTGAACCAGTTTTATAAATTTTGTACACTTTTGAAGCGTCTCCCCTCTGTAAACGTTTCTGCTATCAGCACACTGATGTCGGGAAACATTTTGGGAAATCATTGTTAGTGGTATGCCCTATACTTCCTGCGCTGTTCCCAGCGTAGTTCTTGACTGATTGATATTTGGTGCCTAAAGGTGCAGCTTTCATCTTTGAGAATAGCAAAAGGCAGGCTGGGACAAGTCCCTTGGGTAAAGTAGGCGAGAGAACACCTGAACCCTTTTTTTGTAATAACGAATTTTTTTGAGGGTAGCTTATTATTAAAAATCGTCCCAGTAACACACAATGATGTAAAAGCGGCTGACAGGTCTCTTGAGTCGATATATGAACAGTTAACATGAAAAACATTGATATAGGAAAACGGCAGATCGCATAACAATAGTAAGCTTTCGTTATTTTTCACGTTATAAATATTCTAATGTGAACTCATTATACTCGTCTGATACAAGATTAGTTTTGCTGTATTGAACATTTTGTTATATTAGGTTTTTTATTATGAGTGCCAAAAACAATAATTTTTTTTCTGATATGGCAGAATTGCCTTACTGCTTAGATAGTATGTTCAAATAAATTCTTTCTTAAAAGTGTAATAATTGAAATTTGAAATTGTTTTCTTTATCAGTGCGTAGCTATAAAGACATGAACATGGCCATTGTGTGATAACAGCTGTGTTTGACGGTAATTTGCATTTCTGAAAAACATATATGACTTCCCTTCTAAAAATTAATCGCGCGCTGCTTTCTTTGTTAGTTTAATAATAAAATTACGCCCGGTACCATGAAGTGCAGTGGACACTCTCAGGAGAATACAAATATAGATCAGTATACTTAATTTTGCGACTCGAATGTAAGACGTACCAGTCTTTAAGAGTCGAAAGTTGGGCACAATTACGTAGATGCAAGAACCTATAATTGTACTCCACAGACATCCAGCACTTTCAGAACCTTCACAGTCGTCACTGCGGATGTGAGTTGTGTTCCTTAGGCTGTCCCGGCAAATGTTGTGACAGCATTGTGAAACAATAGTGCGGCATGATGGACGAAGCAAGCATAATGTAAGGAATAGAAAAAAAAAACATGTGAAAGCTATAAGTCGTAAAGTTTGAAGTGAATAATAAACTTGGGAAAGTAAACATAGATAGTAAGATTATTGTAAAATTAGGCGCAAATTTAATGTAATAATGTAGGCTGGAACAATGTAGCTCATCAGAACAGAAAACAGTGGCGTGGTTTTGAGAAAACTGGAAGTGAATAATAAATTTGGGAAAGTAAATATAGATAGTAAGATTATTGTAAAATTGGGCGCAAATGTAATGTAATAATGTAGGCTGGAACAATGTAGCTCATCAGAACAGAAAACAGCGGCGTGGTTTTGAGAAAACTGGAAGTGAATAATAAATTTGGGAAAGTAAATATAGATAGTAAGATTATTGTAAAATTGGGCGCAAATGTAATGTAATAACGCAGGTTGGAGCAATGTAGCTCATCAGAACAGAAAACAGTGGCGTGGTTTTGAGAAAACTGGAAGTGAACAATAAATTTGGGAAAGTAAATATAGATAGTAAGATTATTGTAAAATTGGGCGCAAATGTAATGTAATAATGTAGGCTGGAGCAATGTAGCTCATCAGAACAGAAAACAGTCGCATGG
Source organism: Coptotermes formosanus (assembly GCA_013340265.1). Taxonomy (NCBI): domain Eukaryota; kingdom Metazoa; phylum Arthropoda; class Insecta; order Blattodea; family Rhinotermitidae; genus Coptotermes; species Coptotermes formosanus. Next base: position 217,323 of record BLKM01012018.1, read on the forward strand.
TTTTGAGAAAGCTTGAAGTGAATAATAAATTTGGGAAAGTTGGTATAGATAGCAAGATTACTTCAAAATGGAGCGCAAATGTAATGTAATAATGTAGGCTGGAGCAATGTAGCTCATCAGAATAGGAAACAGTGGCGTGGTTTTGAGAAAACGGGAATGAAACTGCGGTTCTGTAAAATGAATGGAATTTATTCACCAAATGATTATCAGCTCGACAAGACTCTGTGAGTTAGACGGCCTTAATTGAAACGGATAACGAGCTTTTCCTTCCAGATCCCTTCCATTTTACCTTACGTTATCATCTCGTTACCACCACTGACGCTAAATAAACCCAGCAGTTTATTCAGAGTTGTTAAAAATCTACGCAAAAAGAATTCAGTTATTAACTACAAGTCTCAGGTATGGAAACATAGTAAGGATTCAGAAGTTTTTCTACAGCAGTCGGTACAACACGGCACCGGCCACTGCACGGTAATATACACTATTTTCTTTTCTTAAATCCGTGCCGTCTTCTACTAGACTCCGTATTTATGACAGCACACAGCCGTAAACCGGTTGGTTATCGACAAACCCAACTATCATCTTTTTAATTAATTTATTATATAACCGTCTTCACAACTTCAATATAACACTTGTTATATAAAATTTATTTAAAAATAATGACGCAGCATGCTTCGATCGCTTATGTGATCATCATCAGGCCTTATACAAGATAAAATAAATTTTATACAGCAAGTGTCATATTGAGATACTGAAGACGGTTATATAATAAATTAATTATTAGCCTCACACCGGTATGCAGTCCCTTAAAAAAATAAAACAAAATTATCTTTTCAATATGCTTCGAGGTGCACACGTCAACTGATATTCGTACTAATAATTACCGCTGCTTATTAGTGTTGAGTTTAAATAATGCGAAATATATAAACATTAATTAATTGGAAGATTTCACCAAACGATGATCAATCTTCTGGCCAAATGACTTCAGTGAAGACCCAGGAGTAGATAAACACATTTATATTCGTCCACCCCAGACACTGTACTGGGCCAGCTGAATATAATTTACATCCTCAAAAATGATTTCTCTAATTTGAATTTGTTACTTATTCTAATATTATTTCTTTAATTTTTGGAGTAATGTCTCATTTTGGAATGACAGATTACAACTGAAAGCTTATTCCTTCTTACCCTCCGTGCAGAATGTCCTCGCTATCTCGATTTAATAGCGGCAACAATATTAGGCTACATGAAAATCACTTCTGATTCGTTGCGATTCTGACTTCGCATCTATATATTCACAGCACGCGGACTCAGAGCGAACATCGGATATTCTTAAAGAAACAGCGACGAAGAAAACCCAATTCCATACATACGTGCAATGAAATTAATGAATTCCTTTCTTTTTTACGAAAAGTCATCAATAACGTACTACTCCCCCCCACCCCCAACCCCCCCCCCCCCACCCCAACGTAAAAGCATGCGCTTCCTTACCACAGGTCAACACAACGTTCATTGCCGCTTCTAACTGGAGGATGTCGAGTCTACCGACCGTGGGAACAAGAAAGTATTTTAAGTCTTTTGAAGTTCCCTTTCAAAGGTTAAGGGCAGAAGAAGAGAAACAATAACTTAAGGTTTTCATAAAATGCTTAAATGGGAAGCTCTGAAGTTGTCGTTTCTAAACTACACACACACACAGACACACACACACGCGCGCGTGCACACGCACTTATACAGAGACCTATATTAGACTAAATCGATCGAAAATTATCCTACCTACGCGTAAAATGAAAGTAAATGTACACGTGACATTGTTCCTCTACACGCAATGAAGGGAAGTGGGGGAGTTGTATAGATCTACGCATTCTAAATTTCGACACTGGATGGAGCAGAGCAGTCACTTCCAATCTCGGCCGTTTATCCTGCGGAAACATACCCCCCACCCTCAATCTGCCTTAGAATAACCTTCAATATGACCATATTCTCCTAAGAGTAACGGCATGCAACTATGATATACAATGACGCATATACATTTACTTATCAATACTGAGTTCTGAAAGCAACCGACAAATTTCCACGGAACTGTACCTACAACATAAGTTTTAAATACGAAAAATATTATCATTCTCTACGCTGAAAATATGCTAATAAATACACGGTTCTTAATTAGTTTTAATTAATTATAATTATAATTTGTTAATAATTGAAACATATAATAATTAGACATATTAGTACCACATATAAGGTAGGCTTCTTGTTAACCTTAGAGAGACAACATACGTAAATTGTGTAAATGGTACTAAACCTCAGCTACAGCAATTGCATTCTGTCATAGTTGCAAATCCCGCAATCAATGTTTCAATAACATTATTGAAACCTGATCCACAGTAAAACGAAATAACACGTTGTTCTTCTAAGCTTTGATTGTGGTAGTGATATCTTGTTAGAACTGTGAAATGTACCGAAGAATACCGCCAGTTTTATAGTCAATTTATGTCAATCAAAAACTGATGAATCGAAACTACGTAACCATTTTCTCCAACGTTACACTAATTAGTATGGTGGAATGGAATTGGAAATCGATTGGAAGATATGTAGAAGTGTAAGACCTACATTATTCCGCTCCTAAAAGGAAAAGAAAAGAAAAAATGTCCTCATAGCATCAAGTCTTTGTGAAAATATAACAGGTAGGATGTAAAAAGAGAGGGAGAGGTGGAGAAAGACGATTTTCTGTCTTATTTCTTCTTTCAATGCTGGTACATTCCAATTGGAGTTTATGGTTCGTTACTTCGGATATTCTGAACGAAAGACAAGGTACATTAGCCCCTCTTCCTCTCTTCCACTTCAGACTAGAGCCTAATTCTCTCGCTTACATTCCCAGTCTCATCTCAATCAAATCTTTCACTAATTGCAATTTATTCGACAGCAAGCAATTTTGTGATACATGCCTCACTCTGGTCACGACAGTAATGAGGGACTAAGCAGTTACAGTAAGAAATGTAGTCAGGCGAGAAAGTCTATGTTATATAATACGAGCTTGGAGATATACGTACAAAGTAACATTGGAGGGCATTCGTAGCTTTTTTCCCCCTTAATGCACGTTATCAACAGAGCCAGCTTTCTTGAATACGTTTTGCACAGAAATGAGATGAATATTAAAAGTGTTTCCATGAAAATTCAATAGTGGTGTCTTTTTATATTCTTCGTATAAGCCTACAAATGTTGCTGTCAACAATATGAAACTTCTTTGTCGATTTTTGCAAAATTTATTTTCTAGACAAATTTCAACCTAATACCCCAAATTACGAAAATCGGAGAGGCGTGGAGCCAAGAACTTCCACGCGGAAAGACGGAAGGATGGAAGAACAGACATTAATTAATCTGTTGCTTTACGCAACTTTGTTAAAGCGCCTAAAAAATCAAACATTCCTTGGGCTGGAAAATTACAGAACAACTGTATGCCTCCGTAACTATTTATTGAAGAAAAGGTAAGAACTCTGAGAATTAAAAGTGAGCGGTTTTATAGCAACATTCGACAAGTAAAAATAGAGTTACTAAAATTCAAAGAGACGGATTACTACGAATGCAAATACACACAATCTAAAATTTTTAGTTTTCAAACATTTAGTTATGTTTAACAAAACTACATATCGGACACTTTGTACGAAGGCTTCAGTCAGCCTGCACTGCTGAAAAGTGTCATAAAACAGATGAACAACAAAAACAGAACTCACCGTTGCGTTTCCATTGATATATTTTAATATCTGTGTTATTTCGCTGAAAACATTAATTAAGATAATGGCTCCAAAGATGCGTGTGTTAAGCAGTGCAAAGTCGCGAACGGACCACGACGTTACGTTATATATATATAAATGCCCCTATATTGCTTGTATTTGTCGTGTGATGTCAGCAGCGTAATTATGTTGTGTGAACAGTGTCCGGCTGACATACTTTTGTATAGCTTCACTTGTCAAGAAAGCATCGAAATTTTCATCGTCTGCAAGTTCTCTTGTATTTCAAATGTTAAATCTCTGTACACTCTCTGTTCTGTGATACAGCTTTCTTTAGATTCTTATGCATAGGCATGCCGCTGTAACATACTTTGTAACAAACTGTTTGATCGGTTTTGAAACTGGTGTCACATTACAGTTTTCACCATGTTTTTTGTACTGTTCCTGTTGTTGCTGTACCATACAAAATGAAGAATTGCAGGACATTAAGGCCTGTTTTGTTTCAGAGAGGGCACGAGTGCCGTCAGACGAGGTGAACTCCCCGTCACAAGTTGAATGAACGAGTCCACAGTTAATACCTGTAACTGGTCAACGGTTCATTGGATTATCGACTGAACCATGTAGAGGCATAAAATTAAACGCAAAAGTGGGGGGACCGCGTCGCCGCGAAGTGGCTGTAGTTGTGAGAGCGGGGAACGTGGTAATACCGAAACCTCGACGAGGTGGTAAAATGGCGAAAGCAAGAAAAACGCTTACCATTTAGACACACATAAACAATTCACTCTTTATTAAAAACTTATGTAGGCTACACGTAAGGCTCGGGGGTTTTAACTGTATCATCATCATCATCATCATCATCATCATCATCATCTCCTTTATGCAGGGTATTCACACTTACATACCTGAAACAAACCATGTTTCTAGGGTATATAGTGTCGCAGCTATTCTGCACGTACTGCTAATGGTGCATATAACGCTGTCTTCAATATTAAACTCTTTTATGCGTCTACATTAGCACTTTCCGCAGTGTGTGTGTTGTGTTCAATATAGCTGTTTTCTGCAGTTCCTTGATATCGTGCTTTCCCGGTATGCTGCTCAAGTATTTTCTGAAGGATTTTCAAACGGTTTCAGTTGCCCCTGTTATTACTGGCGTCACCTTTGTTTTTACATTCCACATGCGCTGTATTTCTATTATGAGGTCTTTATATTTTAGAATCTTCTTGGCTTCTTTCTTGATCACATTTCTGTCTCCCGGGATTACTACGTCAATTAGCATACACATTCCTTTTTCATTATCCCGGATTATGATGTCCGGGTTTATTGTTGGGGATGGTTCTGTCGGTTTGCACTTGTTGATTCCATAATATCGTTACCTTACCCACTTGACTTGTTTCTACTGATTTTGGTACATGTTCATACCCGAGTCCATTGTCTAATTTTATCCCTAGTTCCTTCCATTTATTATTATTATTATATTGTCCCTTGTCACAGGCCTTTTCTCCCCGGTACTTGGGGCCCCCCCCCCCCCGCTAAGGTTTCAAGTTGCAGACTGCAATACTTTCACTATCACTTGCGATGTTCCAAGTACAGCTGCCTTTTGCCGTGAATCTATTGAATGTTTTCCTGGTACGGCATCCAAATTTCTCTTTAAACCTTTTGTTACTATTCCAGTGGTTCCAATTATTACGGGTATAATCATACCCTTCATATTCCACACTCATTGTAGCTCTGTACATAAGCTCTCGTATTTCACTTTCTTTTCTGCTCCCATTTCCGTGACATTTCTATCCGCTGGTATTGCCATATCTATCAGTATGCATGTTTTCTTTTTTTGTGTGTGTTTAATTATTATATCTGGCCTATTTGCCGTAACTTCTCTCTCTGTATGTACCCCTTGATTACGTAACACTAGCACATCTTCACGTGTAGTTACTGGTTTGGGTGTGTGTGGGTGCCATTTTCCTGTACAATTTTATTAATGTCACAGATATCAACTTCATCATTCTCATAGTCCTGTCATTTACGATAATCTGTGAAAAAGATGCAAAAGAAGAGTGTTCCTTTTATCGTGCCCTGGGTACAGCAGGTGCCACGGGCTCTTCCAGCGGATGTAGAATTTCTATTGGATGAACCTGCAGTGCTCAGGCATATAATAAAAGATAATCCTGCGTTTTGGAAGTAAGATGGGTAAAGTAAGTGGGTAGTGGAATGTTTGACGTAATTAGAAACGGTATAATACATACTCTCACCCTGGTATTTGTTAGGATAGTAAAATCAATGCGTGCACTCTGAGCTGTACAGGTTTCTTTCACAGTGAAGCCGCGATAATGCAAGCGTAAAGTTTTGTGCGATGCATGAGTTGGCAGGCATCTTTTGGTAAATTCTATTATAAGCTACACGTACTACTGCAGACCTACAAGTACACTAGAACTTACGAATGCATACACAGTTGAAGAAAAATACGTAATGAAAGGCTTCCTAATTTGTATTATTTTAGTGCGTTTCCAAAGTTTCGGAACGCGAATAAAAGCTTCGTCATGTCTATCCACCTGACCGTTCGTCTGTCCGTCCTTCTGCATAAAACAACTCGGCTTCTATCTGACGGATTTTCTTGAAATTTCGTATTCGGAAATTTTATTAAAATCTACAGACAAAATTAAAGTTTGATTAAAATTGCATAAAACATCAGGCACTTTACACGAAGACCCACGTACTTTTAAGATAACATGTTCTTCAATTCTTCCTCGGAAGAAACTTTCAGATAAAATTTGTAAAGAAAACCGAAATAATGTTCCATTTAAAGCACACTTTTTCCGCAAAACGTGCCGTCTTCGAATTACTTACAAAAGAATACGGTACAGTCAGACAGACCACAGATGATCGAACACAATATGGCGCAGACAATGTTTTATTGCATGCGAGGTACTTAAGACATATACAAAAAATACTAATACTTAATACTTACTAGGTACGAAATGTTGTTTTAAGCCAGAAATCACAAAACATTTTGCTGGGCTAAACTTTTGAGCTTACGAATCGCTGAAAAATTTTAGAAAAGCAAGATCGACATAAACTAATAGGCTAATAACATTTTAAAAGACATGGTAATAGTAACAGTGTAATATTACTGACATTATCTTAGAGTCTAAACACGGAGTCAAAAGCTACAAGTGTAAACTCACACGACTAACGCTATAATCGTCTAAGAGGATTACAGGCTGCAGAGATCCGAATGCGCCTCAACGTTACAAGCAATTATTTCGTTAGGAATGTGCGTTATTATTAATGGTTTTCGGAACGTTTTGTTTTCTGCCTTTCAACCAGCTGACGTTATTGGTAGCCCAAGACAGTTTACTGCATTCATTCGTCGTGAGAGTTTCGGGTTACATGCAATAACCTTACTTCGTATGGAACGCCTAAATTCGAATCTGTATCTCTGGAAAGCTCTAAAATTTTTAATACGTAACCGAAAACTTTGACGTGCAAAAGAATAATTTTTAATAATTTTTAGAACAGACGTACCTATTCCATTATGTTAATTTCCAGATAAAATAGCGGTTACAGTTGCTACAGCACTGCATGTTGAGTCGAGTTCGCAAAGATGTCGTCCACAGTGATCAACCTGTTCCGTGGCATGCAATACGGGAAGTACGGATACACTCATTCAGCCATTTGGTAATGCATGACACTCACCCAGACGATTATTACCAAACACACAACTGATCACCGGCATTACATGCAGATCTGCTGGAATGAGTATTTACCAGCTGGCACAATAACTGTGGAAATCGCTTAAAATTTTTCATTTAAACCCTCACGTAGATTTCGCCTTCACCAATCTTCACTAAATCTAGAAACGCTGAATGATATTTTGTGGACATCCATTACAACGAACGTCATTAAAGCCCAAAAATAAATACTTAACGTATGTTATTCTATTAATTGAGATATGAATTTTACAAATCTAATGTGTCCGTGCACTATGTCATACAAAAACACTAATCACCAACAAATGCACAAAGAGAGTTTTATCATCAATCGTAACACATTCCTACATGTTTCGACCCTGCTGGGTCATCTTCAGGGAGAACTTTTCTTTACCGTTACACTAGGGTTGCACTTTACAGTTGAGTGAGAATGTGGCGTGAACTATCCGCGGTCCGCCCCGGACCGCGGAGAGTTCACGCCTCCAGTACACAGTACACAGTCAACAGCACATTCTCACTCAACTGTAAAGTGCAACCCTAGTGTAACGGTAAAGAAAAGTTCTCCCTGAAGATGACCCAGCAGGGTCGAAACATGTAGGAGTGTGTTCCGATTGACGATAAAACTCTCTTTGTGCATTTGTTGGTGATTAGTGTTTTTGTATAAATTTTACAGTTTACCTGTGCCTCACTAGAATCTGTAAAACTGAGATCTAAATCAATAGAAAAACGTTTCCTTTTACGTTTTTATATCAACGGCCTGAAGATGACTGCAAAATGCGGTCGAAACATATAGCCGCCCAGTTTATAATAAACATTATACAAGCTGTGGTGACGGTACTTCTTAACACTGAATGATATTCCAGTATCACAACGGTACGCACATTATGAAGTTTCCGAAAAATAAGAGTGAAATTGGGGGTATAAGTGAAGTTACACCTGCAAAACCTATGGATTCACTCATTAATTTTGACGTTCATGGCAATCTTTACGGTTTGACAAATATTCATAAGTGATACTCATCACGACAGCCCAAGCGGCAATTCTTTGGAGTTACACGTGAGAGTTCCCCGCTTAGAGTCGCGGTTGGGACAGGAAGTGTCCTGGCAGGCTTCTCGCAGATTCCACTAGTCCCTTCATGTCAAACCTAGGGAAGCATCTGGCATCACTACTGCTACCTTCCATATTATTCCTACTTCATTCTTCACTATCATTCAGTCACATATCGATATGTAGTCCGAATTTTAATGCGCATAATATCGCTAAATAAATTACAAACTAAGTAAGGAACTTAACTTGACAGCCGATACACGCAGTCTCAGTTCGCTGTGTGGCACACGACTGTAATTTTTAGTTTTTAAATTCATAGAAAATTAACTAAATTGGTTGGAGTGTCACAAACTAAAAATATGTGGGCGTAAAAGCGACTGATGTAACATATTATCATCATCTACATTAAAATGACCGAAACTACGATCTACTATTAGCCATAGCAGTTTCTGTGATTGACATATTCTCCACAACAGATATCATAATCGCTAAGGAATGTTCAGAGAGATTAAAATTCTTTGGATGCTTTTATTACATTCTGGAAGAAACATAACTATGCCACAGTGAAATCCGACATGCTCCTTAAAACTCAATAAAATAACGTCTTTTATGCTGTACTGCACTTAACATCCAAATGAATTATCTTATAAAACAACAGTAACCTATACATGCAATCGTCATGTAATAAAATGTAATTAAAATAAAATAAAATGAAAATAAAAGTCCGCTGAAGTGTGTATTCAAAGTACAGATGTCTGTCGCAAAAGAATTCTATTCTAAGTATCTTACTTTATTAACATATATATACCAACGAAGTACTTTACACGGAGATTAAATACTGAATTAGTTAGCTTCTAATGATGTCTTAACAATGTAAATTTAACATCACTCCTTCTAGCCACCATTGCCGAAAAATGGTCATGACGCACAGAAATATTCAGTTACTCTTACTTTAAATATCGGATTTGCGAACAACATAACAAGTGCCTTTACAAATAAAAACTACACTAAGCTGTAATTTAATAATAGCCATTACAATTTCTCTGTAAAATTTACACGGTCCACATTCCTCACATTTAAAGCACATTCCTGGAACAGAAACGTATAGAAGGAGAGACAAAGTAATGTTTGTGTGTATAACGCACGCACCTTCCACAAATTTCGCAATTTAAAATAAGGGCCGTGTAAGATTAATATACGAAACAGCAAAGGGACTCACGTTCTGCTTAATTTAAGCGTGATCCCTGTCAGCATTCTGGGTAAGCTACATCGAGAGTGATGTAAATCGAGAGGATGCAGGTAGGCTAGCCTGGGATAGCAGAGGTTGTGTATCGCTCACAGTGAATAACACTGTGTTGCTAACACACAAAAAAATTGATATCAATTAGCGAGTTTGTGCGTGCAATGGAAGATACAACACTTACGTCATTATATATAGGAAAATATTTTAAATTAGTATGTAGTCAGATACGGCCAAAATGAATGAACGAATAACAGACTGAGTGAATAAATGCATCATAGAATATCTATGTACGTACGTACACGTATGTATGTATGTATGAATGAATGAATAAAAGGAGTGTCTGTATAAGTGTATGTACGTACGTACGTACGTATGTACGTACGTATGTATGTACGTACGTATGTATGTATGTATGTATGTATGTATGTATGTATGTATGTATGTATGTATGTATGTATGTATGTATGTACGTATGTATGTACGTACGTACGTACGTACGTACGTATGTATGTATGTATGTATGTATGTATGTACGTACGTACGTACGTACGTACGACCGTATGTATGTATGTATGTATGTATGTATGTATGTATGTATGTATGTACGTATGTATGCATGTATGTATGTATGTATGTATGTATGTATGTACGTATGTATGTGTGTACGTACTATGTATGTATGTATGTATGTATGTATGTATGTATGTATGTATGTATGTATGTATGTACGTACGTACGTACGTACGTACGTACGTAAGTACGTATATATGTATGTATGTACGTATGCACGTACGTATGTATGTGTGTGTGTGTATGTGTGTGTGTATGTATGTATGTATGTATGTATGTATGTATGTACGTACGTACGTACGTACGTCTCTATGCAGTATGTGTGTCGCCTACGTATATGTGAGCCTGAACACGAAATAAATTAAAGTGGTAAAATACCCATAAACGGGCACAGAAATATAACAGGTGTATCGCATACCGGAGTTAATTACCATCAAATGACACAAAAGATAAAGGTTCATTCGGGCTGTTTATTTGGAGTGATGTCTGAAAACAAACAGTGAATGAACCGTGTGTTTATTAGACGTATAATATATTGACGTAGTACGTAAAAAATTAATTAATTAAACAACTATCTGGACTATGTGTCTGACAGCTGTAGACCTCTGACACATGCATCTGTCTCTGCCTGTGTATCCTCTCCTAAGCCACTCTACCCACAGTACAAGAATTAATTATGTTAAAAGAATGTAAACCTACATCGTTAAAATGAAAGACATGAATTTTTCATATGTGATTATTGATGAAAAACGATAAGTCTGCGTTCTTATATTTCTAATGCAATGATAAGAAGAGGTGACAGAAGATATCATAACTACATGCAATTTGCTGGTCTAGTAATATAACATAAAAATATGTCGCATATCTTTATGAAATTTAAGCTAAAACATTCAACAAGAAACAAATAACACAATTTTGCCTGCGCCGCTTAGTAATCAGACCAACGCACCTTACAACCTTGCAAATATACATGGCGGTGTCCCTAGTAAAACGATTAAAAAACCGCTCAAATAACGAAGAAATATCCATATCATCTGTTATGGCTGAAATCACGTTTGGATTATTGAAGGCTATTGGAAAATTTGAATCAATATCCGCTTGGGCTACACAGCCATAATTAAAGATCCAATTTCAAATGACGTTTCTGACGAAGCCAGTTTTCGTTTCACAAACACGCGCATATATCACAAGTTCGTCACTCGTTTGACTGTGAGTGTTCGCTTCGTTTAGTTTCAACACTTTTTCCATCGCTCGCACTTCCAGGTCATCCTAATGCTACACTCAAATAGCACAATGTGATCCTAATGCCTGTTCTGGTATCTACCAATTACAACAGCATGAAACGAATGCATGTATTGTGCCTCGTTCATCTCTAAATTCCTCTTTCCTGAATAACAACTGTGTATCCCGTTCGTGATTAATGATGTACTACTATTTTGCCGGAAAGTCTGCAAAGCTGAAAAGTTATAATCTGATAACCAATTGTGTATAATTAATTATGACACGCCCTAAATTTAAATAATTCCGTAAAAAGTGCCCAAGTCGATTAAAGGGAAGCGTGTAAAATAAACAGTTAGTTGTTCAATCACAATATCAAATTTTAAACTATCTTCATTACTGACACAGAACACTAGGCTTACGGAACAAAATAGTGTGAATGTATTATCCACCACCTCGTTCACATCCCCTTATAATTTGTTTAAAAATGGAGAACACCAGAATACAGTATTAACATCACGCTAGTGGATAGCATCTTCCTACAGTCGATATCATCAAATGGAAAGCGTCCGAATTTATGATATAGGAGAAGCAACTGCGTCATTCAGTGTACTGCTTTGATAGTTACACACCGGATAGTATTTCACAGAACCTAAAAATAAATATATGGCAATAAAAAATACATTTACCTTACTGTGTGTTAGTGATAACAAACACTACAAACCAGCTTTGTACGTGAAAATGAAGAAATTAACACATATACATACAACGGTTACAACCAGGAATGTTACGCAAATAATTACAAAAGTAGTGGCGCTATGAAATTAAAGACTCTTCTCGACAATGCCAGGGTAGTGGAAATTATATAGTGGAAATAATGCATATGGATAAACCAGTACATTTTTAAGCGTATTATTTAAAGGCGGATATAACGTCAGCTATGAATTAATGCGTATAAAGCAGTTGCAAAATGGTGCTGACAGGCAAAAACTAAAATACTCGGAGAAACACCCGCCCCCGCGCCATAACATCTACCATAAATCACATACTATGAGGACTGGGATCGAACCTAGGTCTCCGCGGTGAGAGGCCACTGACTACCAGCTAGTGCTATGGCACGGCCCACATCATATTTTATATTTATTAATTTATAAGATATGCTAGGTTACCCACATGTATGGAAGGTAGATAAGCGTCAATCACTTTGTCCAAAAATTTCTCCCATAACAGATCTTTCAATGGTCCACTCAATACAGCTACGTATGTTTATTCTAAAAGGCAACCACACGTTTCAGCCACAACTGACCAACGTCAGGCTGATATAAAATATTAAAAAAGGTAAAATATAATGTACACAAATTCATATTTCGTATTTTTAATGTGTGGGTTTCCAGAATTTCACGATTATTACTATAATAAAATTGTAAAATTTGTAACGGTCAATCGGTAGCTGACAGTTATAGAGTTTCCATGATTTTTAGCCAGATGTAAATTTTGACGTTAAATTTCTTAAAATCGATGGGTAAAATTGCTGGCCAAATGCTATTAACGTTTTTAAGTTACTGTGATCATTTTATACAAAGAAAGAAGTCAAACGCATCAGCAATGTGTTCTATGTTGATCGGATGGTTTGCATGTATCACGTCGAAAGTAGGGTAGTTGGTAACACGGAAGTCTGTAAATATATCAGTTACTGTAATTCATATTAAAGTAAAATTAAAATTAAGGCCGGTATTTTCTTGTCGAAGTATGTAGAAAAATTATTACTTACACACCTTGTTTGTTTCTTCGTCACGTGTGTCTTATCTATTACTCGCTAATCTACCCCCTTTCACTATTATGTGGTTTCTATTAGATACGCGGGGTTCTTGATTCTGAAAATACAGAGTATTTTAAAATAGGTCCTTGTAGATATCTTAGTATTTATATTATGCATTACATATGTATAGAAGATTTTACTTACCTTGTTTTTCTAATATTTGAAGACATCGGCGTTTTCACTGTTTACGTAATGTCTAACGACCTAAGAATGAGATCAAGGTCTTGGCTTACACACGGAGTTACGACTGTTAGTGCCGTCTATCGATACAGTGACGGACTATCGTAGCAGTCTGAAGTCAAAATATACATCTGGCCACAAATCACGGAAACTCTACAACTGTCAATCAGCTACCGATTGACCAATACAATTTTATAATTTAATCATGGTAATCATTGCGAACTTGTGAAATCCCACACAGTAAAAATCAAAATGGTGAATTTATATACACTACATTTTACCTTTTATAAAAAACATTGTATGATTGCCCGATGATGGTCAGTTGTGACTAAAACATGTAGCTACGTTTTTGAATAAACACAGTTGCGCTGGACGGACCATTTAAAAACTGTTACTGAATGTTCCAAAGCACCACGGGATGAATTCTATAACATGAACTTCTGTTTAACAATTTACTCAACACATTCAACAGATTTATTATTAACACACAAAACTATAATTTAACTTGTAGTTATGAGTGTGTCAAAAGGCTGGTCTTTCACTCCAAAAAATGGGAGAGAGATGGCAAGATTTGAGAAATTACAGATGGTAAGAATAATTTTGTCTAAGGGATATGAAGTAACAGGTAAGTGTATGCATTATTATTAGCATGAATAACTGAAGGAAACAGAAAGGACGGTCAGACAGCATGCATGGAGGAAATGAGAGATGCAAGCCCATTTAGTATTTTGTTCGGATAACCTAGTGCGAAGACGCCAAGTGTCAAATGCATTTAACATTCTGGTCGGACAACATGAAGTGAATACCAAATGTGTGAAATGTAAATGCTCGGGTAAGCTCGAGTGGTGATGCCAAGTGTGATGCAAATATATATGTGAGGCTAGCACAGTCTTACAATAAATGGATATTCGAGAAATTGTGTGGCAACTTAAGACTGCATCGATCTGCCTCAGAATGGGGTACAGTGGTGAAATTTTATACACACCGTCGTGACCGCTAAGGGGCAATGAACTTTGAAAGAAAGATCACCCAACGATTAATAAATTAGTTAGCTTTTCGTGATACAGCCACAAATACGATGGAAACTACTGGTTGTAGAGATTCACAGAGAAATATCTTCGGCAGAAGTGGCGTGTCAGCTTTATTGCTAAATGACACTTTAATGGAATTAATCCAGTGTTTTCAATAACAGCTAAAAATTAAAGAGTTAAAACAATTTTTTTGCTTATAAATGACAGGCAACAATCGAAATTCAAATGTGTTACCTTACTCCTTCGGGAAATTCCCAATAAGATTATTCTAAGCAAAACGCATAATAGCATCTTGGGTCTATCGCACCGTACACGCGAGTGTTAACTACAACACGTGACAAGGGACATACCTATATATGGGCGCAGTAGCACCGTCCTTATACCAGATAACAAGGTACACTTTGTCACCGGGGATGGGAGGTGTGACGTCACAAGGCATCTTGGCAACGCCTCCAGCCACCGCCTGGGCATCTGACACCAGAACTGCAACAGAAAGCAGAAACGTCAACCACAGGTCCGTACGACAATTTATCGTACACAGCTGCACAGGGTGATTATTTGGTTACGCCATTCCATATTCAGTCACCGTAAAACATCAGTGGCGAGAAAAATTAACCGCGGACACTGGGTCCCTCAGCAGTTGTTTTTGTTTCGTGCGTCAAAAATGAACACAAGCGGGCTGTTTTTATCAAACAAAATCAGCTTTACCTCTCAGTAAACCGTTTTTATTTTATATAATTACTTTTCTAGCAAATTATTTGTATTGCTTCCGTATTCTTGGTGTCGCAATGCATTTCATGTAATAAGACCCTTATTCTTATATACAGTTCACTGCGCACCAAATCAGGCTGCAACTTCGGCCAGACAGTTCATACAGCTTACAATTTCATAACTACCTAACCTAACACTCATACTTATTACATCACGAGAATTCGTCACCAAAGATTATCTTCTGTTTCCAGCGCTGAACCATAATCTTGACGCCACAAATTTAAAGATCATAGCTATGTGGGAACAGTTGTGACAGGGTGGCTGATAACAGAGGACGCGAACTGGTTTCAACATGGAGTAAGAAGGCATGTCCTATGATAAGATGAATGCTCCACTTTTGACGAGACTACATGGAAAAGTAGTGGGACAACTGTACAACCAAATGTGAAATGCTGTTAACTGTGTCTGAAAAGAACTCAAAATACATGCGCTGTAAAGTTATTTTCATACGGCCCCTTCCGTATGTACTTTTCTTATTATTCTTACTGTACACAGAGGCTGTTCTCTTAACAGCTTTAACTGGATGGTTTGTATAATGGAGACTTTCCTGTAAGGTTGGAATTAAAATTTTATAGCGTACCTATACTTAACAAGATAGAGTCACTCGACCCTCGAGGCCACATTAATCCTTTATTCATTTCCTTATTTACAAATATATTTCCAATATGTTTCGGTCTATAATAGACAATCTTCAGGGAAACTTGCGGTAATGAAACTGGAAAACCCTGTGGGATTTAACACTTATAAAGTACATTCTTAATATATAGACCTGCGCACACACACACACACACACACACACACACACACACACACACACACACAAAGCCGTGAAAATAAAACCACCTTCCAAAACATATTCTACTGAAATAAAATTTCAAGAAATCAGAGACAAGAATATGTATAAAAGGGTGCTTTATAATAATGGTCATTAAAAATTTTAAAATACTTGAAAACACCCCGATCAGTATCATATTTATAATAAAAGAATTATTCTAACGTCACAAGTTTGACGGGATTACAAGTCATTACATGTACTCGAATTTTGGCTGTGCTGCGAATTAGGAAGGCCAGCAGCTATTTTAAGAATTTTCAATTCAATGCTGTAAAGCACCTTTATATACACATTTTTGTCTGTAGTTTATTGAAGTTTTGATTCCAGTATGCATAACTTTCAAAACATATTTTAGTTACAATTACTTAAATGTGCATATTCTAAAGAATTTTCTTCACAAATAGTATAGCCTTCAACAGGTCCAATGCTGCTATTAGACATTTCCCTGTAGATGGTCTATTACAGACCGAAATACGTTACAAACGTTCTTGTCGACAAATAAATATAAGATTAACTCATCGTCGGATGTACAGCGATAGTATCTTCTTGAACAGGTTACGAAGTTTACGCAGTAAAGACCGCTGACACTATCTTTTACACATTTATGGCATGACATTTTAAAGGGGTAATATAAGACAACGCAGGATATGGAGAAAATATGACGTCATTATGTGGTGCTAAACATTGCCAGCAAATTTTGATACATTCTTATTCTAGACGTAATATGAAACATCAGGACAAAAAGAGTTCTGAGAAAACTGAAGAGACGCAAAAGGCACGGTTTTCACGGTGTAAAATATGAATATTACAGTCTAATGGGAACTGACGCCACATAGTTCCGTAGATGGGTATCGATCATTCTCAAGAAATGTGCTGTATCCATGTACGCGGTTCTTTTATACTGAAGACAGAAGCGGCAGTTTCCCACGAAGCGTTCTACGTAGACCATGCTCCAAATTATTCCGTGTCGGAGCTTATTATACCTCTTTTTAATGGCGATAAACAATGTAATGAACTGCATTTATGTTATCTGTTAGTACTACGGACAGAGATAAGTTCTTCGCGAGCGAGCAGACTGTACCGCGAAATCTGAAATGTCCGTTGGCAACCACGAATTAATCTGAGAGTAGGTAATTTTGGCCCAAAGTAATTTACCTCTTCAGTACTGTAATTACTTTATGACACTGGGAAATGAGGAGAAACCACAATGTGCTGGAATGAAGCAGGTCTTTCAGAAGGAAACGCGGAATGCAGTGGGCTACAGTAGTACATTGGCAGTGGATACAGACCGCGATGGTAACCACTAGGGCGACCTGAAAACGTAGCTGTACGTTACAAATCACAAAGAGTTTCAACAGAAAGGATGAAAGTCAAATAGACAGCTGTACAGTATCTGACTGTATGAGTTAAAGCATTTCGAAGCAGAACCACGAGAATAAATGCACAAGAAAGCCAGTACAGTCTAATTCGGCTATAACGTCATAAAATGAACCGAATATTTTGTGTCGTTACAAACAAGCGTTATAACCGAGGAATATAACGTTATAGTTAATTAACAGTGAGGAATTAATTGGTAACACAAAAAATCTGACGCTATAGGCGACGTGTCGTGTAAATCGATGTCGTTATAACCGGGTTCTACTGTATTTGATATTATACTTTTTCCTTTCGATAAATATAAGACTATGCTTATTACCAACTAACTGCACTATTTACCATGTGCGAGATCATTACTCCGCCTTTTTTTGTCTACTGGCAATAGCAATCTTCAGAAAGTATCATTACATAAAGATGTACGTGGTGTTGGAATATACCGCCGCCGATAATTAATGGCAAATAATACAGAACAGGGTCTATTAATTTAAAGTAAACATGTCATATTAAAAAATAAAAAATAGGTTAAAATTAGTTAAAATAGTGGTCTACAGCATTTATATTAGCTCATATTTATATTTCTAGCATCCGAACATCTGGTAATTATAAAGCGTTCTTCGGTTCGAGTCGAATAGTAAATCCTGTCAGTCTCCACTGACGTGAACTTGTTAAGCAAACAGACTGACATTGTTCGCTTATGACAATGTTCCGTAGTAAGTTGACATCGTTGGACGCTCACAGGATTTACGACCCAACACTTTATTCTTCCTGGACATTTGGATGCAAGCAACACAAATATGAGCTAATAAAAATCCTGTATTATTTTAATTTAACCTACTTTATACACCGATACCGAAATTAACTGCCTATGTATTGTATTATTTACCATTCATCATCTATGGCGATACATTATTCAACATATGCTCCATTAAGAAATTATACTTCCTGAAGATGGCTATTATCAATAGCCGAAACATTTTGGAGTAATAATCTCATACATATTAACCAGTGTAATTAGTTCGCAATAAATATATTATTACACGCGAAAACAAATGTTCTTTATGCATAGTTTCAGCCTTTCCATTTCAGTCCTTCGCGACAAATCCTGGGACACCATGCCCCTTTCAACATAGGCCACAATACCACCCTTCCACATAATTTTCAATTCACCAGTCACAGCCGTTCTCAGATTCTACTCCACACAATCTGTGCAGCTGATACATCTTCGTCAAACAAACGAGAAACGGTCAAGTCTGTTTGCCAGAAGTCTGCGTAGCAACGAAATGGGTAATTTCATTATCAAAGGAATAATATCGCTGCGTCTAAGCTGTATTTATGTGGCCCATCTCAGAGATAAAAAGGGAATGATGCAATGAAAACTGACAGGGCGTTTTAGCGATGGTGAAAACAGACAACATCCGTACTGATTTTCGAAAACGTGGCTTAGCAAAGCAAAAAAACACCAACTTTACACTGTGATGACAGTTGTCCTAGCGAGTCTTGTATATTCACAATTCCAAGCATTGAATTAATGTAAACAGCACAAAAAAACTAGTCTCCAGCTCACACAGCTACATGCTGCTGCATTACAGAAAACAGTCAGTCAATTCTCTTTAAGGAAAATCGTTATTTTTTGTGAATCACAAGAAACGTATAGTACAATCTGTACACAAAATGCAGAGATTTCAATGTCCAGGCAAGTGGTAGGTCTACGTAAAAGGTTTGCAGCTTTTGTGTTTGTAAGGGTTAACCCTTCGACATCAAAATTATGTGCCTTCAGTAAAGACAGGAAGAATAGTTAAACGATTTACTAGAACAGCAGAAGACAAGGATTAAATGCATATATTGATAATAAGAATACAGTTAAGAGTTGATTGGTTCTGCGTGTTGCTATTAGACCGCCTCTATGGGTATGCGTGGACGGCAGGTCATGTCAAACTTCGGCATTAATATTTCAGGACAGCGGAAGTCATGGGGTGGGGGAGAGAACAACTCAGGCTCTCATAAGCCCACAATTTGGTGTTAGTTCCTATTAACAGTACAGAACTTACCTCAGTAATCTAATCCGCCACATAACTTAACATTAACATCAAACATGGTTGATCATGCGACTAAAACATAGGTTATTCACCTTAAGTAGCAAGTTTAGGTACGTAGGCCCCCCCCCCCCCCACCAAGAGGTTAATGGATCGCAAAGGTTTGTTACTGTCAATCTTCAGAAGTTTCTTACATTGGGTTTCTAAGTTTAGCCCGGTCTTCTGCACTGAGCAACCTGGTCAGTGTCGTACGTGCGCTTAGCACAAATAACGAGTTCCATATTACTTGAACTGCAAGCATTTCTGTTCCTGATATTCTAAGACTAGACTTGTCTGAGAACTGCTCCACATGTCCACGTAGACCAAATATAGACGATAACACCAGCGGTCAAACATCGCATAGCCAATATTCCAATTCCATCATTTCTCCCTATTTTCATCCAAGATTCTGTAACAATTTATCGTATGGTACAAGACAAAAAGAAGATTACGCAGTTATAATAAACACACCAAATGTTAGCGGGTATCGCCTAGATAAGCCACCCCGCATGAGTATTTTCGTGGCTTACTAGCCCCTATACGTAAACGCTGAAATATAACTTCAGTCTTGTTCTTAGCTCCACAGAACAAATACCGTCATAATATTTCAAATTAGACATACGCCACATTGTTACCAATTAATCCAGTGGCCGTGCGGTCTAAGGTGTAGGTCTGCAGCCGAGGGCTTGTTGGGATCGTGGGTTCGAATCCCACTGGGGGCATGGATTTTTGTCTCTTGTGAGTGTTGCGTGTTGTCAGGTAGAGGTCTCTGCGACTGGCCGATTCCTCGTCCAGAGGAGTCCTGCCGCGTGTGGTGTGTGTCTGAGTGTGATCAAGTGAAAATAAACAACCTCTACACCTACTGTGGGTAGGTAGAAGGGGGAAGGACTCAAGAAAGAAAGAAAGAAAGAAAGAAAGAAAGAAAGAAAGAAAGAAAGAAAGAAAGAAAGAAAGAGTTACCAATTATTCACTGACTAATAATCACATAAATCCATGCTACACAATCCGGGCCCGGACCGCGGAGAGTTCACGCCTCCAAAAACAACGCAGTACACAGTCAACAGCGCATTCTCACTCAACTGTACAGTGCAACCCTAGTGTAACAGTAACGAAAAGTTCTCCCTGAAGATGACTCAGCAGGGTCGAAACATGTAGCAGTGTGTTACGATTGATGATAAAACTCTCTTTGTGCATTTGTTGGTGATTTGTGTTTTTGCACAATTAAATAAATTCGTTTCATATTTAAATGTGTGTGGTTATCAACAATCAATCCTGTAATCTTGCTGATGACTAGACAGAACCCTTTAAAGACGAAGCGTATCTGTTTTATATAAGGACCCAGTGCGTACCGCGCTGTAAACACTCTCCACTTCGGTTATAAACACAAATCTCTTAATGTTTTATAAGGCAAAAGTTGCTGTTTGTTCTGACATCCGTACAAAATACATAAACGCAATGTGGGCACCACGTAGAATTTTTTAATGTTAAACCTGGTCGTATGAAAAGTTACCGCTAGGCTTTAAACGGTTAAATCGGCAGTAGCTGTTCCTGTTACGCACTTCTTTACTTTGCATGTAGGCTCTGTAATATATTAATGTAACGTACATAAAATTAATCTAAAGCAGCGGTTCCCAGCCACGGGTGGACGTTGACAGATTTGTAAAACACAGAATCAACGAACGATGGTCTGGCTTCATAAAATTTTGGTTTCAATGCACAAAATCATACAACGTGAAAATCTTCAATAAAATTGAACGTCTGTTACATTGCAAGTGTTTTATTTTGTGTTTAAAACACTGACTTTTAAAAGAACAAGAAGTCCCTTTGCACATCGTTCACTCGGCACTCTTGTAGTTTGTTGCAATGACCTTAAGTCTCCTGCATTCCCTCCAAAGCTGCGGCTTAACGGCAAGTGTGCAGCGCCGTGCAAAGTCAACTCTTCAGATTCTAAACCGTTCACTTGGGATACGAAATACACCAACATTAAGCAAGAGAACGTGACCGAAATCACATTATTTGTTTTAATTCCACTAATGACGTTCATTGCACTAAACACAATTTATTGAATGTAACTGATAACGGCTGTGTTACTAGCACGTTTCGATCACTGCACGACCACCATCGGTGAAATTCACAGTAATGAAACAAAACAGTAATACACATACGGCTTTGAAAACAAAGCCTTCTGCAAGTAACTGCCATTTCACCTGATCACATTAGTGAAATGACTTTAACCTGGGTGAAATAAAGTAAACAGTAACACATCTGCGTTATTTCAGGCTTCCGCCGCGGTGTATGAGATATCCTCTCTATTGGGATACTACGCAGCGTTGGTTGGTAATTAGCTAACGACATTTCGGGACAAATTATCGGTTCCATCTTCAGGGGTCAAGCAGTCAATGAAGATTTCTTGGAGTGTCTCAGCCTTGAAATTGGGACCCATACGTTTTCCTGAAACGTCAGTAACCACCAATCTACGCTGCGTTAACAGCCCAAAAGAGCGAAGATTTTAGACACGGATCTATCAATAAAGTTGTGCACTGAGATGTTTAGATTCAATACAATTAACTAGATTAGTAAGTTCATTCCCTTAAGCAAGGTGCGGTCTGAGACATCTTGCCGTATGCTTAATGTTGTGCATGGATAATTAACAGGCTTGTCTGTGAATCCACAGACAGAACAGCATTTCATTATACAGTGTAAGCAATGACACAGAACAACCCCTATCCATTTACAATTTATGATCAACTTTATCATCTGCAAACGTCACCGTGTACCTCTAAGCATAACAGTACGTTAGCCTAGTACAAACACGACCAATGAATAACTAAATACGCTATCCATTTTAACACGTCTTGTGACATGTATGATGTTTATACGCGCTTGGGCGGTAGCTATTACAAGGCTACGTTTCGTATAAATTTCAGCTGTGCTAGTGTAAATGACTACTTGCTGACAGGTAGGTATGACGTCATCACGACATATAGGTATGGAGCTGGTTGCAGGGGTGGCTGAAAGGTTGAACGTGTGATGTGGCAAGGGCAACTAGCGCAGAGATTCAATTAGCCACTTCAAAGAGAAACCGCGTGAGAGGGGTGATTGCGAAGTACCGTCAGCATGTGAATGAAGGTGACGCTAGGATCATCAGCTATGTCAACGGCAACACTTCACACACACGCAGTTCAAAATACATTTTTACGCACTTGCGTCTCTTACACATATTTCACTCGAGTTAAGCTCAGTAACATGGAGGTTGGGAATAATCACTGACTCGCGTGCATAAGACAGCAATATAAAAGCTTCGCAGTTCAGACTCTTACTGATATTTTTAAACATACAAAACTCTTTCATACGCGTAAACATGGTTACAGTCCTTCATATGACCAAAGAACACATAATTACATACAAAAATAAAATCTAAAATCCGACTATAGACCTCTATCTAGATTTCCATGTCATTATCCTCCTTTAGAGGGATAAACCTGGAATGAGTATTTCCAACTTAACTTTCAATCGCAGTGCTTTTATAGCACATACCTACATATTATCTATATTTCAAATTCCTTTCATTCTGAAAACTGTGTACTGCATAACACACAACATGCTGACGACTGGTTTCCATCATTTTCTGAAAGAAGCCCCTGTGGTTTATGATCAACCTAGTACTTTCAACACACAAGGAATATTTCATATATTACTTTCTATTCACGTGTACAATCTTCTTCCTTAACACAATTCCTACTCCGAAAATGCTCAATCATAAACATCCATCGAAACTACAGAACACATAATCTGTTTCTGAAAAACACTACATCTCTTTGGGAGCGTCTTTCACGCAAAAGAACCAGGAAAGACTTCTTTGTAAACATACATCTTTGGACGATTCTTCTTGGTGTTATGGCCCAATTCATTCAGGAAGGACAAGTTCAAAACGACGTGCAAATGCGTCGCACAGTACAGCCTCCATTTAAAAATCGTTGATTCGGAAGGTATAAATACTAACTTGACATCAAATTTTAAAGAATATGGAGCATGATGTCCTTGTGCGTCCATAGAGGACGCCACGGGTCTCATTATGAACTGGCACACGCGCCCATCTCAGCATGTTACGTATTAAGTGCCATCCGTCTTCTGCCCTCTTTTACTTCCGCTATACCACTGAGTGCCGCCGCATACACAACGCTTTTAATACGGAACCGTAAATAAAAATTAGATGGACTTACGTTACGTGTTCTTGCGAGCCACATCATTTGTCCGCTTCGAACTAGCTACTCTTCGGACACCAGTCATTTAAAAATGTATTAACAACGATGCTAAAACAAGGTGAAGACTATATCTGTGGGACATTCTCCAGTAGTTGTGGAACGGCACTGTATAGAAGTCATGACAAATTACCCATCTCCTTCACGCTGTGCAACCTGTGGACCTAAACGTGTACTTCCCATGATACCCAGCCAAATAAACTTACAACTTTTGCTGATTTCACGACGTGCCAATTTTCGTGGATTAACCCTTTAAAGACGAAGCGTATCTGTTTTATATAAGGACTCAGTGCGTACCGCGCTGTAAACACTCTCCACTTCGGTTATAAAAACCAATCTCTTAATGTTTTATAAGGCAAAAGTCGCTGTTTGTTCTGAGATCCGTACAAAACACAAACGCAATGTGGGCACCACGTAAAATTTTTTAATGTTAAACCTTGTCTATGTAAAGTTACCGCTAGGCTTTAAAAGGTTAAAGTCTGCCCACGGAAGTCGACTGTGAAGTTCATGATGCCATTACGAGCAAATTCTGCATCGTCTGTGACCGTCATCTCGGAGGTCTACCGGCACATTGTTGCAGGAACCACTGAGGAAACGCCGCTGCTACAGGATAACCCTCTGGGCAGAGGCCTTTCACTCACTGCAGATGGTAAGAACAGAAAAGTGGAAGATCCGCCAACCAGTCTGTGGGCAACGCATTTTGCGACTACATTCCTCCGTGGGCCGGTCCGTTAAGTTCGGAAACGTCGTTCTAGATCCTAACTTCCGGCTATAGTATCCACACTTCTTCATTCTGCCGCCGCGAAAGCAAATATCTTACTTTCTACATGGCGCCAACCAGCTGTGCAAAATGTTCTTCCGTCTGGAATTCGAAGACTGTGAATTGCGCCTTGATAAAGGCGATGCGTCAAATTTCATCGCCGACATGCACGTTCAGACATAATCTGCTTATCGGCAACCTCCACAGATGTGTATTCGGCCCGTTACATTTAGCACAGATGAACTGGACTCGCACAGGAACGCTGTTTCAGCACATTTTTACTGACCAAATCTTCGTTTTAGCATAAGCGAGGAGGGCCTCTTGGACGGAGCCTTGCAATGCTAGTGCTCGCTGCAAACTTTTGGAGCTTCTTTCAGTTTGGGCCGCACATGAAAACGAAGCTTCCAATGACAGATATTTACGTAACTTGGCTCGTTGCCTATATGCGCACAGTACGTCCCTACTATGATGCCGTTTTGCAGAAACAACCTGCTAATTAAGCATTTTCCACGTTGAGTTCCTTTTAAAAAGAGTACCTTCGATCAAATATAGCCCTGTTACTGTAATAGTTTTAAATATAACTGTCAATGTCCTTTACACTAAGATGAGTTATTGCAGAGACCACATTTATTTTTCACAATGTCTTATTTTAGCCTATTTATTTTTTGCTTATGAATCATTTATTTAACGACGCTATCAACCGTTCAAGCTGCCCTACAAAATCGAATGACAGGATGATCAGTGAACACAAATCCGCTAAGATGCGTTAAGTGGTCGTGGACTGTTTGAAGGTTCCATTTCCGAATTCACCAAGAGAGAGACTGAGTAAAATCACTCAAAATTGCACTTAGTATATTCTCCATCACAAAGAGATTCGAAGAGGCCTCCTTCTGAATAAATGTCGGGAACGTTACCCCTTCGGTTAAATTGGTCGGTCAGGATTCATTTCTTGAAACTATACTACCCACGATTTCTGTTAGTAAAACACAGCTTACTTTGTCCATAACAGCCGCAAAGCAAGTTAAGCTAGGAAACTTGTACCAGCCGTATCTAAGCAACTAATTAACTCATACCCTCCCTGGCACCTGGCCTTCGGTGAGGAAGTACTCATAGCTAACAGGAAGTTCACTTCTGCTACAGACCCCGAAGACTCTCCAACCTCACCAAAACATCGCAAACTCATGTATTACATAAATCTAAAGTATACTCTCAAAAATAAGTACGTTTTCCATGGACCAGACTGTTTCCGAGGACAATCGGCTTTTGCAATGCTTGTACAACAGGATGGAAGTAATTAGATGTTATGTCATGGCAGTGTACAGTGAAAAACATACACGCCTTTGCATTAAATTACAACGTAACATTGAATTCTCTTTGTTTACCAACTTTTAGCATTATGTGTAGAAATAGTCGTGTATGACAATCCCATTCTACTTTGCTCTTTACTTTTATATTTGTTTCC
The DNA here is from genome assembly GCA_013340265.1 of Coptotermes formosanus. Taxonomy (NCBI): domain Eukaryota; kingdom Metazoa; phylum Arthropoda; class Insecta; order Blattodea; family Rhinotermitidae; genus Coptotermes; species Coptotermes formosanus. The sequence continues at coordinate 243,402 of BLKM01012018.1, forward strand.
TTTTTGTTCTTTCATTCGCTCCACTTTCCTTCATTCCAAAAATGCTTTCTGTGCGCCAGCATCAACCAGATTTATTCAATTCCGTTCTTTTACTCACTCATGCTTCCATTTTCGTGCCTCAAAAGCATGAAAGTTATTATATATCCTTTTGAATTCATTTTCCTTCACTTAAGTTTCATATTTTAATTTTCTTCATATTGTTCACCCTCATATTTTGCAATTCTTCTTTGTGTCATTGGGTATCCCACCCTTACACTGTCTGTATACTGTCAAATATTTTAAACCATTTATTTGAAAAAATAACGAAATCAGAATTTTGTGCCAGTTGATTGTACAAAATACATGATGTTTGGATATTTTATATATTTCATAAATAGCATCAAAATTATTTTTCAACCATACACCTTTTATAATTTTATGTCTCGAAACCGGCGTTTTTATTATCGCAAAATAATAAATTTAGCCACTCCTGTCACTTTGTGAACGACTTCTTCTCTGTACCGTGTTCGGAAGTACGTTTAAGAATGAGATCTGCGCTCCTATTGTATATTACGCAGCGTAGAGTTGTAGATCTCTACAGACGTTTCGGGACAACCTATCGGTCCCATCTTCAAGGGTCAAGAAATCCAAGAAGAAATCACGCATATGTTTAAGAAGGTACGTTAAACAAGCACTGAAGGTTAAATTATTAAATTATACGAAATTAAGTTAGCCCACAAGTAAATATATTTCTATTCTCCAGCCTACTCAGATAACATGCAGATTCTTGAACTATTTTTGCATATCAGTGTATCGTTACATCAAATGATAAGCTTGTTTCCTGCTTCCTACACGTGCCCGTTCTTGTTTTCTCCTCCTTCAGAAATACGTGCACATAGGCTCGCACTGTTTTGCCAAATTTCTATTATTCTTTCATCACCCATTTTCCATTCCCCTCTTCACTTCCATCGGTTTCTCCATTTCTGTTTCACACAAAACTGTCCCTGACACTCTTCGTGTCTTCTCGCCTTGTACTCTACTCGTCTATGCTTGTGTTTCTTCGTGTTGCCTGAAATGGGCGTTCCCTTGAATTACGGAATCGCCATCCTTCCTAACATGTAACAAACATTTCGAAACGTGGAACGCTGTATGAAGCAATAACAAAGAATTCTTACTGCTCTTTGCTTAATAATGAAAAACAGAAACGAAGTTCCCCTCCTGCCATCAAGTCTTGCACATCAAAGTGCGTATGAGAAAGAAAGCGAGAAAGAAATTTCAAATTCTAAATAGCACCGCTCAACACTTTCGTATTAACTTGTAGTGAGATAAATGTTTAGACAGAAGTATCTGAAAACGCGGGTTGTTTTGCATGGGTTACGTGTGTTACAGGAGTACGTAGAATAAGCAACATTCATTTTGATTTAGACGCAACAATACCCGTAGGTTTTCTTGCAAACCATAAATAAAAGAAGATACAATATTTTTCGCAGCAGAGGACCAATAACTGAAAAATACTACGACAAAAGTTACCAACTGAAATAACTAACTGCAGTGACACAGAACTGTTTCTGTACGCACTTCATTCGTGAACTCTATAACGCACAGGACCATTAATCTGTAAATTTATTTCTTCCGTTCTTTTCAAATTACACACAACATAATTACTCGGAGGGGCCTCTTGGTGTAATTCACAGCCCTGTTTATAGTATAAAGTACGGAATATTCAGCGGGTGATACTCTGAAGGTATGTGACAATTGACAATTTATTTTATGAATGCTATGTTCGACACTGTAGATTGTTCCACGCTACATTTCATGTGCTTCCGTCAGAGGTAAAAGTGATATTACAAAGCCTGTCCTGCTGGATCCATTAGTTATAAACCAGGGGACAATCGTTCCAAGTAATGGATAAAGCAATATATTTCTTAGTATTGCCTGCACCTGACGACAGAAACAAAACCAGCTTCCCACGAATCGTGTAAATCAAATATACCTCTGATCAAATACAATGTCTAAAATTATATTCTTAACACCGTGTATAACACTGCTTCAATCTGGATCCGCCATCTCGAGCGCTATTATAAAATTTCCATTTAAAAGTAAATAATGAGGTGGATAAAGTTTCTTCTTAAATTCAAAAAAAAAAAAAACTAGGCCTATTGACATAAATTTCAGTACAGATATTTTATTTATATTTTAAAAGCACATGTTCACGTAGGCACAAAAACGAAGATCGGAAGGAAGGCTATGCGTCGCCTAATATCGCAATACATCAAACGATTTCACAACAAATACCTTTTTGAACGTTTTTCATGGAGCTGCCAATCCTGACTTTTAAAACTCCAGGCAAACATTGAAACTGTCTCGTCTGAGATTTTCATGGCGGTAAGGATTTTCATTGTGGTATTTTTAAGTTATGGAACAGTGCTGTCCTGATGGTGATTACCAAAATTAGGGAGAAAACTACTGCCATCTTCAGGGTCGTCTGTAGACAGGCAGCACATAACACAACTGAAAATTCTAGAACAGTTCCTTGAAAGCTTCTGAGACCACTTAGTTTTTTGTCACTTCTACACAAATCTAAACACAAATCTATACACCAACAGACATCCAATTCCCTGAAACTAACACACTTCCTTCCACTGACCTAAATGCCTGAGCTATGTGTTTTGTAACGTAAGGGTAGCATAAATCACCATTCGTATACAGTAGAAAAGATCAATCAGAGTTGGATATGCCGTGGAGTTGACACAGTGTGGTTCTGCAGTAGCTATATGATACATTTTTTAAAACGAAATATGAGCCGTTAGATTATTTGAATTAAGCGAACGCTGTGGAAAGAGAATAACACGGCCAGTAGACTGTATCCAGATATCGTAAAAAGGACAGCGGTAAATCAGAAGATACATTTGAACTCCAACTTCATACATTTCTTGTAGGTTACACCATTTCCTCTCTCACCACAAACACTCTGCATCTTTAAACTTAATATTATACGTCTTCCGCGCAATAATTATCTAATATACAGGCAAGATTTTGTCCACCGTATTGCACACTTTATACCATTTACATATGCAACATGTTTCGACTAGCATATATAGCAATCATCACGGAGTACACACAACGGTCATGTTTGGTCAGAAATACATAACAATGTTGAAGATTAAGGTAAAATCTATATATTTACAATTAATTAATAGTATGTTCGCATGAGACAGGCAATGAGATAACCTATAATCTTATACATCATCGTCTATTTCATACGAAAATATCGTAATTAACTTTGGAACGTATATTTTACTTTAATCTTCGACAGTGTTACATATTTTTAACTAAACACGACATTTATGTGTACTCCCTGCAGATTGTTAGATATGTTAGCCGGAACATGTTGGAGTAACTTGTATATTGTACAAACTGCGCAATAAGTTGGAATAAACATTATCTGTACTCTGCTTCTTTATGGCAAAAGTCTTCGGCGATTAATGATGTTCAGCAAAATCATCGATCTTTATTACAAGAATCATACAAACACACACACACACACACAAATATACGGATAACTTGCAGAATGTTAGTAATTTTCAGGCAGGTGACACACATTGGTGCTACTGCACTGTAAAGGACAACTAAAAAGACGAACGGTTTTGATGCGACAAATGATGAGATAATGGGAAATAATACATGAATTATTCAAAATTCATGCAGAGGTCTATTTGGTGTTTTGCTAAGGATTGCTGAGTATTTGGTTATTTGGCATTTTACAATTTAAAAACTTCGTATCTTCATTTATAATTAAAATATGCAAATATATAATTCTGTTAGAATAGCAAACCAACAGACCAACACGTGCACACGTATTGTTATTGCTTGTAGAGGAGTTCACTTTATAAACCCAACATGTTTCGATACGCCCACGGTACCATAATCAGGGGTAATGATTAAAATATAAACACCAACAATAAACATCTGAAGGTCCCACGGTGTCTGGTTCAAATAGTTCCATTTGTGGCACAACCAGACACCGTGGGACCTTAGGTTGTTTATCCCTTTGACGACGAAGCGTATCTGTTTTATATAAGGACTCAGTGCGTACCGCGCTGTAAACACTGTTCACTTCGGTTATAAAAACCAGTCTCTTAATGTTTTATAAGGCAAAAGTTGCTGTTTGTTCTGAGATCCGTACAAAGCACATAAACGCAATGTGGGCACCACGTAGAATTTTTTAATGTTAAACCCGGTGGTACGTAAAGTTACCGCTAGGCTTTAAAAGGTTATTGTTGGAGTTTATATTGTAATCGTCACCCCTGATGATGGAAACATGGGCATATCGAAACATGTTGGGTTTATAAAGTGAACTCCTTTACAAGCAATAAAAGTACGTGTGCACGTGTTGGTCTGTTGTTTTGCTATTCTAGTGAATACGTGCTTGGTATGGAAAACATAAAATATAATTCTGTTACCCGTAGGAAACGCTACCATTTTTAGCTAACATTAATCATTTCTGCTTACGTATTCTTGTTTCAAGCAGTAACAACATGCAAACTGCCCTGGGCAAAGGACGTGTAAATGTGGCATTTACTGTAGACTAAACAGGAGCTGTGGCCATCAGACCTTGTGTACAAGCAGTCCGACCCTTCATCAAATGTAGAATGTCTGACACAGGAAATTATCTTCGTTAGGGAAAAGTAGTAACAAATTTTAATTTACATTTTCTGCACTAATAAACACAGAATACGCAAAAGTGTGTGTTCAGAACTACAGAAATGCAAATACTGGAAAAAATGGAACACTGGTAGACGTGGAATATCCGGTGGCGAATTTATTTTCTGCAACTGAAATCGGCTTCGTTTTATTTTACAAATTACGCTACGAGTACAGGAGGTGCAGCCATGTTGGTCCAAGTATTAACCCTTTAAAGACGAAGCGTATCTGTTTTATATAAGGACTCAGTGCGTACCGCGCTGTAAACACTTCACTTCGGTTATAAAAACCAGTCTCTTAATGTTTTATAAGGCAAAAGTTGCTGTTTGTTCTGAGATCCACACAAAACACATAAACGCAATGTGGGCACCACGTAGAATTTTTTAATGTTAAACCTGGTGGTATGTAAAGTTACCGCTAGGCTTTAAAAGGTTAATGGTTCAATGACGCCAATAACAGTGGCGCAGCTTTTACCGTCGGCTGGTAGGACTATAAATAATAATCAGTTACGGATGTGGAAGGAGTTATGACTTTATTTCAGCTATTATCCCTGAGTTTTCCTGCAGGGACTGGGGAAAATCACAAAAATCTCACCATGTAGCCTGCCTTAGTGCGGAGATTTGAACCCTGGACATTCCGAATAGGAAGCGGGAGCACAACATACACAGCTGTGACCTTCAGTACGTAAGTCGCATTTGTCTGTGTACCTGTCTGTACCATCAACTACAAAGCTATAAACGTAAAAATTAAGAGCAGCAGTAATTGTGTAGTCCACGCCAAACAGTCTGAGCTACTATCAGCGTCGTAACGTAAAACAAAACAATCCATTCTTTAGAAGCATATTGTACTATTGCGCCTAAAAATAATGAATGTTTATGTAAACGTAAAGCTCAATTATTGATAAATACTATTCACTGTGACTATTAGCATGTAGTATAGGGTAAAGCCACGTAAAAAGACGGTAGTTCCTAATGTTGGGTACCGCTGCATCTTCCCTGCACGCTTCCGCCTTGCAGTGGGGCGTATGTGACCTTGTAGCAGGTGCCTAGTAACGACATTTGTAAGAAGGACTGGATGTAGGAGGGCGTTTGCTCCAGTTACGAGCTTTGATTTGTTTTCGTGTTCGTCGAAGTTTTGAAGTGTCTTTGTTCGTACGCTTCTCCATTGCTCAAGGCTGGGAATTTTAACTCAAACATAATTTAGGCCTTAGTACTAGTCCCAAAGATGTATTTGGCATTTCATACATGCGATTTTACAACGTTGCATGGTTACAGATTATGGCTGAATTCCAACATGGCAAGGCTCCTAATATGGTGTCCTCTGTTGTCCCCAATATGGGGTACCCCATATTTGAGGATTTTGAAGAAAGTGCACAGGCACCAACTGTGCGTTTTAACATACAGCCAGGCACTCAGCCCAAAGAGTTCAGTGATTTACAATTAACCCTTTAAAGCCTGGCGGTAACTTTACATACAACCAGGTTTAACATTAAAAAATTCTACGTGGTGCCCACATTGCGTTTATGTGTTTTGTACGGATCTCAGAACAAACAGCAACTTTTGCCTTATAAAACACTAAGAGATTGGTTTTTATAACCCAAGTGGAGAGTGTTTACAGCGCGGTACGCACTGAGTCCTTGTATAAAACAGATACGCTTCGTCTTTAAAGGGTTAAACAAAACAAATTCTTCCAATCAGCGTACAGTGTCAGCTTCTGATTTTCCCACTGCCTTCTCTCATGAACCAACCATCCACTTCAGCTATACCGACAGCTTCAACAGGTAGAATATTCAAGACTGTAAGTCTTGATTGTACGGCCTTCACTTTCAAACCAACGCACAAATGATGCTAAGTCTTCGAAACTTGGTTCAGAAAGGGCCGTCGAGAAAGGGTTCGGGGCCCTGGCGAAAAAAAAAAACTTTTGCCCCCCCTCCCCCTCCCCCTCAAGCGCGGACGGCTAAAAATCTACAAATTAATCGGAAAGACTGACTCTCAGTTGCAGAGTGACTTGGGCTTAGTCTAAAAGGGTTAATTTGTATATCGACAACTAATGATACTACCGAGAAAGACAAAACCACCTCCACTTACAGGGCGGAATCGGAGGAGAAAAGTGGGGTGAAGTCTACGGACACAGGCAAGAAACTAAATTGTCTTAAGTCCCTTTTCGACGAAAACAGTAAGCAACAAAAGGAAAAAAGGAAAAGAGCACCCCTTTCCAGTGGAAACTGTAGGCCTATCAAACCCGTGGTGAAGACAGGAATAAGTGCAGTCAAACCACCAATTTTGCCATCAAGCGAGGTACGTAGTTCCTCAGAGTCCGAAGAAGAAGATGGATAGGACAAAGAAAGGGAGAATGAAGCTGACGCCAAACGTTTATACTGTGCCGGTGTGTTCTGTGAAGACCACGATGTTGAAGAACGGGTTCGATGCCAGAATTGTCTAAAGCGGGGACACACTGTTTGTGCGAACTATCCGAAAAGGTCCTTTGTCTGTAGAAGGTGTAAGAATGACAAACACTTGTACATTATAGCCGCTAAATATTATAAAAAAGTCAATTTTGTAATATGAATAAATAAAACTTCATGTTTGTGGCCTCCCTGAATGGTTTTCTTGCTGCAAGTATGAGAAACCCCTAGTACCCCATAATAGGAGCCACCCCATATTAGGTGTCGATTTATGTTATTTCGTAAAATTGGGATTATCTGTATAGTGAATTACTTGAATGAACTAATAACCGCTGTGCTTAATGAAGGATTGCTGAGCTTCAAATGCATTAAAAGTTGCTTGTTTAGTACAAACTGTATTGTCAGTGTGACCAAAAACCAAACACTACCCCATATTAGGCGACTTTACCCTAATATTACAGTAGTAGTAGTAGTAGTAGTAGTAGTAGTAGTAGTAGTAGTAGTAGTAGTAGTAGTAGTAGTAGTAGTAGTAGTACTTGTTGCACAAATAAATCTTTTGATGCGATCGCGTGCGCGCGGAATAGATTCCTGCATGTTTATTGTATCTTACAGTTTGAACTTGTTTCGAACATTACTGAAACAAATGAGAACAGCTGAACATAATAATGAACAAAATGATGTAAATAATTTTAAACATAAAATAATTAATAATTAAACTAATTACGAATTATTATAAGTAATTGAGTATAAGAATTAATTATATAATTATCATAATAATTTAAGTAATTTAAATATTCTAATTTCAGGTGAATGAAGAAACACCTAAGATTTAAGCGAAGTCCGTACCAGGCACATGTGAACCCAAAAAATTCAATTTTCGTATCGCTAATAACGTACCTCAACACACATTCCGCTTCTTAATTAAACAAACGGGACCCAGAGCAAAAGGAGCCATGATCAGCGTTTAATAAGTCAAACCTAACGAAAAGACTACAAGACCTCGTCACATCCTCTAACCTGCTTCAAAGAGACTCGGCCTCCCCGCGGCGCTCGTGCAGCAGAAGCAGCAGCCCCATGTATATGCAGCCAGCCCATGTCACCGCCACAAAGTAGACGGGTTACTACTACTACATGCCACTCGTAATGAGGTCGTTAGCTAGACAGTGATTCAGGTACCTGCCACCGGAAGGCGTGGTTGCTCCTCTACTATTTTAACCTCTATTTCGGATTACACGACCTCTTAATCTTGTTTGTGGGGGTAGCTCCTTATTAACCCGGCGGAAAGGCAAAATTTCATGACAAAAAGAAAAGCCATACTTATTTTCGTATAATTATCGAACTAACGTAAGGTTCGAAACTTACGTAACACAAACAAATATTCTATATTTGTTCTCATACTACCTTTCACTCCCAGTGGCCGCGCGGTCTAAGACGTAGGTCTGCCGCCGAGCGCTTGCTGGGATCGTGGGTTCGAATCCCACCGGGAGCATGGATGTTTGTCTCTTGTGAGTAAGCCGGGACTACAGAGAGTTCACGCCTCCAGTACACAGCACACAGTCAACAGCACATTCTTACTCAACTATAAAGTGCAACCCAGTGTAACCGTAAGGAAAAGTTCTCCCTGAAGATGACCCAGCAGGGTCGAAACAGGTAGGAGTGTGTTACGATTGATGACAAAACTCTCTTTGTGCATTTGCTGGTGATTAGTGTTTTTGTATCATATAGTGCACGGACATGGAACACATTAAATTACCTTTTACGTATCTCCTACATGTTCGCAGTTACGTCCTGCCATCTTCAGGGTGCTGGCACCAAAGTTAATATAAAACACACAGCAATAAAACCTGCTCTAGGCGTTAAATGTTTGAGTCTGCATATTTTATTGAACCAAGTTGCTGCACTAGTTTTAAGCAAATTCTCCTTGCTGTTTTTGTAATGATGGATAATTCTAGCTTGTCGAACATTTAACTCTTTTATATTGTTAATACCGTGTATTGTGACAAACTTAGAAACTTACGTAACACCAACAAATGCATTATTTTATATTTGTCTATACTATCTTTCACTTATCTTTATAGAAGCTTTATAGAAGCTTTGGTGTCAGCTACCTGAAGATTGAGTGACATAACGCCGAAACATGTAGCAGTTATGTGAAGGGTAGTACTAATAAAATATAGAATAGTGTATATGTTAGTGTTACGTGAGTTTCTAACTTTTTCACAAAGCACGGGATAAACAACGTACAAATAACGTAAGGTTCGCTTACGCAAGGTCAGTAATACGGAGAAATAAACACGCTGTATGTACATCATGGCTGCGAGATACATTGGAACATCTGTGTGTATTGCGCAACAACCGCGCCTTCAAGTCCACAGATGTGCGTCCCCATTACAACGTATACACATTTCATGAGCTGTGTACAAATGCGTGTAAAGGTAACATACGGAAAGATGCTTGGAACCTAACTCAGTGAAACAGTCAAAAAAAGAATGTCTAAAGTGTGACCGAGTGCGGAAATTCAAATCCCAATAAAATAACTTTGCAGTTGAAATTGTCCAGTGGTAATTGCTGATTTGACACTGGAAGTCTACATTTTTTCCATAAAGAGTATGGATGTGTTTGACGTGAGTCTCACAAAAGTGACTATTCAAAAACACTAACCACCAACAAACGCACACAGAGAGTTCTATCATCAATCGTAACGCACTCCTACATGTTTCGACCCTGCTGGGTCATCTTCAGGGAAAACTTTTCGTTACCGTTACACTAGGGTTGAATTTTACAGCTGAGTGAGTATGTGCTGTTCACTGTGTATTGCGTTGTTTTTGGAGGCGTGAACTCTCTGCAGCCCCGGCCAGCAGGCCCGGACCGCGGTGAGTTCACGCCTCCAAAAACAACGCAGTACACAGTCAACAGCACATTCTCACTCAGCTATAAAGTGCAACCCTAATGTAACGGTAACGAAAAGTTCTCCCTGAAGATGACCCAGCAGGGTCGAAACATGTAAGAGTGCGTTACAATTGATGATAAAACTCTCTTTGTGCATTTGTTGTTGATTAGTGTTTTTCTATGATATAGTGCACGGACATGGAACACATAAAATTAGTGACTGTTCACTTAAACAGTATTAACAGTTTAGTATTTATTACATAGAAGGGGCCTATCTCTCTGTGAGGAGGGAGCTGAATTTTTTAAATAACATTTGTACAGCCCTCAGGCTGAAAGAATTAATAATGACTGTGCACCGAAACACGTAAAATGACAGAATGAAGTTTTATAAGCAGACAATGTGGCACGCGACAAGTTTGCGTGTCGCTACACATACGGGATATACAAAATAGTAAACGTCTCATTTCTTCAACCCTTCGCCTTCAGTACATGATTTATGTCATATTATCGTGTCTACTGAAGGGGTAAATATGGTTCTCTAGATGGACATAATCTTTCATAACTCGAACGGCCGTGTTTTCCTAACAGACTACTTACATGCAAACAAGTAGACAGATACACCAAGTTACAGCTCGGCTGTTTTGGACACAACTTTACTTCAGTCTAGTAGTCATATAAAAAATTGAGGTAGATTTTATTCATACGTGTTGAGACACGGTTTTCCCCAGCAACATCTTCCCTAAGGAGGTACAAATTTTTCCACACGCTGAATGTTGACCCAATCAACACATGAAGAAGGGTTTTAATAAGGGTTTCGAAGACCAGGCTTAATTACATTATAACTGTACTCAGACAGCACTAGTTTGTGCATACAGAGAACGGCATATGGGAACTAAACATACTGCTAAAATTTTTGCAAACCAAACCCTAAAATTTTACCCTTTTTCCATTAACTCGTCTTTTAGTTTATCATATAATTTTCAGGACACGAATATCTGATGTTCATATTTGGATTCCGGTGTAAGACGAAATCTACGAATACTGACAAATCTGGATGCATACGAATGGTTACGGCTGTAGAGAGATTCTGTTTTTAAACGTTTCTGATGAGAGGATGGATATGTTGTTACATGCCCCATACTTTGCACCAGTTGTAACCTACCCATAAGCCTTCCCGGGATTCATTTGTCTTTATTAACATTTTTAATGTATGACGTTTTGACAGTTTCCCGCTGTGTCTCCTGGGTATAAACACAACGGAATGTGGTTATTAAGCTAGTAACAGCAAACAACGCGACAGGGCAAACACTTTTAATACTTTATGTCTTGGAATGACACGAATTATTATGCACATGGGGTTGTTCGCGTGTTGCCAACGCATTTCCTATGCATCAGCTGTTGTAAAATTATCGTTCCTAACCACAGTCGCGTCAGTACAGCCAACAATGCGTATTTTACATCACTGCTGAGATGCAGTACCCAGGAAATATTTTCAATGTCACAGCCATGGTGCAGAGAGAGAAAATGAGGGATAATATTTCCTTTAAATATTGTTCAACTGACCCGTGCAGTTTATAATATCTCACGATTCCAAGAAATTCAGTATTGTGTTCCAGCATTTCAGAAAGTCTGTGGGAGTTGTTTTTAGTCGAATAATTAGAAGACAAAACTGGCTACTTTGTCAGCTTTCTATTGAAGTCACCATCAGACAAACTTTAAAACGTACGAAGATTTTTAACATAAAAATCAGTCAACAGCCAACACTATTTTATCTGTGTTTATTGGGAGATTGAGCAACAAGTTTCGGCCTGTGTCATGGTTATCATCAGGCTCCTCTACAAAAATGTGAATATTAAAGCTCTATTTTTCAAAAGGGGAAGTACAGCTTCAGTACTCATGTTTTCGTAGAGCAGCCTGATGATGGCAATGACACAGACCGAAATTTGTCGCTCAACCTCCTAATAAAGAAAGGGATAAAACAGTTGGCTGTTGACTGATTTTTATGTGAAAAATTGTAAGCATACGCCAACGGGGATGTCGAACATTAAAATTATAAGAAGATTATCGTTATTAATTTCATGAAAATACCTTGTAATATTCCACATTCTAAAATAAATGAATTTTTATTAATTGATTATTCCCTGCTTACGTTAACCTTTTAAAGTCTAGCGGGAACTTTACGTACCACCAGGTTTAACATTAAAAACTTCTACGTGGTGCCCACATTGTGTTTATGTGTTTTGTACGGATCTCAGAACAAGCAGCAACTTTTGCCTTATACCACATTAAAAGACTGGTTTTTATAACCCAAGTGCAGAGTGTTTACAGCGCGGTACGCACTCAGTCCTTATGTAAAACAGATATGCTTCGTCTTTAAAGGATAAAAGTTCTTGCGTTTGGCCTCATAGAAAGCTAAACCATGCAGGAAACAAAGCTTTTGAAAACAAGGTATGCCGTGTGAATTACCTCGCACTGATGTGCAAGTACTGTTATGAATTTCAAATAACATGCAACAAAACTTCAGAATATGTAAATTCTAGGTAAATCACCAAATATTAAAGAAATTTTGGCTGTGTGTGTTTACAAACACGTTATTCCACGGTAGGGGTAAGGTCACGCAGGCTATTTGGGAAGTATTAGTACTACTTCACGAATAAAATGCATTTGCAGTACGGGGTACTTCTATTATCGTCACAGCCAGCACGGCAGCGTTGTTACATAGGAAGCCTGCATCCGCTGGGACATCCTGTGACAGTTGTCGTAAATAAAAGAGCCATAAAAGAAACGCCCTGTATACAAGTCTATACTGCATTAAACGGTCAGCGTACTCGTAATGAGAATAACCTCTGTTAACCCTTTAAAGACGAAGCGTATGTTTTATTTAAAGACTCAGTGCGTACTGCGCAGTAAACATTCTACACTTCGGTTATATAAAAAAATCTGTTAATATCGTATAAGACAAAAGTTGTTGATTGTTTTGAGACCCATACAAAACACATAAACGCAATGTGGGCACCACGTAGAATTTTTTAATGTTAAACCGAGTAGTACGTAAAGTTACCGCTAGGCTTTAAAAGGTTAAGTATGAACAAGCTTCGAATCCCGGTCGAAGTAGGAGAAAGTCTTTTCCTGTAATTTTAGTCAGTTTTTGTAGCTTACTGTCCGTGTACCATCTAAAAACAAACGAACACGCTCTAACAACACAACCGAACACAATGACAATATTACCACGGTCAAAGGTAAAATACAGCTATAAAAAGAATCAAAACAAAACAGGATGACAAACTGCTTGATTTCATTATGTATTCGTTACAGCTACAAATCCCTCGGATAACTGTTCTAGTTCTCATGTAATTCAAAACTTCCACACACAGGAGCTCAACATATAAGTCCACAAACTACACGAACACCAAAGCCATAACATCGAATTTGATACACCAGAACACTCACAATAGAAGTTACCACTGGAGAGAGGACGTTTGACTTTTTTATGAATTTGACGCAAAAGATGAATCCTAATAATGGATAAAAGTTCAGTCTATAGAAAGCTTGTAAGTGTTAAAGCATTTGGCACAACTCGCCTGTGTTATAAACCGTTACCTCCGAACTAATTTAGCGTTCAATTTTTTTTTCGGAATAATTATTTTTTTGTTGTTGCTATTAACCCTTTAAAGACGAAGCGTGTCTGTTTTATATAAGGACTCAGTGCGTACCGCGCTGTAAACACTCTCCACTTCGGTTATAAAAACCAGTCTCTTAATGTGTTATAAGGCAGAAGTTGCTGTTTGTTCTGAGATCCGTACAAAACACAAACACAATGTGGGCACCACGTAGAAATTTTTAATGTTAAACCTTGTCTATGTAAAGTTACCGCTAGGCTTTAAAAGGTTAAGCAAGGCTTTACACTGCATGTAACTTCTTCACAAAGCCGAAAAAAATCCGATAGCATATTACTGTTACATAATTATCACTACACTCATACTGCCACATTTATGACTATACGCTCTCCTATATTTGGCCACTTTGCCTAAAATTGCAAAAAGTCAATAAAATTAGGTTACTACCAAATGAGTTGGAAGATCTCTCCGAGCCACGTGAAAACTTGCATACTGAAGACAGGGAAAATATTTATTCCATTTATTTCTTACAATACTGAATGGTAAAGACTCTATACAACACGTTCATGCAAATTCAAATCACACTATCTTATGCGGAATACAGAGATCAAGCTAAAAAAAACCTGCCTATTAAATAATTACAAAACAGCCAGAACTTCAGTGTAATTTTCCGATGCTGAATTCCGAAAATAATTTCATTATTGCAGTATTCCAGTATGGCAGTATTGTACAGCCTATTTGATTATTTGGTATTCTACAGTTCTCTGAACATAACTGCTGTCAATAATTGCTCTAATCTTTGTATGAAGGACGAAAAGGTTTGATTTCTCCACGATCACTGCGTTATGCCGATCGTTAGTAGGTGTATATTCGGCTATTACTTTTTAAGATTCTAGTATTCTGGAATGTGGCGTCGTGTAGATTGTATATACGTACAAACGACTGTATCGTCACTGTAATCATCATCGGTGCCCCATTAGGAACTTCAGATCTCTCGTAAGCTCTGTTATCTGCACCCTTGTCCCTTTACTGAGCTTACAAAACATATCTCAAATTCATACAGAAGTGTCGACACCATAGAGGCGCACCCGGGGGGGGGGGAGGGGAGGGGATGCAGCCCCCCCCAACACCTCAAACCCGAAACTTTGAAAAACACAGGTTTTGTAGATATTATGATAGCGAAAGTTTTCCGTGATTTCCCCTTCATCCTAAATCAATCACCGAAGTCGGATGATGACGAGTGCGTTATAATTTTTAAAAATAAATGAACCCTTTAAAGACGAAGCGTATATCTTTCATAGGAGTCAGTGCGTACCGCGCAGTAAACACTCTCCATCTCGGTTACAAAAACCAATCAGTTGATGACGTATAAGAAAAAAGTTGCTGTTTGTTCTGAGATGCGTACAAAACACATAAACGCAATGTGATCACCATGCAGAATTGTTGATTGTTAAACCTGGCGGTACGTAAAGTTACTGCTAGGCTTTAAAAGGTTAATGAAATAATAATAATAAAAAAAGTAGATGGGACAGTGTGATTGAGTCACGGAACATGTAGCTATATTCTTAATTATATAAATGCGGTTGCAAAGAGTGTTATGTTGCACTTACAACATGATTTTTATAAGGTAATTCTTAATATCAAACAAATTATATATAGCCTCAGGGTCAGCACCCCCCCCCCCCGCCTCCAAAGAAAAATTCTGGGTGCGCTCCTGCGACACCGCCCTTATTTATACAATTTGATAGTGATTTAGATACTTTTTATCTTTCACAGCTGTCCCATACTTCTCACGAAATCATGAAATCTTACAATCGCTACGTTATCGTGTCGGACTCCTAATTTATATACCAGAAATATGAGACACTGAAATTGCTTCACAGACTTCTCGCTTATTATGCCACTGTCTTATATCTTATAGCCTGTTTTCGAAACATTAACTTCTCCACCGGAAATTGTACATTATAATCCTTAACAGTCAGATAAAAAACATGCAGACAGCGGCGCAATCAGCCAGTAACATTTGATCTTCAGCGAATGTTAATGCAGACAACGTCCTATGGTTCAGAGACTGTATGTTTCCCCATCCTAAACTCTACTATTACTAGCTTTCAGATACAGTGTAATAGAATAAAAGAAATATTGCAACACTGTCTGACTACTTTTGTAGCATAATTTATATACATATAGATCAATAGACAGAGACAGAATGACTATTTCCGCAAGAAGGGCGTGGTCTGTCACACGCTGCCAGGCATTCTATCATATATAGTATCGATATTACGTGCTGTTAGCGGCTTATCTGGGACTCGATCACGGGCGATTATTTCTTACATTCATTGTTTAAGATTTATTACTTAAAACACCAACATGCGAGGGAGAACGTCCTAAACACAGATAATAAGAAAAGACTGTGATTCCATAAATATTCAGAAGTTTTCTTTAAAACACTTTGGCCCTAAAATGTGAATGACACAATGAATCGTATGATCGAGGAATGTTAAATTATAAATCACTGCTGTACAGCAATGTGTCTTGAACTGTTCCGAACTTATCTTAATTGTAACCAGTTACACTGTTTCCTGGTACGAAGTATTTGACGTTCGTACGCGTATTTCACTTCGTTTCATAGTCCTTCCCTCTTCTACCTACTTGTTCATAGTAGGTGTAGAGGGTTTCTTGATTTTTCATTTGATCACACTTAAGGACACACCACATTCGGTAGGACTCGTCTGGACGAGGGATCGGCACGTCGCAGAGACCTCTACCTGACAACACAAACACTGTACAAGACAAACATCCATGGCCCCGGTGGGATTCGAATCCACGAACCCAGCAAGCGCTCGGCCGCAGACCTACGCCTTAGACCGCGCGGCCACTGGGATAGGCTCTTACTTGTATTTACGTACCAGGTATCTGGCCTTCTGTGCGTCCTTAATGTCCTTTCTTTCCAGCATTCTTATGTTCAACATTTACGGACGGTCCACACAAGGGCGTCTGTGTTGGTGTTACCCGAGTAACAGTTGTTTGCGCGTCTGTGTTGGTGTTACCCGAGTAACAGTTGTTTGCGCAGTACTGCTGGTGACAGGGCAAAGTGAACAGTGGTGAAGCAGGATTCCAATCATACGCTCTTATCAAGTGTCATGAAATCGGCACATTTTTTACAGTTGGGGTACACACAGAGAGGAAGACGTCTATAAACGACCGAAACAAATCCCGCTGTAATCAGCTCAGCAACACACATAGTGTTTTTAAGTATTTTTTCACTAATGTTATTTATATTTCCCTACCTTGAACTTTTGTTTCACGTACTCCTAGTTAGATAAATTGCTTATAGGAACAATTTTGTAATTTTTCTCTGGCTACTGTAAATACTGTCAATATCATCCTTGGAACAAATAATTAAAAAAAAAAAGATGTCACGGAAAGTTTCCACAAAGTATTTGTTTCACTAAATTTATTCTATCAGCTAATCAGTCCTTGAATTAGTGTTGTAGTCCAATAATTCCTTTATTACGAACAGTTTGCTACGTGAAATTCAGCGACTCATGGGAAGTTGTTGCCTTGTAACTGTCAAACGTCTCAAATTAAAGGCGGACGGTAGAGACCGTATATACATATGTAAACAATGTTAAATTAGCTTCATTTAGGTACACATTCTGAAGAAACTAACGGATGTAAAAATTTGAATCTTTTACCACCCACAGTTTATTAACGCGACCACAATCGGATAAAGAATTAGCTGTTTTCAAGAAATACACTCTGCATAATATATTTTTTTGAATTTTTATGCATTTCTCTTTACTGTAAACGAACTTTTTTCATATTCACATATCCCTACACAGCCTCTTGCAGTAACTACAATCCCAAACCTTTAGCTGATTGACTATCATGATGTTGTCAACGGATGGTGAAATTTTCAGGCTTCCATTTCATATAATTTATGAGATAACGGTACCCGAAGTTAAGGAAATGTGGTTTTAAGAAAAATTGATTTGAAGTCTAACATCACTCAAAATGAAGGTAAAAAAATGATACAGACTCAAACTCAATGCTTCCTAGCATCATATTCAGGAGCATCTGGACCGTCTTGATCTTCTCTTTTTCTTTCTGTGTCCTTTTGTTTTTCCTTGCTTCTCTTGAGATGCTCAGTGTTGCTATTTCTGCCTTCCGGATCCCTTCCGGATCCCTTCCACATCTATGTTCTTCAGAGCAATGAAAGTGTTTGAGCCAGATCTCACATCTAATATGTTTCGGACATAATTCTTTCTTGCTACACCATGATTAAAACACAATACTGCATCATATACCTCCAACTTCAGTGTGTCAGTCCTTACAAAATCAGCATTGGGTATCCTTGTTCAAATGACAGAGTCCAAACTTTCATTAGGATTCTGAGTTTTCCCATGAAGACATATCTTCAGAAGATCTACAGACTGATTTAATTGCAGCTATAACAGCAGCTGGTAAAGAATGTTTATATTCACATGCAACCCCTTAACTCGCAATGTTCTTGAATTTACACCAATTGTCATCATCATTTGGCCAAACACGAAGCTGGGTTTCTCATTTGTTAACCACTTGTGAAAAAAGACAGCCCACACAGCTCTCTTCATGACCTCTAAACTGTTGACATTCCTCCTGATGGCTAAACCACAATAATTTTGTAATTTGTCTATTCCAGACTGAGTGAGGCAACCTCTGCCTCCAAGAGGTTTGCTGTCATGCAATTTTGTTCCTCTCTTTTCTTGTACAAGTCTCCTCAGTCTTGCTCAAATTCTTTTCTGTACATGTCCTGTACATTCCAATTTTGTTACAGCTATGGTGGGATCATAAGGCTTCCCTGCAACCATCCTTTGGTATGCTTTGCTGTCCCCATCACCACGACATTTTGTGTAACAAATACCGAAAGTATGAAGAGAGTGATTAAAAATGTTCAGTACAGCAGCACCTTCCATTCCACCACTTAAATGCTTCGTGGGTTTTTTTTTTGCACTCATGTTGGGAGTTTGGATTGGTGTGACACACAAAACAAAACTTGCTCATTAGACCTTACCTAAAACTTTCCCTCTGTCAACAGAGGTAGCTGATATAATGCCATTCAGGGAAGTGTGTCCACGTTTTTGCCCGGTACCATCAAAACAAAGAGTGACATGGGATGGATCATCTTCCTCATTCTCTGCTACAGCTTCTCTGGCTGCTTGCATCATGAAGGATACACTCACATCAGCCACAGCTGAACCAATACTCTTACTTTAAATACTAAAACTTCTTGGGTGGTCTGGAATATTCAGCATTGCACATAACATTTTACCTGCGTCTCTGCCTTTGCCAGTTTACCTTAGGCCATATGCTAACTGGATGTTGTTGTCATACATCCTGCTCCTGGTAATGTTTGAAGTCATCACAGCTACTGTATGATCACATTTGTAGCATTTAATAACTGAATTGCCTACCACATGTCTCCTCTTTGATGGATTTTCAAACAAAGAAATATTACCACCACAACGTTTGCAATTAGTGTTTTTGTATAAAGGCACAAAACAGGTTGATACTAACTACAATGTTCCCATCTTCAGTAAAATCACTTCACTTTTACAGATATTGTTCTCACCTACCTTAATTTCAGCACTCACAGTCCTAAGATGTATCCCTCTGTTTGATGCAGTGAGGTTATGTTTTACACAACTGCTTTCGCCACTTTGGTCATGTCGAGGCTCTCTCTTTCCTGAAAACCCTGTTTCCTTGTCCCACGTATATATTTATTTCCTCTTAATTTTGGGTTCGGTCCAAATTTCTTTGTTCTAGGCATTTTCCAATAAAAACTGAACACAAGCTACAGTCACACACCTTGAACAAACAAAATTACAGAGCTCGATACCAGCATCAATACAAATGGCAGGGTGTGAAACATTACAGACCAACATTTCTCTCCACATCGAAGAAAGAAATATCCCCCCTAACCTTAAAACTCTATGAATTTCAGCCATTTTTCCGCTGGAATGCAAAAAGTGGGCGTGGAATTTAAAGGATATAGCCGTAAATAATAATTTATTAAAATTTAACGAGGCGTCGGATTTTAATAAAACTGATGTCAATTGGCGCACACAAAAGAGGGGTACTTAAATATCCTAAAAACTAAAGATCGAAATTTTAAGCCCTCATGACGCTTGTCTCCCCTTATGGCACAGATTGTAAAATGATCCGTGAATTAAAAACTGGGAAATATTTGGAAATCGGTCGTGGTCTTATCGAGGTATCATCACATACAATTTGTTTATGTTTTTGTAACACTTGACACAGTTACGTTCACTTTATGGAGTTTTAACGTATTATCATTTTTATTATGTGTCATCGTTATCGCTGTTGTTTTGTTTTAAGAACTGTAGAAATTAACCTGCTTCTAAAACGTGTTATAGTTACTTGTTGCTTTGTATTAAATTGTGTAAAACATTTAATGTACGTAAAGAATGGCTTGAAACAACTGTATACACTAATGCTCTCTCCGTGAAGACCGTCCAGCAGTATCGAAACACGTACGAGATATACAGAAGCAAAATAAAGAGCTGGCTGCATCCTTTCGATGTGTTCCCCCGACTCCCTCCGTTAATACTGAAGGTGCAGGGTTTGAGTTGGATATGTTCACGATTTTATACAGCTATTTCAGATATCTTTGTCAATGGCGCTCACCTGCTTTCTATTGTTTCGACATCACATATCCTGGAAAGATAGCTCATTATTATGGGCCCCGCGGGAAAATGGGAAGATAAGACAGTTCGATCAATATATGAGTATTATTTTGAACACTGCCCACTGTCTTGTGTTTTACCAAACACAACGTTTATGAAAAAGGAGCTTGTTCCTCCTGCAGTATGAATACTTCTATTCTAGTCTTAGTGACTGGCCTTTAGACGCAGACAGGAACATGGCGAGATTGTCAAAGCAGATCCTAACAAAAAACTGTGGAGGAGAATGAGGAAGAGAAGAAGACGAAACTGTGAAACACACCGGCCGTACGTACTGTGGAAGTGAGACCGAAGCAAACCCAATAAATTTATTCAAGAAAAAATGTGTAATATGGTGGTTTCAACCATCGTACCGCGACTAATTGCCAAAAACTCAGCGAGGCTTTGAGCAGAGAAATGATTATATAAAATTAAACACGCAAATTAGAACTTTAAAAATGAAAAGCAGATAATAGTTTTCCTTCTATATACACACAAATTTAAAAAGTAGTTTGGGGTTGGCTTAGACCTTTCCTAACTAAGGGATTATCAATATCTACACAAGATGTCAAAACAACTACAACTGCAGAAGTTCTTTATATTTTTATTTGCATTACACTACATCGCAATTCTGCCTACAATAACTTTGTGTTTCAAACAATAAATTAAATTATTTAAAAGGCGGGTTACTCCTGTTGTCAGTTTTAGCTGTCAATTCTAATTCTAGTGTGGTGCGAGAGAAATTACGAAAACCCGAAGCGTGCTGCCAGGACCGAATGGTTGAGAATCGCTCATCTGACATAACAGAGATATAAAATTCTGTAAAGAGATAAAGCCCAGCAGCACTATGGCCGCGTAAAAGCACACTTTTTCTTCATTTATAAAAATTCACGGAGAATTACAGAAACAAAAAAATTTATAACGATAAAAATTCAAGAAATTAATTTCAAATTTGGTATAAATGCCTTTTCGTGACTTACAAAGTGACAATAACGTAATACACGGACCTCAACGACCTCTAAGTAAATATACTAACGTTCATCTAAATGACAAATAAGTGTAACTGCGCTACACAGGAAAAGTCATCTTCACGCCTTGGTATCAGAGTTTTGTGTGCTGTTATGCACAATTCGAATGTGCTGTGTAACAAACGCACAACTGGGACTTGCGCCTGTCCATAAGCTCGCAAGTTTCATCCTGAAAGTGCGCAATTTATTTTCATGACACTGCACTGACACTCTATCGATGTAAGCAGAATTTATTTATTTTAAGAATGAGGTGTACCACGACGTGAGGGCATGTAGTTTATCGGTGGATAACCAGATTTCGGAACACTCTGTTGAATCTCTCATTACAAAACCCCTAGTAGGGGCCACAGGTATCTCCGAAATGATGGTAGCCATTTGCCAAACTACGTACAAGGCGAACCATTCTAGAAGACACGCTGTTAATACTCAGAGACATAAAAACTTTAATCTTACAAAGTGCAGCTCTCATATCAAACAAATATACCCGTAAAATTTAATTTTGTTAGTTTCCTCAAAACTAATACACAAATATTTCGTGTATGACATAATATACAGAAGTCTCAATAAGGAATGAAAAATTTACAAGTACTTTTAAGTGTTCGGACATGGCGCACAACAAACGAAAAATTAGGCGAAAGGCTGCTAACGGTATTCAGTGCGATTAGTTCCGTCCGATTAGCATTAGAGTGACAGGTTTATTTTCGCACCTGCGGTGGAAGAACCTGAAGGCCCATGTGTTACGCAAAATCATACAGAACGCAACTGCCAAGTGCGTGAATTCCACAAAGTTTATAGACCATACTACACGTTGAAATTCTTGTCTTGTGTCCTTCCTCATACCACCGATTTCATTTCTGAACCAATGCATCAGAGTAATGAAAGGAATTTTTTGTTCATAGAATATTTCCATAAAGTATTCGATATCGACTCTAGCCTACATTACAGGACGACATTCATGTAGTCCAGCGTATTCAGGCTTTTATTTGTGCTGAAAGTGTTCCTACAGGACGAGATACCACACGGCTATAAGGTTCAACATATGAAAATTAAGGACGAGAGATGCAAGGAAAGCGTGACTTAGAGCAAGCAACCAATACAATCAGACTTAATACAGAAGCGTTGATTCCAGAAATTATTATTTGCAATAGTTCAAGTTCGCAACTTTTCATGACAAGCAGTCTCACATGGTTTTAAATGTGTGAGATACGAAGCTATCACAGTTCAACGTTGGAGATTATTGTGTTACTGAATGCATAGAGTTTATTATGCCACGTAGGTAACAACATTCCTCTGAAGTGCTGCTAGATATGATGATCTTGCATGAACTAAACACATACTGTCAGCTTTCGTACTACATCTTGTAGCCCTTATTACCAGAAAATTTTTTATGTCATTTGAACCGTTATTTTACGCCGTGCCATGGCTCAGGTCGTTAGTCGCCGGCCTCTTATCGCGGAGGCCCAGGTTCGATCTCGGACCAGTCCATGTGGGATTTGTGACGGGCAAAGTGGCACTGGGACGGGTTTTCCTTCAGTATTTGAGTTTTCCCCTGCCATTTTCATTCCACCGGCGCTCCATTACACGGAAACACAAAAACACTAATCATCTTCTTCACAGGGTTGCAAAATAAGATCAAGACTGAGGCGCGGCCATAGCATCTGCTGCGGGGCCCTTCACCACAAAAAATTGTTATGTTGTTTCTTAGTTAGGCTACATAAGCTATGTAGTTCAAATAATGCTCCTCTCTTTTTAATTTGCAAAAAATATTATATATATATATTTTTTACTTTCCATCTTGCTTTATTTCTTCACAATAATGAAGACTTTGTAAACCTCATCTATTTTTCACCCAGTAAATGACAGATGGAATAGGTGAACAAAAGTCACAATTCCGAAAGTTCTTCTGGCAATAACATTATGAAGAAGGGAAGAAACATGAATACAAAAATCACCCTTTACGCCAATAAAAATGCCACTTTGTCACAGCCTCTTCATACGTCTTTTGTCGTAAAATCGTTGAAATGAAGTTTTTATTGGTGAACTGAAGAGTTGGTAAGAAGTCCAAATGGTGGTGGCTCATAGAAACGACAAGAAAATAAGATTTGTTTGAACAAATTCTGGAACATAACGTGGGGAACTGGTATGCAGAAAATGCGTTAAGGTGAAGCATCGTATCCTGAGATGAGAGAAGAGGGAAGGGAGAAGAAATTTAGGAAAGTATAAGAATATTTAAACGCGTGCGACAGAAAATAGCATGATTATGTGGGTATAAGTGTGAACTCTGAATGGTATCTAATAGTGTAGGAAAGAAAACAATGCAACCTTACACACAGAACATTAAAGTGTTTAACAAGCCACCTCAAATACTCTCATGTACCTACCAAAAAGTTCAGAGAAACATTAACCCATTTACTCACTGTCTTTCTTCGGATTACTACGCTTCCACAAGGAAACGTGTCTTCACTCTTATATTCCTTGTTCTAAATTTGAATTTGTCTGAAATTACAGGAGCTTGTCACAGTGTTAGAAATGCAGGCTGGCAAAGAAAACAAGATAGGCAATACACGTGACGCGTTCGCATAACTATGGTTAAAATCGAAACGCAACAATCCATTCTGTGTGTATTGTTGAGCTACACGTCACTATGAAAAATAGAGGAATAGTGAGTGCTACACAAGAATGCTTCTCTGGCGAATTTTTTTTCATCGGCAACAAAGGGGAGTATTTTGGTATACATATAAAATGACTGATCCCCCCCCCTCCGCATTTAAACATATTTGGAGTATCTCGACGGATTTTCATAGAAGTCCCCAATATCAAACTATATGGAAAACCGGCCAGTTGGAGTCGTGCTAACACTTGCGGACAGATAATAAAACGGATGGATATGATGAAGCTAACAGGCGCATTTAGCGACTATGCGAACGCGCCTAAAAACCTATGAAAAACACAGAAGAATACACTCTTCCAACTGCAGCGACAGAACGATATATCATACTGTGAATTACCAAAGCATAACATTTGATTTTATTCGTCAGACTTATCAGAAGGGACACTGAAATCATCAAGTTATTTACTCAGAGGTGAGGTCTAATAAAGAACATTTGTGACTGCATTCATGACATTTACTAAGAACTGTAGTCGTTTAAACTTTTAGACTGCTTTCCTTACTACGTAAAAAAGTGCTTGTGATATCATCGCCTCTGTCTGTCAGCAGAATGAGGAAAACAGGAAAGCCCAGGCAGAACAAGTGTGTTAGAGTATTAACCTCAAAGTCAGGTACTACGGAATACGACGCACGAGTAACGCTTCTTTCTTTTGTCTCCAGTGCAGAAGAAAACAGCCGTGCCGGGAAGCTCTCAGTGATAAAGGGCGAGCAAAAGGACTCGGGCCGGAGATGAGCCTATGGGATCAATGCAAACTACATGAAATTCTGCGACCACAACCCAGTTTCCTTCTTCCATATTCCTCTACGCTGAAGATGGTGGTGCAGTTCTTCCGTGACGTCAGTATTTATCCACCATCGTACTAAAAAGTTTCCTTCCGAACTACTGCAATCTTCATTGACACCAAAGCCAGCACCTTAGATTTCTGCTGAAGGAAGGACATTGAGACGGCAAAAACATTAGTCAATCCCTATACAGGCCTGGACAGGCCCTTTAGGGCTCCAGGAGTTTGAGGCTCCCACAATTTCTAGACAGTCGGCACATGAAGGTAACAAGTTTGTCAGCCATACTCACCGACCGCCTTTACCCCAAAGAAGATACCACTGGCACTAATTTCTGTTAGAGGCTGAGACGACCCTAGGGCCATAGTGCGGCCGGAAGGATTAAGTCAATCTCGATGGCCCCAGCGGGAATCGAAACCGCGACCTTCCGGCTTATAGCGCTGTGCATCAACCACCGCGTAAGCCAAACACTACAGTCACTGACCACAGTATTTCTTCCTGCTGGGTAAGATAAAGTTCATAAGAGGAAAACCATGCCGAAATTTTGTCTGAGCACTTCTCTTGAACTGAAGTGTGTTATCGTCAAAAGGTGCATAGACTACAGTAAACGGTAAAGCAATCCCATTACAGGCCTGGACAGGCCCTCAGGGTTCCAAGAGGTCGAGGCTCCCAGATTTCTAGATAATCGGCACATGAAGGTGGTAAGGTTGTCAGCCCTACGCACCGGCCGCGTTTACCCTCCAGGAAATATTCCTGGTACTCATTTCTGTTAGAGGCTGAGTCGACCCCAGGGTCATAGTGCGACCGACAGGATTATGCCAATGAAAAAATTCAATGGCATCATCGGGAATCGAACCCGCGACCTGCCGGTTTGTAGCACAGTGCCTCAACCAACTTCACCACCGCGGCCCAAAACAACTCAAACAATATCAAACCCAAACCCAAACCTAGACAAAATAGGAAATACACGAAGTAAACCATAACCACCAAGTTTCAACAAAACACCAGCCAAAATCATCGAACCAGAAACGGGGGCCTCAACATGGGCCCTGGGGAGCCACAAATGCACCAAAAACATACGCATCCTAACTAAAAACATAGGCATCCTAGCTAAAAACATAGGCATCCTAACTAAAAACATAGGCATCCTAACTAAAAACATAGGCATCCTAACTAAAAACATAGGCATCCTAACTAAAAAGGCCAAAACTATACAAACATAAAACAAACCACCAACAACGGCCCCTCGCAACAAAAACAAACACAATGAACCTAATGAACTACAAATACAGTAATCTGTGTTATTTTTCTACTTCACTGACAACTTCTACACTCTGAAGCTTGTAAGCCCAGTTTCACGCATAACGTGAAGATCTGTACGGCAATTTAAAACACATCTGCATGTGGCTTCCACTTTTACCTTAACTTCTTCGCACGTACCCCAAACTTTGTCATGAATGTCTGCAAGCAGTTTATTCTCATTTTAAGCTCGGGAAGTTAGGGATGGAGGTTCAGGTGACAGAGCTCAGGGGTAAATGCCACTAATGAGATTCGGATACGACGCACAAACACGCTGAGAAAATGCCCGTGGGCAGAGCGGATTGAGATTACTGGTGTTCACAGTCAGTTACCATGGAAACAGATCTGTAATCGTTACCGTGTTTTCTACAGTAACCCAATATTTTAAAGAAACAAAGTAAATTTCTGTAAAATACATGATATAGCCCTCCTTACAATAGTACGCACCTTCATTTATAAGCGTAAAGAAACAACTACATTCTGTATCAAAAAGGAAAATTTCCAGCTCATGACGAGCAAATGAATTCACCTTGAAGTCATGATTACAAAACGTTATAAGTCCTTTGAAAACTGAGAATGACCACTCATCACAATACGACGCCAACGTGAAAAATGAATGGCGCTGTACCTCCACTCCACTCCGCCACATGCCTTCATGAAGTGTACAGACACAACTTTGCCTCAGTCGTAACCATAAGACGACGTGAAGCAAATGCAACTTTTAAAATGCATTATGTGTTTTAAATATTACCCATTCCGTGCATTAAAACTGTAATTAATATAATACCAACAAATGCACTTGCAATACGTAAAATATATTACAGTTTATAAATAACTTATAAACTCTCCTACATGTTAAACCAACGTTCGCCATCCGCAGGGAGACCACGACACGGGGAAATAGAAGCACAAAGTAAAAACATTGTTATATATATATATACATACATACATACATACATACATACATACATACATACATACATACATACATACATACATACATACATACGTACATACACACACACACACATACACACACACACACATACACACACATATACACAAAATATATGAATACTGACAAACCAGCTATAGATTTAAAACTATGAAACTGATCTATCCACGATCTGCGCTCTTACGCAGCGTCGATTACCATTCGACGCTGCGTAATACCCCAGAAGACAGCAGATCACATCAATATCGCGGTGGACGCCTGAAATCGCTGGTGTATTCAAGGTTAAAAATTCTTTAACACGTCATTTTTTACGTTGTGTGTACCTGGTTACGCACACATACACACACACACACACACACACACACATCTAATCTACACTCTTCAATCCAATACCCTATGTCATGTTATATTGATTATATCGTGTTTTGTTGAATTAAAACATTTGTAACGGCATTAGTTTTGTACTGTGAAGTTCCCAAATGCATAAACAGGAAACCCATGGAATATTTGCAGTTTCGTGTATACATAAACCTATGTGGCGCAATGAAACTGAAATACAACGGGGCAGGTTAACTCAGACGTAACGTGCCTGATATGTTTGTTAGAATGTGTCCGATTCGAGCAGCATAAATGGCGATCCCTTCACTTGTATAGTTATGCTCCGCTATTCAATGCCATAACACTACTTGTAAAAAGGTAACAGCGTCTATTTGTCCGTTTTTTTTTTCTAAATAATTTCGTTAGTATTTGTAAACTTTCGTCCAAACTTGTCATTACACACACTACGATGAACTGCCCTCAAAACTCTCCACCTGGAAATAAAAGACACAACTATATTTGCGTTATTTGCGATTCGCAACGACTGTGGCATCTAAGGATGTCATTTGTAATTAACGAAATACATCGTGGTTGCGCTAGTGCATTGTTATATAACATTACTGTTTAGTGCAATACATAATAATTTCATTATCTTCATTAGTCGTAGACTACATCAGTAATGTGGTTCACAGAACCAAAAGAAGGTTAAGTTTGTACATGTTTAATACTACTGACTGCAGTGACTGTAATATATTGAACCACGCGAATGATTAACCCTTTAAAGACGAAGCGTATCTGTTTTATATAAGGACTCAGTGCGTACCGCGCTGTAAACACTCTCCACTTCGGTTATAAAAACCAGTCTCTTAATGTCTCATAAGGCAAAAGTTGCTGTTTGTTCTGAGATCCGTACAAAACACATAAACGCAATGTGGGCACCACGTAGAATTTTTTAATGTTAAATCTGGTGGTATGTAAAGTTACCGCTAGGCTTTAAAAGGTTAATTTACTGGTTAGTTAAATGAAGGCCTGCGACTCTTGCAATCGAAGGTTGCTGCCTAGTGATTAGCATTTCTGAGATCCACAATTCGATTCCTGGGACGGAAATCGGGTACCATGACTGATGTTTCAGATGTTTTTTTTAATTATTACTGGCAAATTCTGAAACAGTTTATTCAAAGAGACTATGAAAAATCTTTCGTTCCTTCATCTTCCCGTTTGCCGTTATAACACCAAGCAGCCGAAGTACCGACTCTGCCACTTGACAGTGTCTTCTTTGTGGAGGTACGCAGCAAAACCAAACCCAAACCTATAGAGTTCGCTCATCGCTAGCGGCTCCTTGGATTAGATTCTACAGGAGCTCCTTATTAATAGTCCGCCATGTGAAGGTACTTGCGGCTGGCGACAATCTTACACATGAGGTTCTATCCAATTGTGTCATACTTAATCACTCCCCACCACCCTACCCTCCCACATATTACCTGCAGCTATCTCAGGAAATCACTGTCTCTTGCGCTTGACCTGGTAACTTGTGCGGATTGGTTTGAGCAGGCTTGTGTACTGGGGTCCTGTTGTATGGTGATTAGTTTTATCTTTTCCCTAGTTTCCGGCAACACTTCCCAAGTATTTTATTTTCTGTTTATTAATCTCTTAATGTTTTATAAGGCAAAAGTTGCTGTTTGTTCTGAGATCCGTACAAAACACATAAACGTAATGTGGGCACCACGTAGAATTTATGAATGTTAAACCTGGTGGTACGTAAAGTTACCGCTTTAAAGGGTTAAGTCTGTTATAATTTAATAGCACGGAACCTTTCCAGATTCACTTCTGCCTATTACGTGGGTGTCTAATGGGGTATTTGTTGTCCCGTGTTCGGGTTGTGTGTATACTGACAAACTATTTGGTTACTGCTATGTATAGTTTGCTTTATGATAAACTTGCTATTTGTTACCTATTTAAGTCTTCGTTTTCATCTGACGTTACTTGTTCGTTACTTTCCAACCACTACTTCCACGTGTTCCCCTCTTTAAATTTGGCGAGTTTCATGTTACAGACTGCATAGGCCTACTGCTGGACACATATCGATATTAGGCGTATCACTAAAACCTCGTTACTTCAAGCCCAACCAGTCTTGCAAATATTACACTAAAAATAAAATTTAATTTATAAACCCCATCCAATACAGCCTTATCGTGCAACCTGATGCATATGTTTTATATAGAAAATAATATTCAAGGAACAATCTCGCCTTTTTTCGAATACGTATTATTGAATTTCATAGGGTCCTGATAATGGTATATGGCACTCAGAACCACTCAACTTGAGAACTTCGCACTGTATACGACAATGGTAGATGGACAAGAGCACAAGA
This sequence comes from Coptotermes formosanus, assembly GCA_013340265.1. Lineage (NCBI taxonomy): Eukaryota > Metazoa > Arthropoda > Insecta > Blattodea > Rhinotermitidae > Coptotermes > Coptotermes formosanus. Next base: position 273,139 of record BLKM01012018.1, read on the forward strand.
TGAGTGGTCCTAAATTTAATGGTTTGTATTTTTTTTAATTGGCCAATTGTATTCTGTTAATAACATAAAATCTTACCATGTACCTTCGAGTGACCGAGTGACTCAGTCAGTCAGTCAGTCAAATACGGATTACCATGGTTACTCGGGTGTCATGTGTACACGCTTTTGATAGGAAACAAATGACAGCCTTAGTTACGACTGCATCACCAGACGATAACACTCCGAAAAGTAGTTACCGCTCGGTCTGCTCTCAGTGCTGGTTAGGTGGCACTAACGTTTAGTTTGTAAGTGATATCACATTTGTGTTGAGTTTGGAGCGTGAATATTACATTATGTCCTTGGTATGATTGAGTGAATCACATGCGGGCTGCCGTTTTTCCCCGGTTGTCATGGTTACAGTGTTTCCGTAGGAAAATGACACTCTCTTACTGACGATAGCACCACCACATGGCAGCAGTCCTATAGATGGAACTGGCGTCTGTTCGGTTTCAGTGTCCGACAGGTGGAATTAAGACTTGGTTCCAGATCTGCGCTCTTCTGGACTACAAAGCAGCGTCGACTGGTAATCCTTTAGGGATTACCAGTCGACGCGGCGTTATACCCCAGAAGAACGCAGATATCATTAGCATCGCGGCGGAAGCCTGAAATCACGTATAACACTTGTTTGTCAGTGTAGTCACTCTGCCGTTGAGGTTAGCGCGGGAATATTACCTCAGGCCCGTCACACGACAGGCCCATTTTTAGTGGAATGATTCTTTTTCGAATCCTTCTTAACAAACGACAGGAGATAAATTCACTGCCGTAAACTTAATAAAAGGTAATATAATATCTGTACAAGTATGGAGAGGCCCTGAGGATTTCTGAATGTTAAGACTCTCAGATTTGAAAACAATCAGCAAATGGAGGTGGTAAACTAACTTAAGAAGGCTTCAAAAATTTATCAAGATGCCCGGCATGCTTAAAGGCTTAGAGTGGGAGTTAACCTTCTAAAGCCTAGCGGTAACTTTATATACCGCCAGGTTTAATATTAAAAAATTCTACGTGGTGCCCACATTGCCTTTATGTGTTTTGTGTGGATCTCAGAACAAACAGCAACTTTTGCCTTAAAAAACATTGAGAGACTGGTTTTTATAACCGAAGTGGAGAATGTTTACAGCGCGGTACGCACTGAGTCCTTATATAAAACAGATACGCTTCGTCTTTAAAGGGATCTACACGTTAGTTTAACAACAGCCACTGATTATTTATGTTCCTTATAAAACAGTTATATCACCTTACAGGTTAATTTACGTTAAAAACACTGGAGCATTCTGTAACAACCAAAACGGGCCCATGTTAATTGAATGTATGATTCCACAAAATATGTAATGTGAGAATAATTACAGACAACAATGCACAGCCAATCACAAAAATGCTAAGACCACTGCCTCCTCCCAGTAAATGACAATGATATCTCAATAAGTTAGGTAATGTAGCTGTCGCCAGGCTGTTCTTGGGCGTTAGCTCTGTTTTTTCCACTTAATTTGCAATTTTTGTATGCTAACTTGTGATGATTTCATATTCATATCACACAAGCGACGACTTCAAGCAAAACTTTAATAAATACGAGTTCTCTTCTAAAGTGTTTTCCATTTTTGTTAATAGCGAAGGGGGTATCTAAGACGACATAGCACTGAACTTTGTAATAACCGAATGACTTACAACTTGTGTGCAACTGGTAGTCCTTGGATTAGGTGTTGGTTCAGTTATAAATAACTATGATTACTGCAACACAGAACGCCAGCATTAATTATTCACTTAGCAAGACATTAGAACTGTGAGTTGCACGTGTTCGGAAAGGGACATAAAGAGCGAGAGAGTGTGATTCTTCTCTCAACGAATGCAAGGCGTGAAGTGACCACAACATACGTAAAACAGCGCATTGTTACGCAGTAGCTGAAATATAGAAACTGCAGTCCAACAAGCATTACGTTACAAACAGAGCTTTGCAACTCCACACTGCGGTACGTAATGTCACGTAGGCTGCAGCAAACGAGGAAAAAACTGCTAAAAAAATCGATGGATGTCGAATGGTATAACGATTTTTATGCTACAACAGGATCATCACGGATGAAAACACATGAGTAAAAATAAATAATGACTACAATCAGCGTTTTTACACGCAACTTCACTACCAGAAATATATTAACTTTATAAGACGCAATAAATACACCCACATGTGTAAGGTTATACACGTGTATAATATATTTTATATATAAAAATGTTCTTTATATCTTACTTACAATTTAAGAGGGATCATTTCCAATTTCTGTACATTTTGTATACATGTATACCTACTATAATTTACAGGAATAAAACTGAAAAAGGAAATTTGTCATCTCAAGCAATTCAGAAGTTTAACACCACATACACATTGGCATTTTAATCATAAATCGCCCTACATTTCAGATACCAAATCACACATTTATTTATTATCTGTAATCATGAAACTGACGTCACATATCCATGGAGTTCTACATTGTTATTTTCCACTTCTGAAGGACATAATGTTACAAACTCCCGTTATTTCAGAAAATGTTCACTAAACAAAATTTGAGGACCCTACAATGATATATAGGCATACCCAGCGGAAAGTTTCCCCCGTTAACGTTTTTCCGGTAGAATGCCTCTTGGATTTTAACATCCAAACTTCATGGAATGTACATATCTTTCAATACAACATTTCTTGGGCGGTATTTATATAGGAAAAATTTATATTAACGTACCGGAAACTCAGTACAACATTTTAACAAACCGATGTGCATGAAAACCGTACAGTTTAATGAATACAAAACAACTGTTTGTTAACAATCATGCCGTTTGGTGATCAGGAAGCGATGTTTTAAGCATTTTACTTTCTGACATGACAGTTTGTTACTTACATATAGGTGTTTTACTGTGGTTTAATTACGTATTAGGAAGTTAGGTGGGGGTTTTCGGTTGATGTTGTAACGCATCGAAATTCTTCCCCTTTAAACTATTAGCAAACAGGCTTCCGGTCAGCGTTTTCGCGCAGAACATATGATTTGCAGGAACAGATAACTGACAACAAGGGGCAGATCGCTGTATACTGGTACCACACAGGTAACACACTCGTGTAGCTGAAAACAATAGACTTAAAATGGTTTGGACTACAGTGGTATGCAACGGCATAATATTTATACTTAATTTCGTAAGTTCACATAGCAGGAAACGAGCAAGTGCACAGACATGACGACTACCTATCCCTTTCAAAATGAATAAAGAACAGAGAAATATTTAAATCTTCTACTAAAATACCAGTTTCACATTCACAAGTCTCAAGTTTACGAAAACATAAAGTCTGTAGGAATAAATTTTTATATTTCCCCACTCGACAATTTTTAGTGTGAATAGGCTATGGTACGACAGTTGTTCGGAAGGTTTGAAAGTTTGGCAGTGAATTCAACGCCTTTTGAGCATGATTTCCCTTGATAGTTCACATAATCTCAGCCCCAACCTATAGGTGTGACTTATGGGCTGAATTCATATCTTACTCTTCAGATGACGACTTTTGAACAAGCGAGGTAACATACTGGACGTGAGTAGGAACTCTAAGCACCCGTAACAACCAATTTCATCCGTTCCAAACATGCAGGCTTACATTCGTGCGACCGTTCTAACTTGTTCGATTTTCTCGTGTTCTAAGATTTCTCTAAAAACGGTGACGTATATCTTTTGAAAAAGTTCTAGAATAAAAACAGGAAGGCGACATCAAGAATCAGTATAAAAGGTCAGAAATTCGACAGATTTTTATCGCTGCTATAGGCAGGAATTCTGCCAATCCCGGTGGCCGCGCGGTCTAAGGCGTGGGCCTTCGGCCGAGCGCTTGCTGGGATCGTGGGTTCGAATTCCACCAGAGGCATGGATGTTTATTTCGTGTGAGTGTTTGTGTGTTGTCAGGTAGAGGTCTCTGCGACGGGCCGATCCCTCGTCCAGAGGAGTCCTGCCGAGTGTGATGATCTAGAAACCTCCAAAAGGAGGCGGCCTAGGCCCAATTTGGGCTGTTGCGCCACAGGGAAGGGAAGGGAAGGGAAGGGAAGGGAAGGGAAGGGAAGGGAAGGGAAAGCAAGGCAAGGCAAGGCAAGGCAAGGCAAGGCAAGGCAAGGAAAGGAAAGGAAAGGAAAGGAAAGGAAAGGAAAGGAAGGGAAGGGAAGGGAAGGGAAGGGAAAGGAAAGGAAAGGAAAGGAAAGGAAAGGAAAGGAAAGGAAAGGAAAGGAAAGGAAAGGAAAGGAAAGGAATTCTAAGAACTAGACAGGTCTACACTGTTGTGTCCTTTATAGACAACCTGTAGTAACGTATACAAGTACATCATGTAAAAAATCACTCTTCCTGCAGTACATATGCGTCACTACCCAACTTTCTCGGAGCAGGCAACGTGGCATAACAAAAGTATATACACTCTATTTGAAGAAGCAATGTGGTCAACAAATACCGGCAAAACCACAGCGAAAAGTATATGCCGTGGGGGTGTCACGGTATCTGTGGACGGAGAGCTAAGAATTGGGAGAGGGATAGGCCTATGTATCAGCGTCGTAACACAAAAAAGACTTTTTGCACTTTCACTTTAAGCTCACCACGATACTGAATTAATGTAATGACTATGACTAACTGATCAGAATCTGAGTTATTCTTAATGGTATGGATCTTCAGTTAGGCACTGAACACAGAGGAAAAGTCACTTTCTGGTTGGACTGTAGAAACAGACACAGCTAATTACGCTGACTGAGCCGCACTATTAGTGAGAATAGTAGAGAAATGCAACATTCTGCTTCGAGCGATCTGCAATTTGCTATGTACGAAGTGACAGAAAAATGTGCAGTGAAAATATATACCAGGAAAAACAGCCACCGCCATTGACCAAGAAAAATATTACAGTTGTCCTGTCAATTGCAGGGGTTAACGAAACAGAATTCTGAAGCAATGCGGAGAACTGTGAAGGAAAAATTTCTAAATTTCCGAAATCACTAACCATGCAACATATCAGAAAGTGACTGGTCTGTCTTACGACGCGTCAGCAGACACAAGTAACTGCAAATGGCTATCCATTAACATAACGCATCACGCTCAGATCTGTAAATCAGTTAGCAATATCTTACTGTGAAAAAGAGTGTATTCTGCTATAGGAGTCCATACAAGTTGCCTACACTGACAGTTCGAAGCCCTGCACACGCATTTCTGTAACAGCTGTAATGGCAAAGCTTTCAGGTTACTCAGTTTAAATTTGTTTAGTTACAAATAACAGCAGATAAATCAGTACTGGATAGAAAAAAAGAAACAAGAGTCACAGTCTGGCCCCCCCCCCCCCCCACAAAGATATAAGACGCATTTCTACTGCTGCGGTTTGAAAGACAAATAACGGCATTGGTTGTCCTCAGTCACTACCGCGACGTCATTAAAGATTAAACAGTCCTGCTTGACCCTTGAAGATAGAACAGATAGGTTGTCCCGAAACGTCGGTAACTAGCAATCTAAGCTGTGTAACATTCAAGTAGAGCAACGATCTCTTTAACGTCGCGGTGGAAGCCTGAAATCAGATTTTTCCACCACGCCCTGACCTCCTCACACTTCTGCGGCAACACCCAGTCTAACAAACAAACGGACGGAAACTCCTGGGTTCACCGCCATTGTCTGTGGCAGTGAACCTTCTTTCCAGTACAGTGTTTCCAAAATCTTCCATTTCATGGTGTTCTCTAAAAAAATAACTATGAAAAATATATTTTTATACCACAATCCAAAATAAGGGCCACGTCACTGGCGGAAAATATGATGCAATATCGTATTAACCCTTTAAAGACGAAGCGTATCTGTTTTATACAAGGACTCAGCGCGTACCGCGCTGTAAACACTCTCCACTTCGGTTATAAAAACCAATCTCTTAATATTTTATAAGGCAAAAGTTGCTGTTTGTTCCGAGACCCGTACAAAACACATAAACACAAAGTGGGCAACACGTAGAATTTTTTAATGTTAAATTTGGTCGTATGTAAAGTTACCGCTAGGCTTTAAAAGGTTAAGATGTTGCAGAACGGACGGCTATTATATGAGATTGCGAAAAAATGCAGAATCGAGCAAACTGTAGGTATTCAATATCTTTACTGGCCGGCCCCCCCCGCAAGATACCCCCGCAGTGTTGTAACACATCGATCTGTCGTTTCGGGTAGGCGTACAAGAAATTTAAATGTCTTCTACTATTTATATGTATCTGCTCTAACTGTAAGACGGTCGATACTGAATAACTGCTTTTGTCCATTCTGCCATCTGTCACACTGTTGTCACTTTGTGACAGGTTCATATGGCCATTGTCATTAGCTGAGCGACTACAATACAACAGTTACCTTGCTGCGTCAACAAAAGAGGGGACTCGTGCTTACTGAAGTGTAAGAAGATTCTGTGGAAGAATACTATGGTAAGAAAACCAACATAATATTTCAGTGCCCACTTGAGACCTCCTACTGCATCGCCCTACCTCAAAGATTCAAAGCGCTTCACACTGATCTACAATCTCGTTCTTACACAAGGGGTCTTAAAAAGGAACCCTCCTTAAAAGGAAGGAACTTTTCAGAATGTTTAATGCTGTTTTGCACTCGGAAAGTTCTCTTCGCAAGCGCAGAAACCCTCCCGCCACTCCGTTAAATAGAAAGAATTCCAACCTGCCCACCACTTAAAATATTTGTTATAATGTGGTGCTGCCCGACGAAGTGAGTGATAAAGACCACATCACATAATGTACAGGGCACGCCAAAAACCAGGCTGAATTCCTACCATAAGGTTACTTTTAAATTTTATAAAATTTCAAAATCCAGTTAACATGTGAAAATACAAGAATTTGTTTGTTATTAAAACAGGGAGACCAAATTTATACACACATATACATAATTTAGGGTTTTTCAACGACGCCATAAACAGCTTAGGTTACATATCACCTAAAGGGATGCGAGAGGAAGCGGCTGTTCAAAAAATTGAATGCACAGTCGCACAATATTACAGAAGGATTGAAAACAAACACGAAGAACTTTGTCGGTATAGCTGGTCTCCAAGACCAGACTTGAAACAGGGATCTCCCAAATACGAAGCAGGAATGCTACGTATTCCAATTCAACTTCCGACACACAGCTGTTGCTAGACGGTTACTGTGCCACTGGGTAAACAGCAACGTATTTGTGGGCAAAGATCTGTCAACAGACTGGTTTAACGGGTCTAGCAGCGGCATTATTACTAGCTGGCCAGAGCCACATTCGCGCGGATGTGTTTCGTATTTGCCGCTGTATTCTTTATCTGACATCAAAAGTCAATTAAGATTTCAGTAAGGTAATGAAACATTTTCGTAATGAACCGGAGATAAGTAGTCTTAAGCTGGACAGTTGTCAAAGTACGTTTCATTGCAGGCAAGCGTGGTGGTGGTGGCGGCGGCGGCGGCTCCGGCGGCGGTGGCGGCGGCGGCGGCGGCGGCGGCGGCGGCGGCGGCGGTGGTGGTGGTGGTGGTGGTGGTGGTGGTGGTGGTGGTGGTGGTGGCAATGACGAAAGAACACTGGGGCCAAAAATTGAAGCTGAAGATTAAAGTACATTTTAGCAGGAACTTTTAGTTTTAGCAGTTGTAACCACTCAGCCAATAAAACAGATAAATTGGACCTGAAGAGTTAGATACAGATTACTGTAGGAATGGAAACATTGCTCCAAAATACGTCCGTTCTTCTTCGCACCTCGTTAAAAATCGGTGGTAATTAAAGTAGTACTTCGAGTTTAAATATTATCTTTATAAAGTGGTCTGAAACGAGGAAATTACACTATAAAAACAGAATGGCATAGGGGTGGCTGCTGAATCACTCTCTTAAAAGAACACTTCGCGAGTAAGGCACCCTAAACTATTCAATCCCCTTCATTCTCCTACACAAACCACCTTTCAGCGAGTTCAATTAAAATTATCATGGAAGCAGCTTGCTGTAAAAAATATCTTCTAATTGAAGCTGAAGTATAAGCACAGATAACCCTAGCAGCTGAAGAGTCTCACAACTGATATTACAGATAATTCAGCCCTTGACAGTCTGAAAGCTATACCTCTCCCTGCATTAATTAACCTCAAATCCATATAGGCATATGAAGAGCGTACACAAACTTTAAAAATTTTAACCTCAGCAACAGACAGAGATGAGTGGTGACCTGTATATCCCAGCCGCTTTACGCTACTGACGGGGAGATATTTTCTTTGCCTGAAATCAAACTTGCTTATGTATATTATTGTTCTATTCTAGTGGCGGATTCTTAGGCTTTCGTTTTCTCCAACTACCTTGTGAGAAATAATTAAAAGTCATTTTATTTCCTTAATGATCATAGTCCTTTCCTCTTCTACCTACCTGTTCATAGCAGGTGTAGAGGGTTTTTTATTTTCACTTGATCACACTCACATACACACACACACACACACACACACACACACACACCACAGTCGGTAGGACTCCTCTGGACGAGGGATCGGCCCGCCGCAGAGACCTCTACCTGACCACACAAACACTGTACAAGAGACAAACATCCATGCCCCCGGTGGAATTCGAACCCACGATCCCAGCAAGCGCTCGGCCGCAGACCCGCGCCTTAGACCGCGCGGCCACTGGGATCCTTAATGATACTGCAAAATAGTAATTCTTGGCTTCGGCATGAAAGATATATATTTATATGTTAAGAACATTTATATGTGTATTTTCTCATACTGTTGTGTTCTTGTATGCCAGCAACTTCTCTTTCTGAATTTTTATTCCCAGTGCTTGGAAGTGGAAATCACTAATCAAATGTTTTGATGTATGTTGGGTACTTAAATGGAGTGACGATCAAAGTTTTTCCACGTAAAAGAAAGACTCAACTTCAGTGCCAAACCACAGCGTTCGTATTTCCGACACGAAATTAAATAGGAATTTAATATGATTTTAGTTTTTCATGAATACCTCGCAACCTTTGAAACTCACGAAAATCAAAATTTCAACGAGCTGTCTGAATTTCATTTATCACAGTAACTGTGGTCACAGCAATTTCAGGCTTAGCCTTATTTCCCGTCTCTGCCAGATGTGCATCGCCTGTGGTGATTTCTAAGAATTAAAGCATCACGAAACAATAGTAAACAGAACATAAAGAAAGACCTGAAGAATGCAAAACATTTTTAAGGTACGTTACTGCAATTCATGTTACATCATACAAAGTTAAAGGACAGATTCGCAGAAAAATTACTAACGTAAGACACTAGGCAGTGTTGCATGAGTCATATTGCCATTCGCTGCGCATTAAGGTTTGAGTCCCCCTGAAGTTTTCATATTTGGCAACCTGCGTTTTACTTCAACCTTCAACTGCTGTTGCCGCGGCTACTGAGTAAACATAGCACTTAAATTTTATAAATAACTGTGTATACCACGGCTCACAATTCCATATCACTGTTCCCATTTCTCTGATATGTGTAAAAAAGCACATGTCATAGTGACCATCTTAGAGTACGAGTCGGCATAACGTACGGCGAAAATAACTGAAGAGTTATTACTAAAAATAATTGTAACGTTCCAAACGCCGATCTCAGTGGCCGCGGGGTCGAAGGCGTGGGTCTGCGGCCGTTCGCTTGCTGGGATTGTGGGTTCGAATAACGCCGAGCGCATGGATGCTTGCCTCTTGTGAGTGTTTGTGTTGTCAGGCAGTTTCTGCGTCGGGCTCATCCCTCGTCCAGAGGAGTGCCACCGAGTGTGGTGTGTCTGAGTGTGATCGTGAAGCCTCAATAATGAGGAGGCCCTGGCCCAATAGGGGCTGTTGCTCCACTGGAAAAACAAATGTTTCAACATATATGTCGTCGATAACACACTGTATATTCAGGTCGGGTGTAGCATAAGCATTTTAGGATACTAAAACACGTATTCACAGAGACGAACACAATTAATGTAACTAATTGTAGACAAACACAAACGCACGCGCTACAAAGACAATGTTAATTCAGTGCGATTACACAGTGTTTGTCTAATGTTACTTCGACAAACTAAATGTAATGGAAGTGTTGGAGATATCGGTTGAAGTACAGTTATATTATCTGTATCAATACATAAATACATGAGGGGATTCATTAGAATGCGAAGGTAAGTGGTCGTCAAAAATAGTATTCGTGAATCGAACTGGACAGAGACAATGAATGGACTGCGGTGGAGACACTAACAGCATTTCATACTTCACAGCAGATTACGTATCATTCAACAGTTCAGTAATTCATACTGTCCACGGAACAGTCTCTATATGAAGAATACGTTGTGAATGAATTAATTGTTAGACTCATCGATGAACATCTTAATCGATGAACATATTAATCGATAAATATTTTAATCGAATTATCAATCATTTCAGTTAGGACAAAGGCTGAATACCGAAGAAAATGACCTCTTATTTTACGCCTAAACTCACCATCTATATTGTCTTGACGCACCAACGTTCAAATAGCGATCACAGCGTTATTATAAGTTCGTTGGTTATTTTGTACATTTGATATTAATGTTCTCACTGACGTTCCATGATGTACCGAAATTTATGCGTCTGCTCTCATGATATTTACGTAATGGCCATGTGCTATTATGATCGGTCATTTTTGACAGTGCTGTCCTGCAGGTCGTGCCACGTGAGAGCACAGATAAAACATTATTTCTGAAAATGACTAATTATAGTGTTGTAATTCGGTACACTGGTATACTTCAGTTTTTATTTTTTTATTTAATGCTACATCATATGTCTCAAACACCAAAGGGGCGAAAATGAGTTACGAGTCGGAAGTGAGTTGTGAATTCGCTAATTTTTTCGGGACCAAAATATTATTCTTATGGCGTTTTTCGTCTTCACGATGACAATGATTCATATCCCTATCTTTTGGGTTAAGACATTATGTGCTTTGTTTTCTAGGTAGGAGTATACGCCACCTGGAGCTGCTGGCACGAAAACAGTCGCGTCAAGGTCAAGCGGCTGACTCATACCGCCGCTCCCCGCTGCCCTACGTTGTTGCCAGTTCTACCCCAGAGGCACAGCCACCCTTTTATTTAGCCCGAAAGACTGCCGTAGACGTGGCAACACTGCCTTCATAAGCAGTGACCTTGACGGGACTATTTTCGTGCCGGCCACTCTAGTGTATTCACGCTCGTTCTGCTTTGAAAAATGGCCCAGTATGTTTCTCTCAGCTCGCCAGGTATAACTAAAACGCGCCATAACAGCGGGACTTTTAATGCTTCTGGAACCAGCAGATTTAAAATAATTACTTTATTGTTTTGTTTAGCCTTTTAAAATATTATGACTGTTACATATAACAACTGCGTTAATACATACTATAAAACGCTCCACTTTGTTCACGAAGTGCATTTATTAGCTTCTTGTAATTCTCAGGATAAAAAGCGATTATTTTTAAGCGCTATTAACAAATATGTTTTTATCGGACAGCAGGTGCTCCCTGTGACGCAGTGAATTACGTTTTAACTGTCACTCATATTAATTTCACGCTTCGAAAGTTTAAACGAATATATTGTGACAAATGAGCCAGGCGTGATTTGAAGTACAGGTGCTGAAATACATTTACTTCGAATTTATGTGTAGCTCAATTTTACAGATATTTACAGACGCTGAGATTATTATTATTATTATTATTATTATTTTATGAAAAACGCAAAAAAATTAATGAATTTCAACTGCTTTCAACTAAATGATGTTATAATTTGTACGCATCTTTCTTAATTACAGGAACACGAAACTGAAAAGAGACCCTTCAGTATAAAACAAATTTACACCAGCAACCTTATAACTGAAAGTGCCTTTAAACCTTCAAGATAGGTGAGAAATTTTAGGTAAATTTATCGTACGAAAAGAAATTTCTTTGTTGTTTAAATATATAACAAACAAACCCGACAGGAGAAATTCAGATTTTAATGGTGTTAAGACTCGGCTGCCGGTTGAATATATGGAAATAATTACGTAAGAAGACTAACACACTGTGCTGTGATGTGCCACCGTGTAGTCTGGTAAAAATTTACCGATGTTCCGGAGACAGACTGGTCAGCCCGTTCCTCCAGAAAGATCGTAAACTTACATCAGACTACAAGTCTTCATATTTCAGGCGACAGCGTCATTCATTATCAGCCCCCCACCCCCGGTAACAACATACGTCATTCCTGCAGCACACATTACGTATGTACGTTAAGAGTATATTTTTGTCTCATTTGTCCAAGGAATTTCACAGGTCCAGCCGCAACAGTGCTTTACTTACGACAAACAGACCGAAAACTACAGAAAATTTTAGCCCAGCAGCAATATTGCTATTTCATATTCTACAAAAAATCATACCAACAATCGCTGCGTATTTTACAGCCACAAAGTAAGTGTCGCTACTGTTGCTCCCGTTTCATAAATTCAAGAGCCCGGCATGCCGTTATTACTGCGCGTAGGAAATTAACTTTTTAAAGCCTAGCGGTAACTTTACATACCAGCCGGTTTAACATTCAACAATTCTACATTGTGCTGATATTGCGTTTGTTTTGTGTGGATCTCAGAACAAACAGACACTTTTGCCTTACAGAATATTAAGAAACTGGTTTTTATAACCGAGGTGGAGGGTGTTTACAGCGCGGTACGCACTGAGTCCTTATATAAAACACATGGGCTTCGCCATTAAAGGGTTAATATGAACGGCGTTAGGTTGGTCTGCATTAGAGTACCCTAACGCTTCGTGAAGAACAGTCAGTTGTCTCAGAACTTGAAACGGGGGACACAGTAACAACATGGTGATCTCTAAAAACCATACTTTTTTCCTGAAAGAAGGAAATTAAGAGCAAAAAATGTGTAGTCCTCTCTAACTTCGAGGATTCGAACCCCTTTCGGCTTTGTACCATGTCCTCATGTAATCACCAAGTATATAAAAAACAAATAAAATATACGAGGACAATATACATTTATTCGCACTTAATACAAAATTCTATACTATATCAATCCGAAATACAACATTTTTCACGGATGGAATGCTGTATCGTGCAGAGGTAACACGTATGTTTGAAAGACGACATATATTAGGAGTCTAACTGTGAGTATTAGAGCCTCTATTCAGGCGCGCTGGGGCTGAGAGTTCGTAACAGCCTCAGGGGGCACATGTATTGCGGGTGGGACGGCTATTTTACATGGCTCTTAACTCAAGAGTAGCTTCAACCGTACACACAGAACTCTCTTACGTCACGAAGGGAGAGGGGATAGTAATCACAGGAGGAGAAAGACGAAGTGGAACACTGCAGGGGCACAAGTGGAACACTGCAGGGGCTCAGAAACCCGTGACTTAGGCTCTGAAAAAGAGAATTCAAGATTAAAATTAACATTTAAATTCGAAAACTTTGGGGGCCGAGGTGGCGCAGTTGGTTGAGGCACTGCACTACAAACCAGCAGGTCGCGGGTTCGATTCCCGATGGTGTCAGTGGAATTTTTCATTGGCATAATCCTGTCGGTCGCACTATGGCCCTGGGGTCGACTCAGCTTCTAACGGAAATGAGTACCAGGAATATTTCCTGCGGGGTAAACGCGGCCGGTGCGTAGGGCTGACAACCTTACCACCTTCATGTGCCGACTGTCTAGAAATCTGGGAGCCTCGACCTCCTGGAACCCTAACGGCCTGCATAGGCCTGTAATGGGATTGCTTTACCTTTTTTTATTCGAAAACTTTGTGTGTTCTGTTGGTTCGCTCAGGACACATTGTATTGTGCGGATGAATTGCTAATACGTGTACTGTAATTTGTGCTGTTCCGTTTATGTATGTGTTATTCTATTGTGGTGTCCGTAAGACTGCTGCCACCGGGTGAAAACCCAATTGCAGTAAGAAATAATAATAATAATAATAATAATAATAATAATAANCAACACGTGTGTAAGAGTAACTGGGTCACAGGAATCTTTCGTTAACACCAGCATGGTGCGTCGCACAGAAAAATCTTTACGGTGTTTGGAGACCATAGCTGAACCGTTAACCTGCTGCAAAGATCATGTAGCTTCGTACGTGTAATTTTTAGCAATACCGTTTCAGTGTGTTCCATTCTTTGAAGAAAGTTTTCAGCTCTTATACAAGTGTCTTTACCCGACCTGCTGTCACATGTTATAACACTGACATACTGATATTTTGATCCCCGAATCAAAACACTCCACATTCGTTGTAAGCTCGCAACCGATTCTTTACGATCAAGCTATGCCTAAATCCACTACGTCGTCCCAATTTGATTTTCCTACCAATACTATGTACTAATTCATCTTTCAATGATTGGCCCAATGATGTAATGCTCTTTCATTTGACGATCCCATCTTTGATGAACTGTACAATTTATAAAGTTCTTCATTACACACGTTTTTATATCCTATGCTTTTTTTTTTTGGTAGGGGAGGGTTACAAGCAACATTCTTAGCTCCCTATAATCGACCATCCTCAAACAATCGATTCAGTAAAAAAAAAAAAAAAAAAAACCAATCTTTTCGCTACGCGAGGAACAGATACATGGATCAACTTGATATGTTCCGTTTGTTTATGTGATGTGGGTTCTAAGGCTTTGAATTTCACGCTGTGAATGAGATTAACTTTATTAAATTTCATAGATTTCATCTAGTAACACAGGGTACGTTCCCAACGATTGCCGGGAACGGCCTGTGCCATATCTATTCTGCCACATTCAGGTGCGACTGTTCAAGGCCAACACATGAGAGGGTACAGACCTATTCACGAATGAATGGAATTTAAATTCACTGCAAGTTACGCATGGAAACTGTTGAAAATTTTATAAATCGCAAATAATGTCACTATTTGTATTCGTATTTGACAATTCTAGAGCCACAATGTGTCAAACTAAACCATTCATAACTGGTTCTTCATCATATCAATTTATTATTTCGTGCACAATTCGCATGATTTTACGTAATACAAAAAAAAACCGTTTCTGTGAATATAACTGTCTGTGTACTTCTTCAGTTTGTAGCAACAGGCCTGTAACCGCTGAAACGTTACCCACTTCGCTTTAACCCTTTAAGTCCGCCCCCCCCCGCCCCGCCCCGCCCCCGGGGTTACTTTATTTACGCCAAGGACGAACATCAAAACATCACACATTCTGCCCACACAGTCTATTTATTTCGTACAGATTTCAGAACAAACAGCGATCAAAAACACTAACCACCAACACATGCACAAAGAGAGTTTTATCATCAATCGTAACACACTCCTACATGTTTCGACCCTGCTGGGTCATCTTCAGGGAGAATTTGGAGCCGTGAACTCTCTGCGGTCCCGGCCTGCACTGCAGTGCAGGCTGGGACCGCAGCATTTCGGAACGTGTCGCGTTTATTACCATAACTGCATATAAATTACAGACTGTAAGTTGCAAGAACCTTTATACCTGCAAGTAAACAATACCCCTCTATGTCTGAGCATGCGCAAACACTACTCCACTTGTCAGGGGTTCGACTATTAAGTTATTATTGTCGCGTTCTACCCAATAAATATTTTATAATAATCCGAGAATTAATGTATCGGCATTTTACAACAGACTAATTACCTGTATGGTTACAAATTTCGAAATTTAAATCTGAGGTACGTCTACCGAATTGACCTCTTACATTTTAAACGAACGATTGAATTTCGATTCCTGTGTACTAGGCCCATGCATATATTAATACAAGATAAACAATATATTTTCAAGAACTCAAAATTATTTATCATTTGAATAAGTATCCCAATGATTAAGCAGCAGAAGGGTATGCAAGGCCGGTGGGCTTCCGCCAGACTGCACGGTGTCACAAATCGGAAGACAGCATTCATAAAGATTGATTAGAGTGCAAATTTAATTTGCCTGTGGCACGACGAGTTAAATAGTAATGTCTGTCAAGAAGTTAATCAAAGCCTAGACGATATATGTTACACGGCATAGACTGACATTAATGTGGTAGATCTTTATGTAGATGTGCATAGCTTGTTTACGAGACCTTACATACGTCATAACGCGACAACTAGTCGTTTTGCAGCTCAAGATATAAATTAGCCGTTAAGTATGATTGACTATATCGTATTAGTGCCCCTTTTAGTTGACTCAGCTTAACGACTTGTTTTTACCGACCATTAAGTAGCAAGATATATAATACAACAAATAAGACGCGTGTTTTTGTAACAACGCTGTTACAAGACGCCGATTCCATTGGCCGCGCGGTCTAAGGTGTAGGTCTGCGGCCTAGCGCTTGGTGGGATCGTAGGTTCTAATCCCACCGGGGGCATGGATGATTGTCTCTTGTGAGTGTTTGTGTTGTCAGGTAGAGGTCTCTGCGACGGGCCGATCCCTCGTCCAGAGGAGTCCTACCGACTGTGGTATGCGTCTGAGTGTGATCACGTGAAAATAAACAACCTCGACACCTACTGTGAGTGGGTAGAAGAGGTGAGGACTGCGAAATGAAATTGTTTCAAGATATTAACATTTACACTTTGTGAAGTATTTACGAGGGGACTGACATTCAGTCGTTTGAAAATATTAACGTACGAATACAAGAACGTGTTTGGTCCACGTCGCTTTTCGAAATTAGCTGTTACGTACACAAGGAATATTCATACATGGTCATGTGGTTTCCGATTTCAAGATAGTCTGGGTAACGACACCAGACTGTACATTCATTTGAACGGTTACAGCAGCTTTGCTAATTACTGTACACCTGTAAAGCAACAAATAAATTAAGGTGGAATCTATGGGCATATCAGAGGAATGTCAAAATAAAGGTAGCTTCAGCAGATAAGCGAATGAATACCATGAAGGAGGTGGAGAAGAAGACAGGTAAAAGTGAAAGATGAAAGAAACCAAACAACCGAGTGTAGAACGAATAAATAAAATGAGGAAAAAAATATTCTTCTCCACAGAAGGAAATTCAAAATGGACTAAACCTGGAGAAATGAAAGTAAGAAGAAACATGCAACTGTCACAAAACTTGTGCTGACGGAGAATGCACACATATGTATGTAAATTAATTACTCCCTACATGTATACTAATCCGGTTTTTATGTTACGTGTCACTCGCCTTTGCCTAAATAAAATTACAATTTTATCATTCGCATATCATACGACATGTTCTGTAACTTCTTCTTTCTTGTGTCAAAATAATGCGCGCGCGCGCGCACACACACACACACACACACACACACACACAGCCACATAAAACTGTTTAATAACCTCCAGATTAATAATAAAGGCATAATACAAAGGATTCATCCACATTCAATTAACAGTAACAGAATTCTGAGGCCTCAATTTGTTTCAATTTCTTGCCAGTCTAAGAGTTAGGTGACAGTTTTATGCCTACAGCAAACATGAGGAGTCAATATTTTAATGTTCAGTGTTTTCAAGAACGTATAGCTTAAATGTTTCTTGAAATTATGTTCAAAACTGATATTTAATTACAAAGTTTCCCACTAGTAAGTTACAACAGACTACAGCCCTCAAACAGAGAGGCTTCTGGTAAAAAAAAAACACAGTTCGTACGTTACTGTAGCGCCGGGGCAGCCTGAGCAGTGAGTCTGCCTTGCCACAATTTAATAGGGCCCCCGGGACAAAAAGGTTGGAAATCACGCAACTGAACTGCTGAACATTTTGTGGTGGTGAATCGCTCGTCAGGTATGTCTTGCGAGACTACAGATAAACGAACAGAATAAATTTGCAATTACTTTGCTTGACTGGCCTGGATTTTAAAGAAAATTAATAGTACCTTCCCAAATAGTATACTCAAAGACAAAATATGAGAGAACACAACAATATCTCAGGGAGAAACAAATTATCACTTACGCGATTTAACGTTCCTTGACTAAGAAATATGCCTCGTATTTGATTGCAAGGAAGTACAATTTGTTTCACACGTAGAAAATCACGTCTTAAAAGTCTACCTGCGAGATCTGACGTTCTCACGGCAGTGATTACGAATTTTACAGTCTTCTGTGGTGCCTGCTGCGCGCTGCCTCTCTCTTCAGGGTAGGTCAGGTGTGAACAAGCCCGAGGGTAGTGAAAGTGCGTTAATTCGAAACGTCAGTAAATTTATACCAGACCACATGGGGACCGTAATATTAAAAATTACATACCTATTTCCATAAAGTGTTTGGAGCAGGTGTGTTTCTTTTACAGTTCATACTCATTCAGGTGGGTAAGAAATTTCCTGTTCGCATGGAATCAAAATGTCCATCATCCTGTTCACAAAGATAGGTATTTTATCCTACCCTGTTACTCCACTTTCACACGACAACCCTACCCCTCTACACCCCGTTCAGAAGTATCTCACCTTGTGTGCCTTGGTTTCCAAAACGAGTTCTGCCCCTGAGGCGCCCCAATAAAAATATGGTATAGTTACCATATTCCAATGCATGTCACATAGTTTTCTTCCCTTCCATGCGGTCACTTTTAAAATAACGAAAATAATTTAAAGTAGTTTTAATATACGAGAATATGTTACTTCATCCGCGTACTAATCGAACTAGCATTCCGGACGTACGCACTTATTATCCTAACAGTAAGTAAGTTCCTCTAGCAAATTCCGGTGGCACAGTAGGTTGAGGCACTACCCAACAAGCTGAAAAGTCGCGGGTTCGATTCCTGATCCTTAATCCTTCCGGCCGCACTATGGTCCTGGACTCAACTCAGCCCCTAACAGAAATGAGTATCAGGGACCTCTCCTGAGGGTAAAGGCGGACGGTTTTTACGGCCGACAACCTTGCCACTTTCAATCGCCGATTGTCTAGCCTCAACCTCCTGAATCCCTAAAGGGCCTGTCCAGGTCTGTGCAGAGACAGCTTTAGCTTTCTTACTCTTTCAGCACCTGTCTTATATCCTTGATGTGCAGCAGAGCAAGGGGTAAGCCCACTACGCAGAATAACAGAAACGAGACGGACATTACACGGTTGACAGCAGAGATATGGTCAGAGGCGAATCCTGAGGCGGAGGTCAGGTCTCACGGAAAGGTTACTGGAGGGGACTGTGTACCCTTCATCTAGACTTAAGCTCCGAATCAGGATGTACCCCTGGGTAAAGTAACACAGAAATATTAAATCAGTTGTGGCTTCACATCATGCTACTGAAGAGTAGTTTCCACAAATGCAATTCTTACAGTGCTTCTGTAATTATTCTCCTCGGTAACTAATTCCAATGGGAAACTTCTGGAATTGCGAATACATATAGGAGTCCCAACTCGTGAAGAGTGGGGAGACAGAAACTTATTTTAAATTACTTGCAGTTAGTGCATACGGCTTCACTATCGTTATAAACTCAGACAGCCAACGGCAAATACATCCAACACCATTAAACAACTAACATATGTAACTCAGATGGTGAATGTTTTCTTAAAAGCGGGAACCGAATTTTGAAATATTTCAGGCGGCAAATGGCCTTCACAACGTTCTGATTTGCGAAATCACCCACATATATGTTCCAACCACAGACCCCAAAAACACGGAGAGGCGCTGCTATGTTACATCTGCCTGCAGATAAAGTTACTGACGTTTTTTCCCACCTAAAACTGACACCAAAGCTGGTAACTGGTGGGCCAAATTAGGCCCAACTTATAAGCCCACGTTTTAGGTCGCAAAGCCCCTTGTAAGCCACCTCTTTGATGTCATTCAACTCCCTTTAACCCTTTGAAGCGTGTAATTCATCTAATTATTAGCACGTTCATTTCCCACCTGAGCAAACACAGTCATTTTCCATTACAAGAACAACTGATTAATGTTACACGTGGAAGTATTAAGTGTTTATATTGAGAATCATACGCAACATAAATGCACTGGCAAATTTCAGAAATTATTTAATGTTAAAGTAGACGAGACACATGATAACCACCGCAGTTAACGAGCTAAAAGACTGAGATTCAAATTTAATGTGTTCCATGTCCGTGCACTATATTATACAAAAAACATTAATCACCAACAAATGCACAAAGAGTTTTTTCATCAATTGTAACACACTCCTCCATGTTATGACCCAGCAGGGTCGAAACGTGTATGAGTGTGTTACAATTGATGAAAAAACTCTTTGTGCCTTTGTTGGTGATTAGTGTTTTTTACTTTGATTCAAATTCTCCACAGTGATTTAATTTTGACTTGGTGTGGCTAATTACTGACACTGTTGCGCATGTCGATTTTCACCCATAGTTATTATTTAACAGACCTTCTCCCCTTGTTTCTAGCACGTAATATCATCAGAATGGGAAGCACTCCCTTTTGATTTCCAAGCACTATAGGCGCCACTGTAGCTCTGGGGCGTGCCTCGAATGGTTTTAATCATCTAAATTGGCGATGCTTTCTATTTAACACATAAGTTGTTATATTAATGCATAATGTAATTTGTATATACATACTCTGAGTACACGATGTCTATATATCTGCCGTATTTTATGTGTGAAAGTGTTATAAATACACTCCACCTACCCAACCCCAACCCCAACTCTCAACACCCTTACTCTAGAGGGGTGTGGAAGAACCGGTATTGTGAAATGTTTCACGCAACAAGCATTCTCGATAAGACTGCTACATAATTACAGAGACGCCAAGTAATATACATAAGACGTCTTACTATATTCTTTTCTGAACTGTGTAAAGTAAAAACACATTTCAGTATACCCTTAATTTGCATACAATAATGTAGAGAATTCCTTTCAAGATTTCTAACGAAGTCTTCTGCTGCCATTTTTACGAGTTTCAGGACAAAAGAAAGAACCATTTTGTCTACCAACTTAAAATAAAAAACAAAAAAATTCCTTACGCTTAAGAGGTACTCTCCACATGATGTTTCCATTGAATATGCAACGAGGCTTTTGATTCATTGGACAGAAGCTTCGCTTTCTTATGACAAAGAAAATTCGTTTCTACTTAAACGTATAAACAAGGACAATGTGCTGTATATCACACGTAAACAGGGGAAGAAAATAAGACGCCTAAAGGATTACTGGCCGTAACTGTACAATACATAAATTTTCGCACAAAATACGAATTGGAAAATAAGGAGCTGATGCAGAACAAAAAGGCGTAGAACCAGGTACGGCTACTGACTTCTTTGATACGTCAATAACGTGTTAACTATTCCTCTAATTTGAGGTGTACTTGATATAGAACAAAGATAATAGTTGTGATGCGCCAGAGATTAGGAAAGCATTTTAGTTACATTATTGTACGCCGAAACGACAATTAATTAATAAACCTACCCCAGCCAGCCAACATGTAAAAGCTTAATCAGTGACAAGAGACATTGCCTCTGATCTACGTGCACAAGACTGCTGCTCTAAACCTACGTACAGGGAACAGAAGCGTCATTTCTGAGGACTCAGGTTAGATCTCTTATATAAAACTGTCAAAGCCGAGAACGATATTTTCAAGTACCTGATATAAAGCCAGGCTATGACACTTGTCTCCGTAATTGTAAGTTAATACTGGTAACATTTTTGGATGAAACTACGAAGCCAGAAAATATGGTCTGCGAGCGGCATACCGTCTGCTTGTGCCACATTCTTAAACGAGGTAGGTTCAAGCCCGAAGTATGCTACTAAATCTGTGAGGCGGAACGAAATACTTGCAGAGCGTGTTGCAGTGACACTGATCCCCAACAGCTGAATTTCGAGTGTCTCCCGTCAGCAGCGAAGGTCAAATGAACGTTTTAACCCTTTAAAGACGAAGCGTATCTGTTTTATATAAGGACTCAGAGCGTACCTCGCTGTAAACACTCTCCACTTCGGTTATAAAAACCAGTCTCTTAATGTTTTATAAGGCAAAAGTTGCTGTTTGTTCTGAGATCCGTACAAAACACATAAACGCAATGTGGGCACCATGCAGAGTTTTTTAATGTTAAACCTGGTGGTACGTAAAGTTACCGCTAGGCTTTAAATGGTTAATATTCATAAAGCGGGTAGTTGTATTTTGAATGGCGGACATAAGGAATAAAAGTGTCATTAATCATTTTCCGTGACTGCTGATTATGTGACCAGGTTCACAGTACACTCAGCTAGTCTAATTGTGTGTCTGGCTCAGATAGACATTACGGCCTTACCTACACGTACCCCCACCGAACTCGACGCCTGAAATTTTGCCGAAGCTGCGATATACCAAGTTACAGACAACTCGTTAAGGTTACAGTAGTGAAACCTAGCACGCGGATCACATCCCACACTTCCAGTTCAGTATAAATCCACATAATGGTGTCAGATGCCGGTGTTTGTTAGTTACGTTTCGGTGCAACCTATTGGTCCCATCATCAGGGGTCCTACAGTCTTGGATAGCTTGACCCTTGAAAATGGGACCGATAGGTTGCCCCAAGACGTTGATCCGGAAATACCATTCTATGCTACGTAAAGGCCCAAAAGAGGGCCGATCTCATTTACATTGCCGCAGAAGTCTGAAATCACTAACATGAGACAAGGTAACCATGAGACGTGCTTCGAGCAATGTTAGGCTTATGTTGATGTGGAATGCCGGTTAAGACCAGTTCACGGGTTGACGATGCCATGGATAGCTACTGGCTGATATTTGCAATATATATTTCCTACAACCCTACACCACCCCCGACCATAGCGCTCCTCATGTGACACTGCAAGTGACAGCACTACAGTCACCCTATATAACAGGACCCTGTTTGTAGTTTGACAGCTCGAAAAAAGGAACAGTTTTTATGTAACTCTCCTGCAGCTTTAATAACTCACTCGAAATTCAGAGAAAGCTATTTCCATGTTTGCTTTTTTCTCTTATTTCCATACGATTTAATTTGATTTTCTGAAGAGAAATGGCAAGTCTTCAACTCATTTTCATCTTTATTTTCTCTAGTTTTCAAAGGTGAATGAAGTATGACCCACACATAACAGTACTGGTACAGTCATAAAAATTTTATGACATTTTGTTACTACAAAAGTTAATACCCGTTAATATTTGTGTGAATAATGACTTGGGTGCACTTAATGTGTTAACGATCCTTGGCAGTAAAAAATTGACAATGAGCAAATTAAACATTTCATAGTGATAAATTAAGGATTAGTATGCATGAAAGAATATCTCCATTAGCTGCGTCTGCGTTTTATACAATTACTGCAGTTACCAATGTCATTTATGCGTGTCGCAACGGGTTAGGCTACTCCTTCAACTTTTTAAGGTCTGCCTACACGCATAATTTTGAAACATATAATATTAATGTAAGAATAACCATTACTTTAATTCAAATGTTCTTAAGAAATGCCAGCCTGCAAAAATAAGACATGTCGTTTGCAAAACACAGGGTCACTGTAACTTGCCCGCAAGAAAAAAAAAAACCCTCACCTCTTAAAAACAGCGTGAAACGTTACGTAACGTGCTAACATTGTTCTGCTGACTTTCAATGCTTACTGACACGTTGACTACTGTGGCATGTCAGCTTTTTTACAGTTCTTGGCGCAAAGTACAGAAATTGAATGCGTTACAAACAAAGGATGTGTTTGTAAGTCCGTCCGCATACTCCATCTGCGAAACTACTGGAAGGTTTTGGATAACAAACTCCTGCCGAGTGTTCACACCAAAAATTTGCGGACCTGAAAGTTTGTTTCATACGGGTCTAAAATTTCGTACTTACAAGAAGCTCGAATTGACCTTTATTGGGCTTCTCAAATTATATTACAAACATATTACTCTTCAACACTACGTTCTTATGAATCCGCAGCACAATGACCCTATCTAGTAAGCACTGGGGTCACTCTTCTAGAGGGTAAAGTGGGAGGAGTGCTAAAGGAGTATTCACGCCTGCGTAGTGTATATATGAACAACCGCCTCTTCAGCATCCCTGTATGTCTCCACGATATTCACCCGTACCTTTACAAGTTAAATCCCTGTATGTCTCCACGATATTCACCCGTAACTTTACAAGTTAAATCCCTGTATGTCTCCACGATATTCACCCGTACCTTTACAAGTTAAATCGACGATAAGGAACCCCGAATATTGTTATGCAAGATCAGGGTCTCGCTATAGTGACTGTGAGAATCACGATCTACTGGGAAGAGATGTCGTATACTCATGTTTCAGATTCAACTGCTCAGATCTCTCCAAAACGTCTCTAAATTTCTAATATAATTCACGGTGTTAGAAAGCGATATTTTTCTACGTTATTATTTGTTGTAGTCATCAAATACCCTGTTCAATTTATTTGTTATTTTCTTACTTATTTCAGTGCGAGTTGCCGAGTGGCCGAGTAGGGGAGACCGGGTTTAGTTGGCTACACGGGTAGGTTGGCACAATGTTAATATCTCGCCTCTCCTCTGTAAGAGCGCAGCACCTGTGGGGCAGTATGAAGAGCTACATCTTTCATTGGAGGGAAGTTAGTTGGCAATCTGCTGCGAGCTTTATCGGAAGCAAAATTTGGTTGTGTGTGTTTTGCACCGCGCCGAGTAATTTTACTACAGTTTAGTAAATACGTATTATTGAGAAGGCTGCTAGGGTTTTATCTGAACCAAAGGTATGTAGTTACGTAGTATATATGTGGCAATACGAATGATAAGTAACAGTGTTCCTTGTGCATTTAAGCTCAGAGGAAACTAAACTCAAAACTGAAAGTTGGTGTTGGGTCTAGTTGGCACACTTGCTAAGGGGCAAGTTGGCTCACTGTTCCAGCTTACCCCGCAGTCAACAGTGCAGCTTTCTATACGCTTCTTACTACTTTTGTCATTTCCGATTTGTTTTAGGAAACATAATTATGCCAAGAACGTACAAAAGGAAAACTGAAAGGGCAAATATTGCCCCAGATACAGTTCCTCAAACCGTTAGGGCAGTCAGAATGGAAAACAGGTCGATTAGAGTGTCGCAAGGGATTTTGGAATCCCGTTTCGCTCTCTAACGAGATATTGCAGCAGAGCTTCTGAGAATGGTATAAGGGGAATTTCACAGAATCCGACGTTCAGTATTGGGTACAAGAAAACTCGCCAGGTGAGTTCAGGTTAATTTTTACTGTGAGGTACAGAGGAAGACTGCCTACACTGGACCCCTAAGGACAAAAGCGTTTTTCGTACTTTTTTTATAAATGAGTCGTTACATAAAATTAAATGTTCCCACACCTTTTATCGCATGTCTCATTAATTTTTAAAAATAGGATGCAATGTAATTTCTGCGCAGGTGTTCAGTGATGCTGAGGAAGAAAACTTAGAGAATTGTTTGAAAAGGGCATCAGCCATCTACTATGGTTGTCTGCAAGGGTGGTGAGAAAGTTTGCTTTTGAGTGCGCAGTGGCATTAAGTATATAGTTCCCTCAACGCTGGAAGGATATCAAAATGGCAGGCGCAGTATAGTTTACAAAGTCCTTGAAAAGGCATAGGACACTCTCTCTGCGCAAACCTGAGGAAGCAAGCATCAGTAGAGCTTCAAGTTTTAACAAGACCAATGTTAACGCTTTTTTTTATAATTTGAAAAATGTACTTGATCGTCTGCGGGTTGGGCCGCGCGACATCTGGAACATGGACGAAACGGGTGTAACAACTGTGCAGACACCGGATAGAGTTATTGCCCGCCGTGGTTGCAAACAAATAGGAAAACTGGTATCCGCTGAACGTGGAAAATTAGTAACTTTAGCCCTGGCCGTTTCAGCGACAGGAAACACAGTGCCGCCATTCTTCATTTTCCCCAGGGTGAAATTTCGTGCCCACTTCTTGAAGGGTGCTCCTGCAGGTAGTGAAAGTGATGCTAATCCTACTGGATGGATGAAGGCGGAACAATTTTTGAAGTTTGTAAAACACTTTGTTTCCTACGTGAAACCTTCAAAAGTAGTTCTTCTCTTGGACAAACATAATTCGCATTTGTCAATCGCAGCACTCGATTACTGCAAGGAAAACGGCGTGACAGTTCTCGCCTTCCCACATCACTGTAGTCACAAGCTGCAGCCGCTTGACAGGAGTGTCTCTGGACCATTAAAACCTACGTCAATCGTGCACGTGACGCGTGGATCACAAACCACCCAGGGCAAACGATGACCATTTATGATTTACCTGGCATTATCAACATGTCTATCAACTCTCCAGCGACTCCCGCAAATATCAAGGCTGGATTCCTGGCCACTGGAATTTTTCCCTACAACAGAGATGTCTTTCCTGATGAGGAATTTCTGTCCTCTTACGTAACAGACGGACAAGCTCCAGCTACAGACACTGCAACATCAAATTACAGTAACGGGAACATAAACATGATGAGTCTGCAGGACCAGACCCTTCAAGAATTCGTTCTCCCGAACCCCATCCTTCCAGAAGAAGACCTGCCGAAGCAGATTCTTCCTCAAGCACGTCCTTGAGTGCTGAAATTGTCCGTCCTTTTCCTAAAGCTGCAGACAGGAAAGGAACAGCAAACGCTACGAGAAAGGAAAGAAGCACAGCAATCCTGACTGATACGCCGGTGAAAGCAGCCTCGCAAGATAAACAGAAATTGACAAAAGTGACAAAAGGAAAAACATACCAGAACGGGAGTACGTGGTGCCTTTTTAATAAAGCTGCAAGAGATTCAAAGAAGAAGCAAATAGTGCGGAAAATTCAGAAAGACTGCTCAGATGAAAATGCTTGGGAAACATTTTGTTTGGTTTCCATGGACACATACTGATATAGTGTAGCTGGGGAACTATGGGTTCAATGTACCCAGTGTCAAATGTGGGCCCATGAAAAATGCACTTCTGGCGTTTCCTGGGGGTATATTTGCCCCAACTGCAAGTCGGATGTATCAGACGAACATTTCTGAAGTTTTGTGGACTTATATTTCTGTACTGAGTTTCATTTTCCAGTGTAATTTGGAATGCTTATCCGTAGTTTTGTACCTATTATAAATCAGTTTCAGTATGTTGTTAGCAGCTAAATATTTTAGCGTCATTTATGCTACCCAAGAATATTTTTGAAAATAATAATAAATCAGGCTATACTGTGTGCCAACCAACCCCATGATGTGTGCCAACCTGACCCATATATGGTGCTAGTTGGCACACGTGCAGAGGTTAGAAAAAGTTCCTTTTTCTTGGGTTAGTTATTGGCATAACTTCTTCAATATATTTTCTTGCATAGTCTAAGAATGACACGTGCCACCAGTACCATTTCTACGAAAATTGTAAAAAATTAAGAAGTGAAAAGTGTGCCAACTGAACCCGGTCTCCCCTACATATTTGAAAAAGGCCATGAACTCAACCTTCTAAATCCACACCCAGTTACTATTCATGATTATACGTATTCTCATCGTTTATCCTCTACAATTCCTGCAGCTGAAACCGTAACAGCTAATTTAAACAGCCCTGCAGCTCGTAGGCGTCAATGGGACTACACTGCCATATCCTGCACTAACCTGAAGTTATAATCAAATTCAATAATTCAATAACTTCTAAATTTGTACAAGAAAGTGTTATGGTTTATTAACTTTGTTTATTGTCAGGTAGAGATTTCTGCGACGGGCCGTTTACTCGTCCAGAGAATCCTAGGCTCACTAGGGGGTGTCGAGTCCTGAAAAAATGTAAAAAAACTTTATGCTCAGCTCTAGTTACATAACTTATTAAGTACGCAGGAATACGTTTCACTTACTGGAACTTTTCAATGAAGGCTGGCTTATCCCTGTACCGTTTTCTTCCCCCTTTTATGCCCGGACTTCACATTGGCTCGCCTCGACTGGATCACGTCTATGTATCGCTCCAGTGGAATTGTTAAACTCCTGTCAATACTACAGCACTAGGACGAGCTGACATTTCTCCCCTTCATAATGAAAAGCACGAGTCATAAAGTAAGCCCACCCGCTGATGTTACGATAACAAACACGCCTACACCGTAACTCAGTTTCAGAACCAAAAAAGAAGCCACAGTTCTGGGTTCCATCTCTATCATCAAACTTTTGCCCGTCCTTCGCTCTTTTCCAAAAATTGAAAATAATACCGCTTATGACTGTTGGACACATGTGGCAGCAGCAAACAAAAAAAAAAGTATTCCTCGTAAGGAAAATACTACTTTGTGTAAGCTAACAGAGCAACTTTTCCAGTAACAGAAGGTCTACAATTCACATTTCCCACCTTGTATAGGTTTTGGCTTACCCGCTTAACATGGACATAGGACGATTCGCATTTTAATTTTGCTAACTTACACATGCGCTTTCTCTCGCGTAGCCAGATAGGTTCAATTCGGAAAGCCAATAACACCACACATAAATCTAACCACTTTCAAGAAAACAAACTGCATCCTATGGTAAAGACCAGTCGGTTTTAAAGGTAAAGGTTCACCCTATAACAGGCCCTGAGGGCCCAAAAGGGGGAGTAGAGGTACAGCTCAACCCGTTCGTGAGCCTTGGCACGAGGAGGGGATGGGGTGGCTAGCCCCACGCCCCGGTCGCTTTACCCCCGGGAAAGAGACCCGTTACCCATTGTACAGGAGGCTGGCTGAGTCCCAGGGCCCGTCTGGACGGGTGCGGAAAATCTCGCCCCCACCGGGATTCGATCCCTGGACCGTCCAGCTTGTAGCGAGTAGCTATACCGACTGAGCTATACCGGCCCGACCAGTCGGTTTTAATGTTCGTATAGGAAACAAGTTTCTGTTTATTCACACAGTCACATTAACGAATGCAATCTATGATAGAAAGGACAAATTTTTAATACGAATTAAAGTGGCATATGGCGTTATAACTACGCATTAATAGTCGGACCTTAAACGTGAGAAATATTCCCCCTCATCTGTGATGTAACGAATCATCTCACTGTGGAAAACACATATTTATATTCCGAGAAAAGTTGAGAATAAACATCAAAACTTCAAATATCCTTCTAAGGATGTTTTAAGTTTTAAAATGGAAACAGCCTCTGAAGTTATTCGTGTTAATCTGATTCAGACTTACAACATTTTAAGTTTTCACAATCTCAACTACAAAAATTATGCGCTGCTGGGATACGGCGTCACGTATATTGGTACACAAGTACCTGTCTACCAGAACTAACGTTGGCAAGTCCAAGACGACGGTAATATTTTTTTTTGTTTTCTTTCTAAACTGCACACCGTTATGAAATTAGCAGATTAAGCACAATTAAATACCTTCCTCACAACTTCAATTTAAAATTATTATTTATAAAATACTAGGCTACATGTTTCGACCACCTAGGTGGTCATCATCAGACCTCGTTACAGAATATAAGAAAATCATTGAAACTTTACCCTTAGTACCAACCATATTGTACACACAGCAAGTTTCACAATTTGTAATATCAAAATGAGATCTCATTGGCAATAATCTTCTTCTCTTATATTCTGTAACGAGGCCTGATGATGACCACCTAGGTGGTCGAAACATGTAGCCTAGTATTTTATAAATAATAATTTTAAATTGAAGTTGTGAGGCCGGTATTTAATTGTTTTTAATTTTTTGTTTTATTATCTCCTCTTACACACGTTTTGTACGTATCAAGTTATTTCTACGTATACCAGACTCATACGAGTAACATGTACAGTTCACACCAGGCAAACACTCAATACGTAAAACATACAGGCGTACAGTATGCGGGATAAATATGCTAAAAATCAATCCTAGACCTAGAAAATAAAACTCAGGACAAGAGATGAGATCTAAAAGATAACGTATGGTAAACAGCATAAGGTTCTGAGATTAATGTAAGGGCCGTACACTGCAGAGAACCTGATTTAGCAGCACATCTTTATGAGACATGTGACGTTACTCGACAAATAAATGTCTAGTCCAACAATATATTTCTGAACAGTAAACCGTTTTAAAAGGTACATAACTGTCTAAAACGTGGGCCGGGATAGCGTAGTCGGTATAGCGACTCGGTACGGGCTGTACGGTCCGGGGATCGAATCCCGGTGGTGGCGAGATTTTCTGCTGCCGTCCAGACCGGCCCTGGGGCCCACCTAGCCTCCTGTACAATGGTAACCGGGTCTCTTTCCCGGGGGTAAAGCGGCCGGGGCGTGAGGCTAGGCACCCCATTCCCTCCTCGTGCCGAGGCTCACGAAAGGGTAGAGCTATACCTCTATTCCCCCTCTTGGGCCCTCTGGGCCTCTTCTAGGGTGAACCTTTACTTTACCTTACTGTCTAAAGCGACTTATCTATCCAGATTCTATACGAGTAAATTACAGCAAAAGAAGTATAATTCGCTTTCTGCCGTAAGAAAAAATATTCTACTCTTATGACAATTAAAATTACTACAGTCGCCTAAATATGAAGGGAGGCTTTTGCATACTAAAATTGGATGGCGCTTAGGTCTTGAATTATACAGGGCATGTAGACTGTGTTCCCAGATATACACACACGTACTCACTTAAATAAAATTCCCACGGTAACCAAGTACAAACTGTACTTCCATAATTTAATTTCCACCAGTTCTTTCCTATGGCTTCCTCCCCACGACCCACACAGAACTCCACAGTAAGTACGTATTTCCCTACCGGTTTAGGCAACCGCCTTAAGAACGCATTTCACTCTCCATGCTCCTATGACATTAGTCAAAACAGAACACTGTTTCGGCCCGCTTCAACATTAACTCCGTTGGTTCAAACCCCGCTTGGGCTATCAAGATATGTTAGTGCTTTGCCGCTGTGATAGAATTGTCCCTCGTCGACGGATCTCCCAAATGCTTAAAGAATTTATTTTTTCAGTATTTTCTTCTCTGTGGCGCAATAGCCTCAAGTCGGCCCTAGGACACCACGTTGTTGTGGTTTCTGTATCACACACAACAGACACACACATACACCCGATAGGACTTCTCCGAACGAGCGATTAACTTTTCGCAAAGGCCGCTACCCATAAAACACATAACAAACACAAGAGAAGAACAGCCATGCCCTGAATGGGCTTTGTACCCGCGATCCCAGCAATCAAGCGGCAGCAGACCTGCGACGCAGAATGCACGGCCAGCGGGATCAGCTTCTTTCACTATTACTGATAACGCGTTCTTACAAGCCTCAAACCGATCCCAGTGGCCGCACGGTCTAAGGCGTCGGTCTGCGGCCACTCGCTTGCTGGGACTGAGGGTTCGAACCTCGCCGAGGGTATAGATATCTGTCTGTTGTGAGTGTTGTGTGTTGTCAGGTAGAGGTATCTGCGACGGGCCGATCACCCGTCAGACGAGTCCCACCGAGTGTGGTGTGTCTGAGTGCGATCACGAAACCTCAAAGATGGAAAGGCCTAGGACCACTAGGGCTGTCGAGCCGTGGAAAAAAACTATATACAGGCCGTAGAGCAGAGTGCCTGCAAGCTGAAGAGGTGATTGCTACTGAAGGCATTATAAGTGAGATACCACTGGATCTGTCTGTTTCTGTTCACTCACCCACCACACAGCCACAGTTCAGCAAATCCTCCTTCACACAAAAGATCATGTATGTAGATGGAAACTTACCTAAAACAAAAGAAAAACAAACGTCGATAAATTAAAGGTATAAGTATAAACAAAATCAGTAAAAGTTTTACTAATATCTTACATTCGGTTCCAAAATATATAATTTTCCTTCAAACCGTTTCTTTATTTAACTTTGGGGGTTCAAAAGTGCTCTGCTGTTGTACCAAATACCTCTACGTTGCCCAGATATGCAACTGCAAACTGTGCCTCACCTAACTGATAAAAGATGGGTAAGTTAGAAAAAATGCGTACGTTCCTGATTGTGACGTGCTCTCGATAACAGCAGCAGTAAAATATATTTTTTTAAAGTTTTACCAGAAGTCGGTTCGTTGCTGAGGTGTATGGTTTCAATACTTTCCCCCCCACTTGATCCATAAGAGAAGCAGTGGCCCCTGCTTGACCTGCCGTGTGTCTAATACCTAGTCAAATTATGCAGACTTTGCAAGCGTACATCTCAGCAACGAGAAGAATTCTGACAACACAGCGAAAGAACTTTCGACCAAAAATATTACCTACAATACGTACTTCGAAGGGACATACTCACTGGCTCTTTGTTCAGTAACACAGTGTGCACACGGCATATCCTACGGTACAAGAACCTTAACACACGTGCTTACAGGGCTTCAATCCATACTTAAAGGGGTAAAATGTTTCTAATATATCCCGTAACTTTAACGATAAACATGGCCCGCGATTATTTTGTTTCTAACGCTCTTTCATCATTGGTATTACGAAGTATTTTCCTTCTCTCTTCTTTTATAACAGTTAGTACACTAGGAGGATTTCGATGTATTTTTATTAACTTCAGATCCGCATTTAAAATCATTCTAGGAGTAAATAACCTACCATCCTCGCACTTCCAACAGTACAAGCCAAAAAATTTAGTAACTCAGATGCCGACCTGAAGCTTTGAAATGGTATGAAGGTATTCAGTTTGGAAGCATTACATTCAGTTGCAACAACACCAAATGTTCGTATATAATAATTATACAATTGGTTTGTTATCCTACTATAAACGATACGGACGAACAACATAAAACACAAAAATACGCCTGCTACAAGATCCAGATAAACCATGCTTATTTTACATAATTTATTTTCAACATCACAAGAAGAAAATGATAATTTAGGGTCTTGTGAAATGTTCAAGTACTAACAAGCCGAAAACAAAGTACATGAAGCGGAGTCCTTCAATAACCAACAGTCGCTCAGTTCCCAGTAGTCCGGAAAATCGTCGAATGGTAGGAAAAGAGGAAACTGCCTGCTACAGCAGCAACAGCGCGCCTCTGCATCCTATACGGAGTCGGACGGATCTGCTCGCCATATTCATAGCCCACTTCTTTAAAACACACGTCGACATAAACCTTGCAGTACTCAGTGTCGGAGTTTCCTACTAAATTTTTCTATACGTTTCTAATTTTTTAAGCTTGCTACATGCTACGGACGACAGAGAAGGGCAATTCTGCACAGTGGGCAATTCTGCGTTTCAGTTCTTCTTTAAACTGACAATAAAAATGTCTGACACGCTGGAACCTACCTAAGGATATTACAATATACACCATAGCGATTAGGCGGCATTCTAGTAGCGTTTACATGCTGTGAAGAATCAAACTATGTTTCGTCCGTCCTTTTGTTAAATTTAAAGCTTTATATAGTTCAAGTGCACCACCCCTTGATGTGCTAACCCTAATAATGAGCATGTATACCCACATATTATTTAAATATGACCCTAATACTACTTGGATAGAGAACAAAGCATGAAGGCCCTCACAATGAAATTTTCTCAAGTTGTTATTGGAGCAATAGGACTGAAAATAAATGTCGCATGATAGATTTCAGTGTAGGTTTCACGTAATGGACTGTAAACAAATATGTCAAGTGGGATGAGGAAATCAGTGTGAGTACTGCGGAACAATGCAAAAATTACTACACCTCCGAATCACCCCACA
The DNA here is from genome assembly GCA_013340265.1 of Coptotermes formosanus. NCBI lineage: Eukaryota > Metazoa > Arthropoda > Insecta > Blattodea > Rhinotermitidae > Coptotermes > Coptotermes formosanus. Next base: position 306,512 of record BLKM01012018.1, read on the forward strand.
TCTCTTCACAGTATGTATATTTTTCACGCATATAATTAAGTTCAACGTACCGCAGAAATGTAAAAACTACCATGTCACTACTGAACCCACCACTGACCATTGGCCTAGGTGTTACATAAGGCATTACACTGCTTCGTGCTTAACTATACGACACACAAATGGTAAGCATTCCTCAATCAAGGCAATTACTTCAAATGGAGTTTGCCGATTCGCCTTTATTTACACGGACGCAATGTGACATCCCTGTATCTGACTTCTGTTTTATGGGAAACTGATACCAGTAACGGGTTCTATTATGACTCGAAAATACATAAAGACATCTAAAATTTTAACCTGTTTCTTAAACGTCAATTTTCCTGTAGCCACTTCACTTTCCTGTGTTGTAATCCTTTCATGACCTTCACCTTTCCACTCAATACAGCTTTATAGCGACTGCACTTCTACTACAATCGCATTTATTTTCATTTCCCTCACAACTGCTTTGTGTCCTCTTAGAAGTATTGTCTGAGTTTATATTTTGTTTCTACGGTCTTTGGTCCTTTTTATTACGAAGTACTTCACTTGTGTCTCTTGTCTCAGCATTTACTACATTAAAAGTCTTCTAATATACTTTTATTAACTTCAGACCTGCATAATCATTAAAGGAGCAAAAAAAGGACAAATTTGTACTTCCAACAGTATGACCCAAAATACTATACTCTTAGTGAAGAAATGGAGTTTTAAAACAGCATGTGATTATTCAGTTCGGACACACATGTTTCTCTGGTCTCGGAAAGTAACTGTCAGAGAAGTTCGTGACGAATGCTAAAGAACAAAATTTACCTGTCTGTAGCTATATAAGGAAACTATTCAGAACAGCAGGCATATACTACTTCTTACCATACAAATTTTAATACATAATTTACATTTAAAAAAGAGACATGTTACAAGCAACGAAATTCAGAGAGAAAAATTTTTGAGACGGTCACACTCGATCAGCTGGCAATGCAGGAATAAACCATTACGTGTTCACAGGATGCCTTTACTGGCCCATGTCCTGAGCCTGTTACATGTCGGTCGTACGCAGTCTAGTTATATAGATCCACTTTGATACTATCCTCCTCCCAATTAACCCTTTAAAGACGAAGCGTATCTGTTTTATATAAGGACTCAGTGCGTACCGCGCTGTAAACACTCTCCACTTCGGTTATAAAAACCAGTCACTTAATGTTTTATAAGGCAAAAGTTGCTGTTTGTTTTGAGATCCGTACAAAACACCTAAACGCAATGTGGGCACCACGTAGAATTTTTTAATGTTAAACCTGGTAGTACGTAAAGTTAGCGCTAGGCTTTAAAAGGTTAAGTCATGGCTACTGAACTGACCCTTCCTTTCAGATTTTCGGAATTAAGTTGCATGTGCATTTCGCATCTCCCGAATAAGTGCTACATGACATACGAATATATACACATTCGAATAAAGATTGGTCCGTTTTTTTCCCGACAAATTCTTCTGAAATTACACGCGGGATGTAAATAAGGACTAAATGTGTTTTCATCCTTCCGAAACAATTAAGTGCAAGACTGGAAAGCTAAGAATGCTAAACAACCAAATAAGTGATCTACTGGCTTTCTGCCTGCTTTAGTCGCTACAGCCTGAAGCTACAGCGCCACACACATTAAGGCTGCAACTGGACCAGTTCACACCAACTGTAGCTGCCCGGATCTATACCGCGCAGTCTGAGTGGCTTAAAAATGGCCTCTTTTCCAGAAATTTCTTCTCCAGAATTTATCTATACATTTATTGTTCTTTCCATTCAGGTTACTTTAGCGCACCAGCCAACAACACTAGGTAAACATCAGAAGAATTCTGCCAGACAGAAAACAACGTTTCACCCATCCTGCGTTATAAACTGTGTGGGACAAAGTACACAGATGTAAACTGCACGGTCAATGTAATCAATTAATGTAACTCATGAGCTTCATGTATAAATATTTGACTTACACCACAGAAAGTGTGCCTGCACCATCTTTGAACAGCAGAATGTTAATTGCGGTATGGTGTTGGGCAACACACTGACAGCTAGTTATTTAGTGCCGCGAGTACTTTCCGCTGATTGTTTTATCGCTCTGTCACACTGAGGGAGGAACAAAGACTGCGGGAGTTCGAGAATAGGGTGCTGAGGAGGATATTTGGGCCAAAGAGGGACGAGGCGACAGGGGAGTGGAGAAGACTAAATAACGAGGAACTTAATGACCTGTATTCATCACCAAATATTATTCGGGTAATCAAATCGAGAATGACATGGGCGGGACATGTAGCATGTATGGGGGAAAAGAGAGGTGCGTACAGGATTTTGGTGGGGAGACCTGAGGGAAGGCGACCACTTGGGAGACCCAGGCGTAGATGGGAGGATAATATTAAAATGGCTCTTCAAGACGTGGGATGGGGGCATGGACTGGATTGAGCTGGCTCAGGACAGGGACAGGTGGCGGGCTCTTGTGAATGTGGCAATGGATCTCCGGGTTTCATAAAATACAGGGAATTTCTTGATTAGCTGAGACACTGTTAGTTTCTGTTAGTTTCTCGAGAAGGCCTCTGCTCCATGGAGTTAGTTAGTTAGTCAGTTAGTTAGTTAGTTAGTTAGTTAGTTAGTTGGTTGGTTGGTTGGTTGGTTGGTTGGTTCGTTGGTTGGTTGGTTGGTTGGTTGGTTGGTTGGTTGGTTGGTTGGTTGGTTGGTTGGTTGGTTGGTTGGTTAGTTATATCGGTGAAACAACGGCGCCAGTAACGTCAGATTGCCAAACGATACCGTTGTGATACAGTACCGTAATAATTCTTTTATATCAAACCAAAATGAATCCAGACTCTTGGTGTGAAGATAGCAGGCAAAGATATTTTGCTAAACTCTGCTGCATGTGCCATGTTCCGTAGGCAAACAACTTCGTCATGAAAACTGTAATGTGTGATACCCATCATTTTCTACGTACCACATCATTATTGCAGCTTGCACTGAGTTAATGTTACTCTTCCACGCAGATTCCCGTTACATATTTGCTGTGTAAACATTCGTGTTTCACGCGAAATTCAAGTGTCTTACGGCGGTGACAATGAAGAACACAGTCTTTTGGGTCAGACTACAAGGAGTCACATCCAAGAAGACAATATTCTTCTGTAATTCATATTTCACAAATATCATACTTTTGTCGGCGCAACCACTATAAAGGCCGCTCATCCCAGGGCTTTTCACCATCTGAGAATTTTAAGGGGGGCGGGGGAAAATACTTCGTTGGCCAGCGCAAATGGCATGAGCCGATAATGCCCGAGCCACACCCAGCGGGTGCGACTGCATCCCAGCAACTCCCTACCCCCCCCCCCCCCCCGAAATCGAAATGTAAAAAAACGCAGATTTTGTAGGCAAGATCATATAAAACGTTTTACGTAATTTAACCTTCAACCGAAATCGGGTGATATCCGGTACATTAGAATTTTGAAAAATAAAACAGGATGTCTTAAATGAAATTTAAAAAACCCAGGAAATTAGACCTGATTTAAACTAGGTGAGTGCGTCATGGAACGTGTAGTTAAATTTGTATGTACATAAATACCGTTGCAAACAGTGTAGTGTTAGTTATATTTATGACATAATTTTTAAAATCACACATAAAGTACATAGCCTCAGGTTCAGCCGCCCCCCCCCCCCCCCTCCGGATGATAACTTCTCGGGGCGCACCTGGTAACGACTAACCACCTGCGAACCACTAGCTCTGTGTAACAGACTTCTTTCAGGTGATAATGAGTCTACTTTATATTTTCCACTCATTTTTCAAGTATTAGCAAGTACCTGGGAAGCTGACACGTTACTAAAATGTAACTAGTCCAGCTGTCACGTTTAGACCTATTTAGCAGTCCGTATTAAATCAACAACAATTAAAGTATACTATCAGTGTATTACAATATCCGCTTTTATCTTCATGCATGTTTCACTTTAGCACGAACCAAAATCAAGCAAACTGAGCTTACAATAAAGTTTTGCGCTCGTACCACGCACATGTTATACAGTACAAACTGCATGCCCGTTCTTGCGCCACAGCAAAATCGTATTTTGCGAAATCAAATTCAGTTTTTGTCTATCAAAATACATACCTTTCTTATTCAGGTTGGTTGTGAGGATAATTAAAACTGTTACAATCATTAAATACTTGAACATGAAGCATTAATATAATTACCGCAGTTCTTGTTATCATGTCTGGTATTTGCGTCCCTCTGAATATCACGTACATCTACAGATTCAATTTTTATAGTCAACGCCATACTTCAGTCTACTTGTCTTCCCCGTTTCCGTGTCGTTGGCACTGCTACGATACTGTGGAACCTGCTCGTTACAGAGTTTATTATCCTTACGTCTTAGTTGGAATGTAGAACATATGGAAGGAAGTTTATGGACGACAGCTGGTCCGCTCAGGCAAGGTACGCACTAGGACTCACAATACCGGTACTTCGGTTTTGTTAATTTATGAAACCGCAACAAACATTTTTATCAATAAATTTAATGAAAATTAGGTGCAATTACGTAAGGAAAAAAACAAGTAGTTACTTGAATTCACGTTATAAATCAAACTTTTATTACGATAAGAAAGTGTTCTGACAAAAAATTATCAAAAATGTAGTTATTCTAAAAAATGTATACATATTGATACAGCAACATTTTAGATATGTTTAAGTATCCACACTGCTTGTCCGAATAAAGTGAGCTCTTAAGAAACACAAGCAATCAATAGTCTTATCGTCTAAATTGCATATAATTTGGGTAATATTTATTAACATAAAATATTTACTTTTTGTGTACAACAAAGTATCTAGGAAACCAGACGTAAGTTTCATGACGTTTTCAGTTTCCCGTTCGTTTGGATTGTCAGTAAGAAACCTTCTGTTGAAAATTCAGTAATTACTGTTGTTGTCGATTTTATAACATTTATGAGAATAAATCGTAAACAAATTACTTTTTGAAACTAGTACCGAAAAACCGTTATTTTTGTATCAATACCGGTATTTGAATACCAGTAAAAATGACCGGGATCCCGGTATTTGGAATCCAGGGATCACAGTATTTTAAGACCTAGTACGCACTATTCACTGTGGAGTTATTAAAAATATTGCTTATATACCTAGATACAAAAACGATGTACTGCAAAAACCCTGATGTGAGCGGACAAATTCTTCCACAAAATTTCGTTCAATGTACACTACTGCTATAATTATTATAAATTATATCTTTGAAACAGATTTTACACTAGTACCACGTTTCACTTGAGTTATGGCTTTAATTATTTAGCTAATTCGTGTTTCAATTTTAGTAGGCACTGATAGCAAGCAAATTATATCTCTGAAACTGATTTCACGCCACCAGCGCGTTTCATATGAGTTACAGTTACAGTTATTTACTTAACTTGCATTTCAATTTAAGCCGTAAGTCCAATTTTATTTGACTGTTTTGTTGTGTTCTTTGTGTACGTTTGTGTAATTTGTGTTGGAGCAATGTTGCGATGGTTTTCTAATTGGCCTTCGTGCTTTTAAGCTAACATTTTCGTAAATGAAAACTGAATTAAATTGTTGTTACATTAAATTCCACAATATCACATATCAAAATTTCTTATCACAACAAACTTTACGTTAGTGACGGCAATGAAGTAGAGTAATACAGAATTATGTTTGTTTCAGCAATGTAACTTGCAAACAATTTTCAATAACAGCTGTCAATTAGTTCAAAATTCATTCCGGCATAATAATAAAAACGGCAATGATGGGATAAGTTTTTCTTTCATTACATGATAAGCAAAGCAAACGAGACATCACTATTCTGGTTGCCAATTTATACTAAAAGGAAGAACACTGTAGTTATTGTTCGCTATGCTGGATGTGTTGCATGCATCTGCTTACGTAAGCAGTGTCACTTCCATTAGTTAAGTTACTGTTTTGTAACTGTCCTGTGTAAATACGCAGCGAGACAAATGGAATAATTAATGCCTATATCAGTGTCAGCCTGTGAACTCTTGAACCAGCCCACTCGGTCGGTATATGATTAACAACAGGACAACTTATGTATGCCGTGGATATGGATTTCCCCCGCTAGCAACCGTACACCGATCCCTTATTAAAACGCTCCTGTTACAATAAAGGCAATGTGCGTATATCATAACGCTGTGGTGTGCTCGCATAACCATTGTTGCCGTGGAAAAACAGTAAGTCTGAAATATTCTGAGTGTGTGGCTGTATTCTTGCTTTAGTTATCCGACATGCACAGCGCACGTGCCATATTATATGATCATCTGCGGCCTGTCTGGCTACACCCTAGTTTTCCACATTATCTCATAAACGGTATGATTTTCGGAAAGTTACTGAACATAAAATGTATATTTTGATTTTCTCTATAAATTTATCGGAAACACTTCTCATTCTAAGAAGAAATGAGTGAGATATTATCATAAATGTACATAGGTCTTCATGTGAAGTGTCCGTTATTCTTGTCGGATTTTTAATCAAACTTGAATTTTCTCGCCAGATTTTCGAAAAATCCTCAAATATGAAAATTCATGAAAATTCTTCCAGTGGCAACGAAGTTGTTCCACGCGGGCGGACGGACAGACAGACATGACGAAGCTAATGGTTACTCTTCGCAATTTTTCTAACGCGCCTAAAAATATATATTACGCTTCTTTCTCTTCCACTGCAACAATACACGTACGTCACAATGTGAAATTCCCACTAAAATGTGTATTAAAAATTCAGTTCCATATACGGTATTAATCATGACGAATACTGCTTAGTATGCAAATATTTTCGATAAAGGGAAATTCATTTCTGAACGAAGCTCAATGATACAAACATGTCGTACAATTACACATTCAGTTATGAACAGATAACACGTGCTTTTGTTTGAAAAATTTCATGTAAATAAATCACTTTTTCACTGAAATAAAAATTGCGTTCAGATACAGTCTTCACATAACGTACAATACAGAGCTGAACACGTAGATGTGAAGACAGAATACAGCCTACAAATTTATCAACTCTCCACATTATGGGAGCAATGTTTTTGAGTTTCTGTTGCGCAAAAATATTTCGAACACCTGCAGGGGATAATAAAAACAAATAAAAATGGCATCCATGCTGAGTTTCGAAATGCGAAATAATTGTCCCTACGCAGCTCGAAAACATCTAACACACTTCCCTACGTATTTACTATTGCACATTTTCCGTGCAGTTGTTTTATATATACAGATTTATTAATTACCAACTACTGCATAACTGTTTTATATCTCCTACGTGTTTCGGCTGAAACTATTCAGCCATCAACAGGAGGAACTGTTTTGCAAACAGGAGCAGTATGTAACATGTCACTGAATGGTAAAAATACATACCCCCTGTTGTCGTTGTACCATAGATAGTCGTAACCGTTACTGTAGTACAACGACAACAACAGGGGTATGTATTTTTACCATTCAGTGACACGTTATATGCTGCTTCAGTCTGTAAAAGAGTTCTCCCTCATAATGGTTGAATAGTTTCAACCGAAACACGTACGAGATGCAAAACAGTTGTGCAGTAGTTGGTAATTAACAAATCTGTATTGTTCTCTACCTTAATGTCATATAACATTTTAAAGCCTAACATTTACTATACGTTCCATCAGGTTAAACATTCAGCAGGTTCACCTTCTGCCCGCAGAGTGCTTTTGTGTGTTTGTGTATGGATCTATGAACGAACAGAATTTATTACCCTATACAGAATTAACTGACTGGTTTTGTGTAACCGAGATGGAATGCGTTTACTGCGGGTTACGGACTGAGTCTTCAAATAAAACAGATTACGTTTCGCCCTTAAAGGGATAACCTACCGTTTTATTTTGCGTTTGCCGAATTTACTACACATGCGAACAGACACACAAACCTACGTGTAAAACAGTTTCATCAAGAATACGCGTCTAAGAGCCACTTGGACAATGGAAAATTCTGAAATGGAGCACGATCTTGAAAAGATTATTCCACGAAAATATCCAATTGCAAATGCTTAGTCTGAAAGCTTCTGTTTAAGAAATGATGAATTTTAATTTCTAAAACACTCGTACATATTTAGACATATCCTGCTGTATATTCGGCAGTAATTAAAATTCCCAGGACACAATCCTCCAGTCTATAATACGCGTCTGCCTCTCCATTTTCATACCTGTGCGCAGTCAGTACTGCAATTTTATCTCAGCTCTTTACTAATCCGAAAGTTACTGTAGGCCTAAAAAGCAGTCCCATTACAGGCCTGGACAGGCCCTCCGGGTTCCAGGAGGTTGAGGCTCCCAGATTTCTAGACAGTCGGCACTTAAAGGTGGTAAGGTTGTCAGCCCTACGCACCGGCCGCGTTTACCCCCCCCCCCCCCCCCAGGAAATATTCCTGGTACTCATTTCTGTTAGAGGCTGAGTCGACCCCAGGGCCAAGGATTATGTCAATGAAAAATTCTAATGACACCATCGAGAATCGAACCCGCGACCTTCCGGTATGTAGTGCAGTGCGCCACCGCGGTCCCCACTGTAGGCCTACCAATACTAAACCACTTATAAAAGTGAATAGACGTGGTCGAATCTAAGACGGCGAAACCACCTTCTATATTTAGTATACTATCAGACGTGGCCAACTCCCTTGAGTGTCATCAAAATTACAACGCACATTTTTGATCCAAAAGAAACATAAACCTACGCCTTACTTAAATATTTCATACAAAGTATACAATACGTGTGCAAGCAGCAGATGTAGTTTAGGCTGTAGACGTTATTTCAATGTAATTTCTCATTAAAATAACAAATTCAAATATCGGATTAACCAATGAAGAGAGAAATCGGGACTGAAACAGAGCAGAAATCGCGCGCTGAGACTAACCTGAAACTACAGGACGCTTATTCACAAGCGAATACAGAAATCAGTAGCGTCTGGAATAAAAAGAAAGTTACATCTCTATTGTCTACTGAGAATTAAAATCTGAATTTGAATGGATGTTTCATTTTCCTAATGCTCTTTCTCTATAATATGCAAATGACAGATAAAATTCAAGTACATCGTTATTATTCATTGTGCAAGCGTTTCAGGTTCGCCGCTTGATAGAAGGAGAATTCAGTCATGAAGACGGAAACAGTTTTCATCCATGACAATTTTTTCTACCGCGCAGCCAATGCTAATGGTATCCACCCCTGCTGTTAAAAGTGCTGCCAGCGACTGCAAAGACACAGCCACTTTGTCAGCAGAAATGAACCCGAAACTTCCAGTTTTCGGGACCGTCGGAACAAGAAATCGCAACCAAATTTATTTTTAAGCATTCACAATAAACAGGTTGAGTTCATACTTGAACTGACTTAAAGGCAGTATCTGTCATATTGACACTAACGATCTCGTTGTTGTTATTGGAATATTGCTCATTCGAAATGTGTTACAGTTTTTCATATGCAGATAGCCCTGTGTCAAACTCATCTGCTGTTATTGCATCATAAACGGACATTAACCCTTTAAAGACGAAGCGTATCCGTTTTATATAAGGACTCAGTGCGTACCGCGCTGTAAACACTCTCCAATTCGGTTATAAAAATCAGTCTCTTAATGTTTTATAAGGCAAAAGATGCTGTTTGTTCTGAGATCCGTACAAAACACATAAACGCAATGTGGGCACCACGTAGAATTTTTTAATGTTAAACCTGGTCGTATGTAAAGTTACCGCTAGGTTTTAAAAGGTTAATGGATTAATGGGTTATTTAGACATGTCTTGTAAAGGTTTAACGCTTTAAAGATGAAGCGTGATTGTTTTATATAAGGACTCAGTGCGTACCGCGCTGTAAACACTCTCCACTTCGGTTATAAAAACCAGTCTCTTAATGTTTTATAAGGCAAAAGTTGCTGTTTGTTCTGAGATCCATACAAAACACATAAACGCAATGTGGGCACCACGTAGAATTTTTTAATGTTAAACCTGGTCGTATGTAAAGTTACTGCTAGGCTTTAAAAGGTTAAAGAATACATATGCCTAATTTAGTACACATCTTTAACTTCGAATGCAATATTACTGATTCAAATGTCTTTGGATAATTTTTTAATGTACAGTTTAACGACGCTGTCACTTACTCCGAATGTGAAGTGCTGAATTATGGGATGAACGAAAATAGTGAACTGGAAAAGACATGGAGAGATGAGAACGTGGTCCCATTTCAGGTACTACCTTTGATTTTATCTGGACAGACTGAGGAAATCCACGCAGATCCCCGGTCGGAACAGTCGGTGTCGCGACAGAAGATGCGAAATGCCAGCAGCGGTACTGCTAGAGCCAATTACGCTGGTAACATTCATTTACAACAAGAACGGTGTTTCCTCGAACATCATTCCGTGTATTTTGATTTATACATAGGTAACCTATTAATATTTCTGATGGACCAGCCACCTCCTTCTTCACGGCAAATTATTCGAAGTTTCGGTGTCCAATCTTCAAACTATATACGACTTCACATTCGATAAGACCGTATCCTTTATATCTCCCATATTCATTCTTGAAAGGTTACGAAATAACAAACACCAACTAATGCACCAAAGTATATATAATCTTTATTCGTGAAAGTCTCCTACATGTTTCGACCCTGCTGGGCCATCTTCAGGGAGAATAGTTTTGATACTCTATGGTTGCGTTTATACAGTTAAGTGTGAATGTGCCCTGGGATTCATCCTCCCGCGGACAGTACACGATCTCTCTCAAACGGCCGATGAAACCCAGGGCACATTCACACTTAACTGTATAAACGCAACCATAGTGTATCAAAATTCTTCTCCCTGAAGATGGCCCAGCAGGGTCGAAACATGTAGGAGACTTTCGCGAATAAAGATTATATACATTTTTGGTGCATTAGTTAGTGTTTATTATTTCGTATGATAGAGTGCACGGATATGGAACACATTAAATTCTTGAAAGGTTAATTTGTTTGCCAGTTCATGAAGAGGTTATACTCATTAGTGGCACACTAGCACACAGACTAATGCGAAGGTGACGTTTAACTTGTAAGCCTTCATTTGAACATCGAAGTACACACGTTCCTACACCTTACGTCATACAGCACATGTTTTCAAATACACAAGACAGAAGCAGAGAATTATAAAATCATCAATAAAAAGAAAGGATTGCTGTCATGTTGATATCGAAATGAATAAATATACATAAATATATACACACGAAAAATACACACGTAATAACGCCTCTACGAACACACAAAGACCTACAAATATTTTGTATTCATTGTGGCTGAAATAAAAATGGGATGTTAACTGAACATTCTGAAAATATACGTCAGAATGGCTAGTTTTTGTGTTCATATTTGAAGCCGAAACCTTTAGAAAACCAAGCATCAGAGCTAAACATTCAAACATGATATCAACAGACCGATTATGGTACAAAATACTTTCGTTTCCTTAATAAATGCTTAAACCAAGCTTAAATCATCCCTTAATTTAATATAATTCGCAGACCTACTTACAGATGCCATGATTTGAGACATTTCTCATTAAAATGATGACGGTACAAGAAGGGACACTTACAGTACAGATATATGCGTTTGTCCACGCAACGTACTTCAAGATTAGTGTGTATATGTTTGTGAGAGGCTTTACTTTAGCAGTAACTTCCAAGGCTCAACACATATCACCCACTGTCATGTGTCAGTCGATGTTTCTTAGTACAATAAGCAGCATAGTAGAAAAGAATATTCATTAGTATTCATGTGCTGTTTCCATATCGTAAGGGGTACGGGCATGCGTACGTGTGTGTGTGTGTGTGTGTGTGTGTGTGTGTGTGTGTGTGAGACAGACAGAGAGAGACAAACAATTTACCTTAGAATATTTGTGTCTTTTGAAACAAGGAATGCCGTGTACTGGAATTTACATACATGAGCTCAGTAGTAATACTTCAAATTTACAATTTGTATGTTACTTACACAGTGCATATTTTCATGCTCAATATACGAGTACTAACTCACGCACTTAACAAAATACATTCATAAGTATAAAGCTCCTATAAACTGCTACATGTTTCGGCATCTCGGTTCCACCATCACGGAGTTATTGCGACAAAGGAATATAAGCCTTGCACTCCTTTGTCAGATTGCTCCCTAATTATGGCACCTCGGTGCCGAAACATGTAGCAGTTTATAGGCGTTTGATACTTCTGACTGCGTGTTATTAAGTGTATAAATTCGTTAATGTATTAATTTTAAATTTACCGTCGATTTCAATAATTTCTTATACCTGTTTGTTATAACAAAATGTTGATTACAATATGCAGGACCATTTTTACAAGGAGACGAGAAACTAAAATAAAACTAAACAACGCACTCGTGCCACAGTTCACCCAGATCTACCGGTAAGAGGTGATGACTGGGGCACAGTCACGTGTGACACTACTCAATCAGGCTGCAGCTATATACGCTGTTGACTTCTCATTGTCCTCCAACACTTGTCTTCTCACGTAGAGACAAAACACGAACGCCGAGCTCCTTGTTGGTGCATGCAAATTAACCAGCGCAGGCACTGTAATTAATCTTGGAAGACTTACAGGAAACAAAAGGTACTCATCCCTGAACCTCTCTTCCCCCCCCCCCCCGCCACCTTACCATCAAGGCAGATTGTCCATTTTCGGTTCATGCCCAGAACTGCATTTCGTCAAGACGCATAATAGATTTAGTCTCTCATTTTTATCACTGGTTCTTTCGGATCAATTTTCTTGCAATGATATCAACACCTTCAACATCCCGCAAATCAACGTTGTCAGACTTCCTATTTCAAAGGCATGACCACATAATTCCAAAGCAAAATATGTCCCCAATAATATAACCAAGAAATAGATGGACATTAGATTAACCTTTTAAAGCCTAGCGGTAACTTTACATAGACCAGGTTTGACATTAAAAATTCTACGTGGTGCCCACATTGCGTTTATGTGTTTTGTACGGATCTCAGAACAAACAGCGACTTTTGCCTCATAAAACATTAAGAGATTGGTTTTTATAACCGAAGTGGAGAGTGTTTACAGCGCGGTACGCACTGAGTCCTTATATAAAACAGATACGCTTCGTCTTTAAAGGGTTAATAAAATAACCGAACATAATACAGAAAAGAACAAAACTAACCTGGAGGTTCGGCGAAGCGGCAAAGCTTGTGACTTGTATTCGGGAGGTTCCTAATTCGAATCTCGACTAGGACATCAATTATTGAGGTTATGTTTTCCTCAATCCCTCCATGCAAGTGCCGGGATGGTACATATAACTGGGTCATCATCATTTCCTTTTACATTATTCCCAAATTCTTTATATATTTACCATCCTCCAGTTCGACAATAAGTAGTCTGAGATTCTGAAACCGTCGGTACATAAACTATGAATGCACTCCATACGTTCATCGATTGGGTATCAATTCTTTTGATACATTTCGTGGGTTATTCGGTATCTGCTGGCGAATGCTGGGGGTGCATACACACAGAGGTTACGTCTGTTTCAACATTATTACAGTTCCACTTAATACAGTCATAAAATCATATATTTTGACACCAATTAATATCTGCAAACACCGAGAAGAATGAGTCCTGGTAATACTCTAGACTCAGGCTCGTTCAACCCGTAGCTCGCGGATAACATGTTGCCCGCAATCCAGTCTTTATGTTGCCCGCAGAAACAACTGAAATGAGAAGACGTCATTCATCAATTTTTGTAGTAAAGCCAACAGAAAGCGCTGAAGAAGTTCCACCATTTTTTTTTTTTTGGCAAACTGTGAAAGACAACACTGCCGACAATCCGAAGTGACCGCATCACATATCCTACTGTTAGTGTGTCAGCGGTACTTCGTGGTCGATATATTAACACAACTTTGTCGGCGGTTATGGACGCGTGCTGTTATAGAAGTACATATATACTTATTTAACCCTTTAAAGACGAAGCGTATCTGTTTTATATAAGGACTCAGTGCGTACCGCGCTGTAAACACTCTCCACTTCGGTTATAAAAACCAATCTCTTAATGTTTTATAAGGCAAAAGTTGCTGTTTGTTCTGAGATCCGTACAAAACACATAAACGCAATGTGGGCACCACGTAGAATTTTTTAATGTTAAACCTGGTGGTACGTAAAGTTACCGCTAGGCTTTAAAAGGTTAATCTTCATTTTGTATACTGAATTTCATATTGCCCGTACGGAAACCAAATTATGCCGAATTTTGCCGCACAAACTAAAAAGATAAGCAGGCCTGTTCTACATTTACATTTGGGAAATGATCAATCAGAATTTCGGCGGGACACCGCATTTCCGTACAGAGGCTTCCGTGGTTTTCCTCAGAACCCAGGAAAACTTCGAGATCTGACCCTCGTTTGGGACAAGAGTGCTTCTTTCAACATCTTTCCGATTTATTTATTACCCGAAAATCGTAACGTCGACTCTATGTAGATGGACGGACTAACGGCACCGTCAAACAAAATATTTGCAACAGACTTTGGCCTAGTATTGTTAAATACTCTACAAACCAAACAACACAACATAAGATTAAAGTTTCACGGCCGTGAAAATAATATAGGAGTTTTAAATTCATTTCAGCTCTAAAACACTGGTACAAGAAACTTCTTGTTACTGTACAGCTTGCGGCCTTAAGGACCTTAATCCTTTGAAACGTAGTGGCGGCTCCTTTATATAAAGCCAGGCATAACATTAAGAAACTATAAAATCTGCCCACATATTATCTTTGTGTGCTCAGTATCGTACTCACAACAAACAGCAATCATTTCAGTATACACGATTAACTGATTGGTTTCTGTAATTGAGACAGACTGTTTACTGCGCGGTACGAACTGAATCTTTAACTATAATCCAGGCTAGTCTCAGTCTCTAAAAGGTTTAGCAGCGTAGTCTACCGATATCTTCGTTAAAATAAATCTACTACGCACCACGAAACGTGGTACAAACTTTTAAAATAGTCAGGAATGTTTCGTTGCGCTCCTACTGCGGGTTTCCAAGCAACAAATGGAATCCTCTACAAGAAAAGTACGTCGAATTGACGTCAGTTAATCATTCCTTATTTGCCTTCTCGTCTCCTCTTACCTCCATTCCTAATTATTACGTTCAGAGCCTTTCATTAGTGTTCCGTCCTCTCCAAACATCGCAATGGTACAGTCGCTACAAAACACAGAAATTCAAGTTTACGTACACAGTACTAAGAAGACAACTGTGTCTGTAAAACAGGTTTTCAAAACGTTGTTGCTAAATGTTACAGTGTTATGGGACATGACGCCAGGTTGAATGGTAATTTGTTCCTCGTGCTGAGGAAGAGCCTGCTGCCTCCATCTACAGGTTAGCCCAAGAAGTGTAAGATAAACTTTATATTGTTCATTCCGTGCGTTGTCCATAACCAATTTGTAACACCAGACCAACAAAATGCGTAATATTGCTTTTTTAGAAATTTATATTATAATGTCACATAAACTGTTCATACATTCGATCTCCAAGGGATCGCCAGGTAACGAAGCAAGCAATACTGCATAAAACTAAATTAGCAACTGTTGTACATATTAGACGTGAGTATTTAACTCTTTGACATCATGTCTACTGTGCAAAACACCTGCTAATTTAGTTTTATGCGGTATTACTTTGGTTGGTTCCCTGATGATGACCTCTTTGAGATCGAAACACGTAGGAACAGTTTATGAGTCATTATAATATAAATATCTAAGAAACAATATTTTGCATTTTGTTGGTCTGACTGTTGCGAAAGAGTGTAAGGCATTTCAGAGAACTGGTTGGGTTATATAGGAATACGGCAGTTCGGTCATAATTTTAGGGAAAGTATACAAGGGCACCTTTTATACTTGTTGGACTACCCCTGAAGATAGAGGCAACAAGCACCTCCGAAAATTCGGTAATAAATTACAAATCAACATAATGTCAAATCTCAGAAGAATGCAATGTTCAAGTTGTACCTTTAGTAGATGCTTCCCATATTAACTGTATTCGCATTCTACTACACTCAGTTTCCTAAAGTATTAAGCTAGTAAGAATTTAAGTTTTAACACTAAAACGTTGTAAACAGTCCCCTCGTAACTAGAGCGAAGTTCGACATCACTCAGCACGCTTCGGATTACGCAAGTTTCATTAACTAGGTCTGACAGTACAAAAGCAGGAAGAACATGTAGGACGCACTGGAGGAAAGAAGGATGTTGGTTAGACAGCCTCAGAGAAACAGAAAAAAATAAAGATATTGGCGCAAAATCAGCCTAATGTCAAATTTAATTGATTTTAGAGCGCTTAATTGCTGTATTTTAATTTCATAGATCACGCAGCCTCTGTTGAGATGGGCAGATAATCACGGTTTGTAAGTGCATAAGGGGCTGGAGAAGAAGTCATGATCTGTTGGCAGGTTTGACCCCGACATCGTACTGGTTGGGTGGTGTATTTCCCGACGCTGTCAGTATTTCGGATAATCAAATCGAGAAGAATGAGATGGGCAGGGCATTAGCACGAATGGGGAAAAGAGAGACGCATACAGGATTTTGGTGGGGAGACCTGAGGAAAGGCCACCACCTGGGAGACCCAGGCGGAGGATAATATTAAAATGGATCTTCAAGACGTGGGATGGACGGCATGGAGTGGATTGAGCTGGCTCAGGATAGGGACAGGTCGCGGTCTCTTGTGAATGCGGTAATGAACATCCGGGTTCTATAAAATGCGGGGATTGCTTGACTAGCTGAGAAACTGTTAGCTTCCCAAGAAGGCCTCTGCTCTATGGAGTTAGTCAGCATTTCAGTCAACGCGATGTCAGGGATGGGATTACTGGTGCACTGGAAAGGGATTGGAAGGAACTGGCGTGATCAAATCACGAAAACACTCAGCACAGCCAATGCCTTGTCTGAGATTCGAACCGGGCGCTTCCCAAACGAAAGTTTAAAAAGAGTTACGACTACATCAACTTGCCTGGTCTTTGGCCTGGAGAAAGTAAATACAACTAATACTATCCATGGATAGCCAGCAAACTGGCCGAGACTCAAACTGGCCACTTTCGTTGCCGCTGTGTTTTTCGTATTATTTAACAGCGCTGTTAAAGAGCTAAAATTACGTAGCGTCGGTGGTACATGAATGACATGGATAGCTGGTGGAATGATTCTGCCAGGAGAAACCCGAAGTACACGCTGAAAAACCTGTCCCATTTTCACTTGTCAGTTACCGTTGTGGTGGGAGTATATATAATATTAGACTGCACAATGGATAAATATGTCGCGAAAGTATGAACTGAATGAAACTATGTCAGCATATGGCCCTACGGGTGACAGTTGTGAAACAATAATGCAGGACACTGTTCCACGGAAATAGGGCGTTCTGGCTAACTGGGAGGATGCGTTGTGAAGGTCACGTTACTCGCGGTGTTTGTGTGCTTCACCCTGAAACCAGCCGTCTCTTTTATTTTGCTATCTCAGTTAGGATACAAAACGGTGCGCGCAAGTTAAAAGAAGAGAATGGTGGTCAGAATTTGGTCCGTTGAACTTTCCGAAGTAGTGAAATGTAACGTTTACTTGCCTCAACATTAGTCACACGAGCGCCCGTACTGAACTGACGTCCATGTATGAGACATCCCATTTTCTTTACAAGATCAAAGACAACAAAAATCGAGTTCAACAAAATTATTTACTGATGAAACACAGTGTTTTGTTGCACGACGCAGCCACATGTGTGGCTTACAAAAAAAAATCATCAAGCCGTTTTATTAAAAAATACACATGGACGGAAACATTACAAATTTTATAGTTTCTGTTTAAAAAATTCTATGAAATCTCAAACCTTTTTCTAAAACACGATAGCCAAATATTCCCTTTTTTCTACAAAAAAATAGTATTTTCCTCGCTATATTCTCTTGCAAAGATAGTCTTAGAGTGACTTTTTTTTATAAGCCGAAACATGTAGCTATGTTGCATAACAAAGCAATTTATTTTACACAAAGAGTTATTTTTGACTGTATTACTACTGTTTTTCATCTTGACCTCGCACTTAACTTCGTTCATGACACATCAAATACCATGACTGTTTTCCCTTTCTTATGGCGAAAAGTAATGCCATCAGTCTCGCGAGGAATGCTGGAACTTGTAACTTCCCAATTACAAAACGTTGTAACGGTTCATCAAGAAGGCTGTGCTTGTTACAGGGCCCTGTCTCAGCCCATAGCAAGATCCACTCCACACCAGAGAGCTCTGTGTTTGCTGTGTTCATTACTTCCTGTGCTAGAGTTAGGGGCTCGAATGAGACTCTTAGTTCACTTCACAACCACCACGTATGCGTGCTATGAATGCTGAACACCGCAGGCTTCTTCATTTGCCACCCCTTTTAACATTTTTATCTACATCCTCCCCACGTATTTTTCTTTCATCCTTTACCTCTTGTGTTTGTTGTTATGCTCCTTGCTCAATTTTGATAATCTGCAGACGCAAGAGTTAATAGACGTACGTACAAAGAATTATAAAGTAGAGTCAAAGAGAAAAACTGGATATGGAGGAAGGCGTGAGAATAAAAAAAAATCGATCAAGTACGTAAGGCACGGCCAGTTGGTTTGCTACATCCAAAGATATATACAATAAAGGAAAACAGAATATGAACTAGATATATTCAGTTGCAAACAGCGAGACAGCGTCGGAAGCGAGTAAAGGATGACAATGTGTGTCATGTTTCACTGAGACCTGAAAGTTTAAATAAAACAAGTACGAATACGTTTTGTTGCATAAACGTTAAGGACACTGAGCATCAGAAGCACGATAGAATATGAAACGTAGTGTTTACAGTGCTTAACCAAACTCTACGCGTGCCTTTATGCATTATGATGTACCACTATGGCGTGAAAAGTACGACTTATACTACGTTATGTATTCAAAGTCATCCCATTCTGAAGGGTAAATGAGGAAAAAGTCAGCAAACACAGTAACTGTGGTGGCTTGCAGGCCAATATGAAACGAATTAATGCTACCACGTTTTAAGAAAGATGCTTATAGTATGCGGCAATATAACACTGAATTTACTGAGACAAGGAGCCAAAGAACGTAGTATGGGTCTCTGTTAATACAGCGCTTTGATATTCTCAAACCACAAAATGAAGAATCTGAAAAAGCCCGTAGACTAAACCCAATCGAGTTAGTTGTCACACGATATGATGTTTTAAGTTTTCCGTTATAGCCTTCAGGAGTAACACGACAGGACCTCAACGGATGGAAATACGACTCGATATATTCCAGTTATATGATATTTGCTTCCCGTTCACTTTCTCTCCAAATACACTCATTTGTATTCGGCAGAAAACTGTATCTGCGCTTGACATTTTGTAGCTAAGTAATCACCGGTAAAGTCGAAGATCGTACGATATGCCTGACCACGACTGAAACCCATCACATGATGCTGGCCTCCGCATCAGTGTGGTCTAGGAACACAGTATTTGCTACGCATGAATCAACTACTCAGACTACGTAATCAGAGAAGGTGTACAGTTTATCGTGTCCTTGAGTAGGGCAACCAAGCTGCGTAGAACGCCTGTATCCATCAAACATCCCGCAAAAGCTGTTGTGCCCATGGACAAAATAAAAAAAAAAAATACGTTGTATTTGAAATATCAGTGCGAAGGAGAAAGGAAAGTTATAACAAGAGGAAATTAAGTGTAATATGAGGGTATCATACCTCGCAGTCTGGAGATGAAAACTTCGGTCACCCAGGACGCATGCTAAGAATATTTATGGGGTTTTATTTAACCCTTTAAAGACGAAGCGTATCTGTTTTATATAAGGACCCAGAGCGTACCGCGCTGTAAACACTCTCCACTTCGGTTATAAAAACCGATCTCTTAATGTTTTATAAGGCAAAAGTTGCTGTTTGTTCTGAGATCCGTAAAAAACACATAAACGCAATGCGGGCACCACGTAGAATTTTTTAATGTTAAACCTGGTGGCATGTAAAGTTACCACTAGGCTTTAAAAGGTTAAATCATTCTAGCATCCCTATAAACCTTAATATTAACAATAGGCAGTCAAATCCGTAGTCCGATATGTAGATATATACCTATTGGGCCATCATGGTTTAATTCATTATAATCTTAAAATATGAAAACACTAGACAACTTCAACAGTACTAAGTTCTGATTTCTCAGTTACAAGAAGTTACTAAACTGATCACGAACCAAGGTTTTTACGGAACTAGATGTCCTATTACTATGTTCCAGTAAATCTGTTGTTGGGCCCTATCCTGGGGCACTTTAATACTGTTCACATTTCAGCATGTTATTTATTTAAGACACGTTTCAATATTAAAGCTCAATCTACTGTCATGTCTTCTATGTCGCCTCACGATATGGCGTTAAACGTTTTTTTGTGCATCAGAACACCCAACACAGTTCATTAAACTGAGCCGTATTTACGTCATATTCCAGTTCCACGAAAACCGTTGATGTACTGGGACACTGATTACAAGTTTGAGCGCCCTGATTGATCCTGTTTCCCTACTCATGAGATCTTGAATTACAGTCTCTCTCTCCCGACGCCCTTTTCATACCCAGTTTATTTCTGACAAGTGAATAGAAACCTGCCTAATAGTATCATGTAATTCAGTCTTCGTCAGTTAAAAAGGGTTTATCGCGGGACTTTATCGGAAGAAGATAAAAAGCTCACGTCACCGGACCATGTTAAATGAAGACGTAATATGTAGCACAATCTATAATTTTAAAGCGGAGAGATGGCTACACTGACATTCAGGAGCATTAACTTATCTTTCGTCATCGATACGTCAATCGAGTTAAATTAAAGCAGTGTCACTATACCTTATTACAGACCAAGGACCCAGACCCTATTCAACTGCATATTTAAAATTTAAACCTTTGTAAAACAGAAATTTGTTCGGTGCAGAATTAGCTCCAAGTACGCAAAGACCCATGTATGCTGGGCCTTCAATTGAGACATACCGATGTGCTTTGGATATATACGCGTGCGCGCGCGTGTGTGTGTATATATATACACACACACACGTGTATATATATATATATACACGCAAGAAATAAACAGGGTCAGCACAACCATACATAAGCTGGAATACGATTTCAGGTAAGCAAATCTTGCTGTAACATTTGTTAGTATTGCAGTCAGTACTTTCACTTTCAGGTCCTCGAATTTGTTGAAGTGGCTGAAGTCGGAGTTTTTGTAGAACAATATCTCCACACTAGGCATAAACGCATATGTATGCTATGCTGAATTCGCTTTGTTTGTTAAAATTCATACAAACCTACGCATTTCCTAAAAAAGAAAAATACATCACTCTACTGCTGCGTCTTTCTGTGTGTCCATTTGGAGCGGGGGTCACGGGCGAATAAGTTTTCAGATTGGTACAATTTAGCCAACATAAAACTAAATACATTAAGAATAGTGCGCCAACATATATTAGGCCAGTTTACATGCTTATGGTCAACAGTCCTTCAATGTCGTATCATGGTTTTGCTTCATACTCCTGATGTGTGACAAAATCACTCACAGCGCCACTACTTTTCATATAACTGACATAAGCACAACGAAAAATTTCTGAGCCTCAACATACGCATAAGTTCTGGTATCCACATTCTATAGGTATTCTTGTCTGTATTTTCCTCAGTATATCAATACTAATAATTTACTCGCACATTTTAGTGCGTATAGGGTAAAGTTTCGTCATTGTGAATTCCAGGCTACACAGCCACAACACAATGCAGGTATGTACAGTCCGGAGAGATAACTTTACAATACGATACATAAAAGCATAAAGAAACACAGAATAAAAAAGCAGGCACTCGTAAACACGAACCACAAAAGATGGGAGTAGAAAGTAAATTATTGGCACTGCAGCCCTTTATAAGCCTGGGCCTTCTTGTGGAAGCACAGCTACACGTTTCTTAACCTTTGGTTCTCGATGGAGGTGAGCGATGCCTGTCATGCTTCGGCCAATTTACTCCTGTTGGAGTCGCAGGATCCGGACAAGAGAGTTCGGTAGCCAGTGCACGGGAGCCCTGGGTGGACACCAGAGCCGTTCTGAATATGGCACTGAAAAGAAAAATATCCTCTCCGACGAGAATCAAACCCCGAATCTCCGGTAGTCAGTCCCGTAGCTCAGCTAAATAGACTGGGCTAGCTAAGTCATGGGAATATGAAGTAGCCTACTCCATAAAAATGGATGGAGAACCTCCCAATCCACGTTAAAAATAAAACAGAATGAAATAAAGTTGAACACGAACTATCTGATGAAATATCATACGTGGGAAATATTTTGGATAATGTTCACTGTCTGGTTAGTTTCGTTTCGTTTCGTAGTCCTTCCCTCTTCTATCTACTCACAGTAGGTGTGGAGGTTGTTTATTATCACTTGGTCATACTCAAACACACCCCGCAGTCGGTAGGACTCCTCTGGACTAGGGATCGGTAGAGACCTCTACCTGACAACACAAACGCTGTACAAGAGACAAACATCCATGCCCCCGGTGGAATCCGAACCCACGGTCCCAGCAAGCGCTCAGCCGCACACCTACGCCTTAGACCGCGCGGCAACTGGGATCGGCTGTCTGCTTAGTACAGGCTGAAAACATTACACTGAGGGCTCTAACAGCTTCATTTGTTTTCAGCGTAAATGAAGAGAAAACTAAAATAACCGAAACAATCAAGAAACTTCTGCAGTTCACGCAACTTGCAGACGGCAGGTTCAGGTTCAGGCCATTTTATGTTCGCTAATATTTGCTGTACTCACGCTAATTTATTTAATATTTAGAGCCTTGCTTTGCAGAATATCATTACCCCAAGCTACAGGTTAGTATTCCTTAATTAATTAATTTTTACGGAATTTAATATTCATCACTGGATTATTATGCTTAAACCTAAGAACGATAAAGTGAATACTTCTAAATAATGACACAGAAAAATCAAATTCCTATAAGAATACTCCGTTGGTGTTACTATCATACAGTAAAATCGTATAACAAAGACAGAAATTAGTAGGAACGTATGAGATTGCGGATCAATTCTGTATAATTCATACTTCTTGAAATAATGACTGCAGTTCTATGCAGTAAAAATATGTGTGACATGAAATGCGAAGGCGCCGGCGAATATTATGACTTCAGGTGCTTTATGGCAAGCGCCGTCTTCGTAATGCGCGATTCTTTCTGAAATATCAAACCAAGGACTACAGAAAATGTAAATCTGATAAGAGTTTATACGATAAAATCTATGATGTACTACAATTATACAATTACATTAATGATATTTTCCACTTCTGACCTTAAACATAAATTTCAAATAAGCCACACGGAAACAGGAAATAGCAGTCATCAGTTCCGGCCCAACTGGATCACTTAACCCTTTAAAGACGAAGCGTATCTGTTTTATATAAGGATTCAGTGCGTACCGCGCTGTAAACACTCTCCACTTCGGTTATAGAAACAAGTCTCTTAATGTTTTATAAGGCAAAAGTTGCTGTTTGTTCTGAGACCCGTATAAAACACATAAACGCAATGTGGGCACCACGTAGAATTTTTTAATATTAAACCCGGTGGTACGTAAAGTTACCGCTAGGCTTTAAAAGGTTAATAAAGTGTCGCGCCTCTCCATCCATGAAGACCAGAAAGTCAGGTAAGGTGCAGATATTTTCGTTCACGAACAAGGATTTAGACACCGCGTTTTGCCGTTTGGTCTCCAACACCAGCAGATGTTACATTTTGAGTTAAAATTACCTAACGAACGGATATTCAAGCGTAATTAAAGCAGTAAACATAATTACAGTGATTATCACGCCGACAAAGCGCCCGAGGTTCTAAGGGCAACTGCCCAGAATAACTGCCTCAATATCAGAAATACATTAATCACATGACTTCATTCTACACTATTAAACACATGGTTGAAGTACGTTGTTCAGAGTTTGCTGTGTACTGTACAAACATTTATGCGTATAAAATAATGACTGGAATATTACATTTTTAATTAGTAATTTTATGTGTTTCTAAATTCAATTAATACTGGCGCCGGCGTGTCATTTGCAAAATTATGTAATTCACATTTTAAATGTCAGTCGGTTTGGATTTTAAGAAATGAAAAACTAAACACATACAGCACCAATTAAAAGACCAAACTACAGCACACAATGAGAAGCACGTGCAGTCGTTTCAGGAAACGTTCTTAAATGCAAGTGCGTAAGAATAAAGAAACTCCAAGTGTCTCATACTTCCACATAAGTACTCAGCACAAAACTTTGCAAATTGTTCGTAATTAAAGTAATTACCATTTCATACCGTCCTTTTATACCTTATGCAGAACACATTAAATCATCAAATTGTACGTGTTTTTACGGTTTAAGAACCTGGACAGCTATTTTGCACGGATATACGTGCAGCCTACCTCGGAGCACGTTAGTTTCACATATAAGTTTCATGTAGCTTCAAGTGTGATACGTTCTGAGATGTTATCCAAAATTCTCGAATGAAAGGAAAACGCGATACAAACAAGCAATGGCACTGTCTTCCTGTTTCATTACTGATCGTGTCTCTCTTCCAAACCCCCCTTCTATGTACGTATTTAAAGGTAATAATACAGTGCCAACTCAGCTGGATATTTCAAAGGCCCATAAAAATTCCTGATCATTATCAAAAAACTCAGACGGTAGACGCAACAACGAATGTTTCTTTTCCGTCTGGCTTGTCCACGTATTTTGGTTAGTCATGCTTATCTTAAGTGAAGGCATAATAAAGGCGGTGAATGTTCTCTGATTATACATTAGTTCCTCATATAGAAGTCTTGTACATCTATATATGAGCGATGACTGCAGAATAAAGGGCCCGGTAATTATAACAGGCTTTATCTATTTTGACTCCTTTATGCGAGAACTGGTCGACAGGGAGATCATACAAGCAGGCCTTTATCAAGCAAACACACCCACCAATAGCAAGATGGATTCTAGGACATGTTAGTTATTTCCTGGAAATTCTGATGTTACTACCTCGTACGTTACAGACAATGTTGTGTTGTACAAACACGAAGTGTGTGTAAGACATGATGCTTGCTGTACTTTAAACCATGGCTGTGGAGTCGGAGTCGGAAGAAATTTTAGGTAGAGTCAGAGTCGGAACGAATTTTAGGTGGAGTCGGAGTCGGTAAAAATGTACCGACTCCGACTCCGACCTCAGTCTAAAATCTTATCTAGATACTCAAAATCCACAGCCCTGATAGCAACAGTGACCACTAGACTTATACTTAAATATAGGTTGTAAGTCTAAAAAGCAGCCTGATGATTTACGTAGTGGTGATGAAATGTCTTATAGGTTTACCATTATTAACCCTTTAAAGACGACGCGTATTTGTTTTATATAAGGACTCAGTGCGTACCGCGCTGTAAACACTCTCCATTTCCGTTATAAAAACCTATCTCTTAATGTTTTATAAGGCAAAAGTTGCTGTTTGTTCTGAGATCCGTACAAAACACATAAACGCAATGTGGGCACCACGTAGAATTTTTTAATGTTAAACCTGGTGGTACGTAAAGTTACCGCTAGGCTTTAAACGGTCAATACATATTGAGCTTTTATGAAGGAGTCGGAGTCGGAATTTTAAAAATCGAGGAGGCGGGGTCGGAGTCGGAGTCAGAGCTTTTGTGTGCCAACTCCACAGCCCTGCTTTAAACGTCCCTTCTGCATTACAAGGTGCAAACGAAAAAGAAAAGATTAATTATGCAATTTAGCAACCTTTTCATTTCACGATTTTTATTAGGCAAATTTCGATTACAAAAAAAAAAGAAACTTTGCTTATCTGAAGCTGTTAACTAACACGATGCACTACAAACGGAATGTTTAGACAAATCTCTGGAACTTCCCTTTACAAACCCCTGAACGCCAAGCTTCAGTTTATCATTAGTTATCGCTGAATTCGTGCGGAATTCTGCGAAGTTTGAGAGGAACTCAAGAGAAAAGTCTTCCGAAACATGACAACATACAGTCTGAAATCATTACCGAGGTTTCGTAATAGCTCTCTGGTTCCATCTCCAGGATAGTCCAAGTCTTCTTATTACTTAATAGACTTGACTGCTCCTAGAAATTTATAAACGCATTTTAGTACGAATATTTTAAAGACGATAATGCGTCTACATAATGACGTTTCACGGCTTACGCAGACTTACTAACCCTAGCAGTACAGGTCTTACGTTTCCTGCAGATGCGATTACGTCACGAAAATGCTAATAAATATACTTAAGGTATGTCACTGTTAGACTTGTATGACAGGCATTAAGAATTGTACTACAAAATGTGGCGCAAAGGCAGGTACGTGGCTAAAGCGCATGAAACAATAATTCTACGTACATTTCAACCGAAAAGGGGCAAACGTTCCAGCTTAGCAGTTTTGTAACAGTCAGCGTCACAAGCATGGACGCAACACTAAAGTAAAGAGAAACTCAAGAACTTTATCTGCGTCAGTTAAATTCAGTAGCCGGACGAGTCGTCATCCAGCATACGCCTTATCAGTCTTACACAGTTGAGCGAGAACATATGGAGTGACACGATCCACAGAGTCTACGATTTCTCAGTTCAGACATTCCGTGCCATCATCGCCTTTCACACTCCAACCACTTGTTTTATGCACTCGCGCAGGCACAGGTCTGGAGGGAGACGGTGAGTTCCGGAGATGGAGGTGGTCAAGGTCTTGAAACTCAACTACAAACCCACTGTGCTGGAAAATGCTTATTTTTATGAGCCTTCAAGAACACTTACTGTACACGGAGACAGAGCACAGTGAATCTGCTACTGTTTTGTTGTCTTCAGTGTGTGATAATATTAAATGTCCAATACATCCAGATGCTTTCACTGAAGGCCCAAATCAATAACAGGCCTATACTTGATCGTGCACCATAAAAGGAGTTTCCAGAACGTAGTCACCGCCAGCTCTGAAACTTAGTCCACTTCCTGTACTTACAACACTGTGTAAAACAAGTGGCAATAAACGTTCAAATCTACGACAAGCACCACTTGAAGCGACGGGTTAGGGGCACACTGCAGGCTAAGCCCCGATATTCTTAGCCAGATGTGACAGGTCTTGGAATAACAAGGGGACGTGCCTAAAGTAACGAATGGGAGTCAAAAACGACTTTCCTTCGTGTTTCATTCACATTTTCATGAACTAATTTGTACAAAACACAAGGAAACCCGCAATATTATTTCTTAGAAATACTGTAAATAAACATATTTTAATACGTACCAAAATTACAGCACAAAATGTTAAAGTGTTAGCTTCCAAACAGTGACTCTTTATATACATTATTTATTTGTTTGATGAGATGAGAGATGCACACCGAGTTCTTATACACGAAAATTAACAATACTCAAATTTGCACATAAACAAGGTATTTTAACACCTGGAAATGACTTGAATATAAACGCATCAAGAGAACTGTCGAAACAAACGCTTAAGTGTCACGTGCTTATGAATTGATTGACAGACAACTGTAATACAATTCGTACGACTTAACGGTAGGGCACGTTCATGATAACTGACGTACTTTCGATGCGGTCCACAAAAGGCTTATCTTTCGCGGTTAGATGGGCAGCTCGAAACCTAATGCCATTCCACAGCTGAAATTTTACTTTGGGGGGGGGAAATATATATATAATGGTCTGGACTACGTGAAGAGTTTACTAATAGACACATATTTTTTCATTTTTAAAAATAATATTATTCCACAAAAGGTTTCTGTTCAGGAAACCCCAGAACTGAATTCCTTTACAAATACAATCAATTACAGATTTTTATATACGGGAAAATACATTTCGTTACGCCGAACAGTATCAATGTTTGGTTTATGACGATCCCTGAGGCGGACATAAACAAGCACACTGTATCCGTCAGGACCATAGAGGTCATTTAATACAATCTAACAACTGTGTGCTTATTTTTCCTGATATTCTGCATGCTTCCGTTCCGGGGTCAGCGTACGATGGCATTTACTGGTTCAGAATCAAACCTACGTCGTCAGAAATCCCGGAACGAAGAGGTCATTTCCATTTCGAAGATATTTTCTTAAAAACTGAAAGAAATGAGTATTATAACAGTATCCCAGGGTAGCCGACGTTAAGTATCGGATTAAGTATTCTCTTAATAAATGTCAACCAACATCATCCGAGAAATACGCTTCCCAAATAAACACAAACCTACAGAAAATTGCATATACACGCAGGTATTTACACACAGACACTGTGACAACGTGAAGAGTAATCAACTAGATTTACGTTCTCAAATTTGGCAAACGATCACTTCGTTCGGCTTTTTCGCTTTCTACTCTGTTTGTCAAAATGAAATGAAGACCAGTTAATATACGTACACATCGCACTGAAGGGACAGTATTAAGTTTCCTAATGTTTATTTCAGTACTACATTAAATCGTGCAAGGTTTACTGGCCATTTTGATGATATCCCATTCACAAAAACTAAGGGCAGGCCTACACCTTAGTTCGTTTAAGTTTTGTAAATACAGTATATGCAGACAATTAATAATGTAAAATCATTTAAGTAATGCTCGACATAGTATTACACATTAATCATAAATTATAACTGTCCCATTTATTTTGCAGAATATTGTCTGCTTGTCAGATGCGTTCTTTTGTCCCGATATTGGTTTTTATATTTATCGAAACACTTGAAAATCTTTCTCCTGACTATTACAGAATGAAAATTATCATTATTTTTTTCAAAGAAACAGTCCCTTCAGCCCAGAAAACTTAGAGACAGCGAATTTTATTACTGACGGAAAATTGTATTCATTTCCTGTTACAAGAACTAACACTGCACTGGGGCACAAACTTCAACAGTAAAACGATTCATTATTTTACTACTAACAGAGTTCAATTTGTCACTGAAAGCAATTTTACTAAAATGTCAGTTAATGGCTTACCACGACAGCATTGATCGATAAACGTTGCGTAGGGAAGAATAGAGAAGAAACCGGTCGTCGCCTCAGCGAAACAATGCAGTCAGTCAGCCACCACATTCGGTTTCTGGGTCACTTCTTAAAAAACAGATCCTACTGAAATAATGCATTATAAACAAATAAAGCCACATAAAATACATAACAGGTAATAAAATTTCTTACGTGTTAAGCAAATTATGCCATAATTATGCCAGGAATAGATACGGTTTATAAAATTTGTCGTTGCAGCCATTTATAAATTAAACGATCGCCACAAAAAGAAGACATCGGTGGTCACAGATAGCCTTGCGCAGTAAAACTGTGTATAATCTCCAGCAGCCAGACCTACCAAAACCGGATATTATTCTACGAGATTTTACACACACACACACACACACACACACACACACACACACACACACAAACACACACACACACACACACAGAAGCACGCACGTAGACATACACGGATAATGTCAGGGTAAACAGAACTATATAAATGACACTTTTGCAGCTCAGCCTGTGAAGCCTTGCTGAACCGAAGACTTAGCGTCCAAGAATAATTCGCCGGGACCTCCAAACTATGAAACAAGAGTGACAAACATTGTATCGCAATACGCGGTGGACGACAGAAAACGACTAATTACATTCATTTGGGCGTTTCCTATGTACAAATTGTTTATAGTATGCACCTACCGTCGCTAGCTTAAATAAACCAGTGACCCTTCGTGCCTATTCAGCACTGGTCAAGGGACAGTGCCTGCTTGCTCTTATCGGAGCCGCCCAGTTCTTCTGTGTCTTTATTGACGGCTCTTTCGCATTTTAACTGGGTAATAAACCCAGTTCTTATGACAATGACAGCAGATTTTCGGATGTCCTTGCTCAGTTTGCTATTATAATGTAAATCGTGTAGGCTTTAAGATCTAATGTGAATGCATTGACAAAGGAGTAAAAAATTAAATTAAATTGTGAACGAACCTCAATACTCCATGTTGCTAAAGGCAAACTTCTTTTCTCTAACATTATAAAGACAGCGGCCCAAATTATTTATTTATTTCAGCGTGAATGATTAATACAGAGCCTCATCTCGTACATGAGAATACTAAAATTTACTCTCCAGCCATATATCAGGATATTTTAACGCTTTGTGTAGAACACCAGAAATGGTTTTGTACTATAATTTCCACACCAAAACGAAACGTGTTATTTACATATACGCACACATATGTGTATGTTTGGCTAAACTTCTGGGCTTCTGTGTTTCTAAACTAAACATTGATCAGTGAATTCAAACATTTTCATGCTTGTATGTGCGAACAATAGACAGGTATATACGTATTTCACGGACAGTCCAAATACGCAGTATATCTAACAGGTTAATCTCAAAAATATCTGGCTGGCTGGCTGACTGACTGACTGACTGACTGAATAACGAACTAATAACTGACTGACTGTCTGATTAAAGCCATGGAGCACAGTCTTTCTTCAGAAGCTACCAGGTCTCCACACACTCAAAAAATCCACCACATTTTATGAAACCCGTAAGTTCATTATCGCATTCAAAAGAGCCCGCCACCTGTCCCTATCCTCAGCCATATAAATCCAGTCCATGCCTCTCCATTCCACTTCTTGAAGACCCACTTTAATATTATCCTCCCATCTACGCCTAGGTCCTCCAAGTGGCGTCTTTCCCTCAGATCTCCCCAACAAAACCCTGCACGAACCTTTCGTGTCTTCCATATGTGCTACATCTCCCGCCTATATAATTTTTCTTGATTTGATCACCCGATTAATACTCGGTGACGAACACAGAACATAAAGTTCCCCATTGTGTAGTCTTCTCCACTCCCCTATTACATCATCCCTCTTACAACCGAATATCTTCCTCTACAACCTATTCTCGACCACTTTCAACCCACGTTCCTCCCTCAATGTAACAGACATATGTTCACATCCATACAAAACAATAGGCAAAATTAGTTCTGTTATTCTCTAAATTTGCACGCTCTAGTCCAAGATGACACTTATCACTGCTAGGGTCGTTCTGTTGTTGCAAACATGAAACAAACAATGGTTAGATATTTTCTATTTTACATAAGCAGAAGAAGGAATTACATTCTCAGTATTTTCATAAACAAAACTTACATTGATGTTTTACACAAATCAGGTAGAAAATCTTAAAAAGGGATGGAGATGATAAT
The DNA here is from genome assembly GCA_013340265.1 of Coptotermes formosanus. NCBI lineage: Eukaryota > Metazoa > Arthropoda > Insecta > Blattodea > Rhinotermitidae > Coptotermes > Coptotermes formosanus. The sequence goes on from BLKM01012018.1 coordinate 337,707, forward strand.
GGCTATTCTCAATTGAAACATACGTGGGGTTCCACAAGAAAATAAAAGCATGCAAGCCACGAAGACCGCAACCTTTCCCATCCACATCCTCTAACACTTTACAGCATGCTGATTATCAACATGATTTAAAAACAAACGTGCACATTTTCAATAGAGTGTATTAATGCTTTTCAAGTAAGGTAAAGGTAAAGGTTCACCCTAGAAGAGGCCCTGAGGGCCCAAGAGGGGAAGCAGAGGTATAGCTCTACCCGTTCGTGAACCTCGGCACGAGGAGGGGATGGGGTGGCTAGCCCCACGCCCCGGCCGCTTTACCCCCGGGAAAGAGACCCCGTACCCATTGCACAGGAGGCTGGGTGGGCCCCAGGGCTGGTCTGGACGGCAGCGGAAAATCTCGCCCCCACCGGGATTCGATCCGCGGACCGTCCAGCCCGTAGCGAGTCGCTGTACCGACTACACTATCCCGGCCCACTGTTTTTCAAGTGGTTGTCAGAATAAGCATCGACTATTTCTTTAATCATACCGAAATGAAATTTTCTTTCCTTAAGGCAGCAAGCAAATCCTTCTTCACACAAATTTCTTCCTTCAGACGGTTAAAAGCGTTCGGTATGTCCCATCTGTGCCAAGTAATTCCGCCACCACTCTCCTACGTAACAATACACAACTAAACATGTCACAGAACCTGTGTGAGGAGAACGTTAACATTTCTTTAACGTGTACGTTTTTATTTTATTGTCACGTATTTCATTAACATCAGTCCCATGTGCTCCATGATTTTTGTACACAGACTATAGCTACTTCAGTAATGAAGTTTAGCTTAAGCCCCTTGACGGCAGGAGACCGTCGCTTCAAGGATTGACGGGTTATTATGTATATCTCTCTGTAAACCAACGCATGCATTCACTGCCTACGAATAAAAATTTGTATGCCATCTATCATAATTAGGAACGGAATTTCTGCAATCAGAAGGAAGGAAAGAAAACCTACACTCCCAGTCGTAATTCTTGGTTTCTATGTGAATCAGGGTCGATTCACTATATTTGTGGAGCATTTCAAAACCCATTTGGTCGCACAAGGGTCCGATAGCAAACGGCGCAGCCAATACACTCAGAAGTCACAAACGTTGCATTTTGTTCATAACTGTGTCTTATACTGAAATATTACATCGTTCACTCACAACTGAGTGTGAAGTCAGCTGCACGTGTTCAATTCAACTGCACCGAAGCAGTTTTCTACGTAAATAACTGTTCACCCTGAAGATGAGCTGGCGGGGTTGAAACATGTAGGAGGAACTAATGTTAACAGTGAATATAATAACACACATCGTGCATTTGTTGGTGCTTTATTGCTTTTATATGACGTAACTAATTTTATGATTAACCCTTTAAAGACGAAACATGTCTTATTTTATATAAGGACTCAGCGCGTACCGCGCAGTAAGCATATTTCGTCTCAGTTATAAAAACCAATCTGTTAATGTTGCCTAAGCCAAAAGTCACTGTTTGTTCTGAGAACCATATAAAACACGTAAACACAATGTGGGCACCACGTAGAATTTTTGAATATTAAACCTGATGGCAAGTAAAATAACCGCTAGGCTTTAAAAGGTTAATAGACAACACAACTGCCCCAAAAATAACAAATGATTTGACAATGGTATTGTGATATTTTGTTTGGGATAAAGTGCACGTTGTTCGATTCCTATAAGCGTTTCGAAGAAACATACTGCCTTCATCTTCACGGATTTTGATAAAATAAATGAGTGAGTGAGTAAGTGACTAAGTATGTAAGTAAGTAGGTAAGTAAGTATGTGAGTGAGTGAGTGAGTGAGTGAGTGAGTGAGTGAGTGAGTGAGTGACAGTGAGTGAGTGAGTGAGTGAGTGGGTAAGTAAGTAAGTAATGCCGGCAATTACTTGGCTCACAACAGGGAGTCATAATCTAGAATACAATAATACAAACTCCACAGCCGTAAAACATCAAAACTCCTTCCCCTTGTCATTTTTAATATGGTTTATATTCAACAGATATTCTGAGTAACCTGATGTACGGACAAAATAACGTGCTGTATCAGCAAAGCACTCGCCTGGTCTGAAGTTTTGAGACAGTTCTCTGCAATCAAACAGCAAAAATGTTACGAACTATGCTCAACATACCCCTTATTGCCGTAATTTCTGTATCGTCTTCAGTTACCAACAGACGCAAGCATAATGCCATCAATGGCACTTGACACAATTACCTCCAAAAATTATATCCACAGAAATGAAAATGGCCTAATGATATCCGAGCATGTTAAACGGTAGTAATAAATTAGGCACTTACTTAGAATTTCACTACCTGAAAGGCAAGGAAAATTTTTTATGTATTACTACACTAGCCAATATTCTTCTGACTGACAAGCCCAGACTAAAAGGAGAGTTTATTTCATGGTTGCGCGCCAAATATTAATGGACTTTCTCCCATTCAACAATTATTCCCTAACTGCCAATTATTTATGCTGCTACTTATTTCAGTTCTCTATCAGCAATGTCCTACACGGAACTCTTCAGCATTATGTGACGTACTGCGAAACATTTACAGCCCAGTGATATTTACATACAAAACTTACAGTAATATTAAGAAACTGACATTTTAAGACATTGTGTCTATGTGATTCGTATTATTCTTAAAATAAACATCACATGTTTCTGTAATGATAATTAACGTGCTAGTCTTTATAATAGATATGGAGTGTGTTCTCTGTGAGATAGCGTCTGAAGTATTTCATAGTACACTTCAGAAGAACGTTAGTGTTCAAAGAGTTAGACTCATTTATTGTATAATAAGGACTAATTTTAAAACGTTTCGTGGAGAGAAAGTACCTTAAGGCCTGTGATTTCTTTTTTATTATTCACTTACAGAGTTACTAAGGCTATTTATACAATCCCTTAATTCAGAGAAATTTCATCAAGTCCTGGTAAAATGACTTTAAATAAAAAATTCTGAGGAGAAAGTTTCCAAGAAAACAAACTGAACAACTCTAAGTACGGGAAAAATTCAAACGTTCCTTTAGTTTATCTTTTCTCGCTTTCCGGGTTTTCTTTCCCATGGGGACTCCGTTAAGATTCTTGCCTTTGTTTCATTCAACACACTTCAGCGTCTGATGTAGCAAGACCTAGGTGCTATTCTTTTACCCTTTATAAATAACTGAGCTTCTGTATACTCCTGCAAGTCCTCACTCACTCACTCACTCACTCACTCACTCACTCACTCACTCACTCACTCACTCACTCACTCACTCACTGTCATTCACTCACGCACGCACTCACTCACTCACTCACTCAATCACTGTCATTCACTCACGCACACACTCATTCACTCATTCTCACTCACGCACTCATACACTCACTCACTGTCATTCACTCACGCACTCACAATCGCTCGCTCACTCGCTCACTCATTGTCATTCACTCACGCACTCACACACTCAATCACTCGCTCACACACTCACTCACTGTCATTCACTCACGCACTCACACACTCACTCACTGTCATTCACTCACTCACTCACTCACTCACTGTCATTCACACACGCACTCACACACTCACTCATTCACTCACACACACACACTTACTCACTGTCATTCACTCACGCACTCCCTCACACACTCACTCACTCACTCACTCACTCACTATATGCGTCTCTTTCGTGGCTCAAGATAAATACAGTAAGGTTTGAGGCTTCAATGGCGTGGAATATTAATATTACAAATTTCTGGAATTTGAAATCGTGTGGTCGGGTAAACCTGTTCCTACGAATCTTCCATAACCATCTACCAGACCACACTGCCGCGCCTTCCAGTAGACTGCAGCCTTAAATGCGCTTTTGGGGGCAGTAATCCTTCATGTTACACAACAACTGTGGTTGCGAATGGTAGTTGGGAAAATGGATTTAATATCTGTCCCTATCACAAGAAGGTTTATTCAAATTCTGGTCCTATCAAAAAATCATACAGTCTAGTCTGTTTCTTACTGTCACAGATATATTTACGTGACCCGATGTCAGGGGCCACATCAGCTGTGCTCTATTCAGTACGGTGTACATTATGGAGTGTCTGAACGTGGAATCGAGATATCGAATCTCACTGCCACAGCAGCTGTTCATGGCTTTTACATTAGTAATAAATACAGTGATTATGCATTGGTCAAAACCTGGTGCAACAACACACACCCAAAGAAAAGTATTTGAAATTCAACAAATAAACAATTTGATGTTCATAAGTACACGTCAAATGTTTAACTAAGAATTCATGAAAAACTGTTAATTTTTAACCCACACACGCCGGAGGTCATAATGCGTGACTGTTGAAATTGCAAAAGTTTCTGCTAGTTTTAAAAAGCAAAGTTTCCACTAGTTTTAAGAAACAGTTAATTAACTTGACAAATATATTCACAGTTACGTCACCACTTGACCCATACGGCACCCACAAAGTTGACTTAAAAGACTAGTCTGTTTCACGAATAAATTTTATATTGTTAGTTTGTTGCATTTTAAAAATCAACCAGAAATACCTCATTGGAGGCACGACGCATAATAAACATTATTTAGAGCAGTCACATGACATCGAACCCTCTGGGACAAAATATTCGCGTTATGTATTATCAGTCACTTCGCAGCGTTGAGCCACTAAACTTGCCTGTACGTTATGTATTATCAGTCACTTCGCAGCGTTGAGCCACTAAACCTGCCTGTACACATCTCTTTGTGATAATCTAGGCTGGCTGTCTCCAGCTACACATCTCCAGTGACATACGACGAGTGGTTTCGGCTTGCCGCACCGAGGGCGTGGGTGCAGAATGGTGGCCACGGCAATATCGACACCGCACACAAATTATCACTGATTTATCTCATTTATTTGGTATCGTGCCAAGCAACGGACCTTAAACCCTTTTACACAATGTCGAACCATCAAAACATACCAGTTCCGTATTATATCACCTCCAACTTCGGAATAAATTTAACACTGAGGACCCTGCTTACTACGTAGCACATAAAAGGCCAGTGGTGAGTAGAATCGGCTTCAGTTTGGTCTCTACTCTGGTTAGCTTCAGAATGAAACATTATGATTTTCATGCATAGAGGTTAAAATAGAAGAAACAGGCCTATCTATTGGAAGGTCGTGTCACCCTCTACGTTTAAAATTCAGATACACTTGGTATATTACAAAATGGATCACAGACGGTAAAAACTAACATTTATCCTACATATCTCTTTCTGTTCACATGGGAATATTCTAAACCCTTGGAATACGTTCTCTTAATTTCGTATTTTGTGATTGCAAAGTGTTGAAATATAGGCACACTAAATGGAAAGTCTCAAAAAGAAAACACGATGTCATCAGTTAAGTATTTTTCTATGATTAATCGGTTCCAAGATGCTATAAGAAGCTACAAGATTCGACTTGACGCGACAAAGAGAAGATATCACATTGTTCTTCACTTTTACAGAGCAGGCCTTTTTAGGTAAACGCTTCAATTTCATTGGCCCATAATTAAGGATAATTTTCCTGTCGATGCCGCTCATCCATACAGAGCGCACATCTATAATGTCGAACGTACCATCACATAAACTATATTCACAATTCTACGTTCATCTCCATCACTCCAATCAGAGAAATAAAAAAAACCATAGTTTGTAGTTGTTTGTATGAGAGATGGAAAAGCTGTTAAAAGAAACAGACAGATATGGCTTTGCATTACATGATGTATAGGGTCTGGTCTCCACAAACGATAAAGCTAATACGGACATATGATATATTTACGGCTTAAATCCTTGTTATTGTTACGAGTAAGAAGTTACAACTAGTCACACCAGATAACTAAAAGCTTCATTGGAGAGTCAATTATGGAATAGGTGTAATGAGACTAAATTCCGTGAGACAAACACTAAAACGAAAGCTAATAAATGAATTAAATTACTGCGTTGAGAAGCTGAATGACACAAATAAGGCACAATCAAACGAGTACCTAGCTGTGTCACATGGATAATAACAGAGCATAATATTTTAAATTGTCATAAAAACATGTGAGGGGGCCGCGGTGGCGCAGTTGGTTGAGGCACTGCGCTACAAACCGGAAGGGTGCGGGTTCGATGGTGTCACTGAAATTTTTCATTTCATTTACGGCCCTGGGGTCGACTCAGCCTCTAACAGAAATGAGTACCAGGAATATTTCCTGGGGGGTAAAGGCAGCCGGTGCGTAAGGCTGACAACCTTACCACCTTCATGTGCCGACTGTATAGAAATCTGGGAGCCTCAACCTCCTGGAACCCTAAGGGCCTGTCCAGGCCTGTAATGGGATTGCTTAACCTTTATCATAAAAACATGTTACTAAATCATTAGAGAAACGAGCGAAATGTTGGGCAGCCCAGTTTGTGTGGTGTTCATTTACTACCTAGGTACATGGAGCAAGAAGTTTCTTGGTAAACTGGTAATGTCTGTACAGATCGTCAAGAAATCTTCCCCTTTTACGAAACGCGAAGGTCGAGTACCGTGTTCACAGGAACCGTCCGCTGGAAACTAATCTGAGGTAGTGGAATTTATACCACTCCCTAGGGCATATTTTCTTAACACCCCTTTTTAATATTATCACCCTATATATGCCTGTGTCTTCAAAGCGACAACATCCCTTCGAGATACTCATGTAAAGTAGGAAGGATCTTCAATAGGTATGGCTGCGTAGTAAAGTAATTCAGAATGCATTACACGGAAAACGTAGCTCACATGCTACGCTAAGATACTATTCTGTCATACAACCTCCGAGCACGTTAGTACATTTTTCCCGTCGCGGTAGAAATAAGGTTCTTGCATTGCAGTGATTCACTAAGAGTAATTTACACTTCATCACCAGCGTGGCATCGGCTATCTGCCAAGCTTTCCTTCAGGGGCTCAGTGAAAATAATGTCCGGCAGCCGTTGTGTGGGGCTGCATTGTCCTGTAGGATCACACGTCGCGACAGATCACATGAGTGGACCACAGAGGCAGCACCTGCGCGGTAGTCAAATTCCACACTAACGAGGAAGTGGAAATGGCTTTTCGTGAGTCGCTGTAAAGGTAAGAGGCCAAAAATGATGGAAGAGCATCAGTGTGCTCGGAAATTATTTTGACATTAGTGGAATATGTGAGTTACATTTAACGTTCCAAGGTCTTCTCAGTTGAATTTTATAAACTCCGGAACATTGCCTACCGAACGTCCCTGGTATATACGCATATTTTATACCCTCGTGTCAGCTGCATATCCCACCAACACACTACTTATTTCATAATTTACGTAATATTCTGTAAATAGGATTTTCTCACGTTTCTTCCGTTATTTTAGTCCAATACACTGCCGCCAGCATACTGTCTTTGAGCAGACTCAGTCTATGGTCCTGTATTAGGAAGACAAATTTTCAGTGATCATTACTTCATTGTAATAGTTTATTAAACATAATCTCCAAAAGTATTAGGCGAAAAAGTGTGACTTATGACGTAATAAGTGACATAACACGCAAACTAAGATAGCCGTTTCATGAATTCAGTACTGTGTATGATTATGGAATTTTAAACTAGAAAGAAAAATTGTGGTATTTATAAAAGTAATTTGAATACAAGACTAAAATTACCAGCTTTTGACAGCAATAAATTCACCTACAGCCACCCCGCATGAGATGAAATTTAAGGGCCCTATAAGCTACATAAAATTACTATATTCTACAACATAAACATGCCACCAAGTCATTTAGCTGTTTGTTGATATGGGATAAGATAATTTAATTTGCAATTGTTTATGTTAAAAAACTAGTGTCTAGAAGTCAAGAGGTTTACATGCATGTAAACTATGAAGTGAACAATCAGAATTTTCGCACATCACACATAAACACGCGCGCGCACGCACGCACACACATCAGTAAGTGCAGTAGTTCTAAACCTTTTAGCAATGAGAGGTTCGAAATTACAGCTGTGAGCTACACATTTCATACAGGTTTTCTGCTACGGTTTATAGCAAATTAAAAAAATAATGTGCTTCTCACGTAGGCCTTTCATAGCAGCAGACTTTTAACCTGAATTTGCAGAAGCGAGCGAAGAACCAGTGGGCACACTAAACCTGAAATAAACTACAGGTTTTATACGAATTATCACTAATTGTTTTTAGCGTTCTCATTATGATTCTCGGTTAACAACAGTTCGCCAAGTGCGGCACACTGGCACATTATATCTGTTAATGAAATGCCAGAAACATATGAATTTAAAATTCAATTTCACACACGATGCAGCTTTAATAATTTCTGTTCATGTACGAGTCCTATAATGAACTTTGCTTTCCAACATTATTTCCCGCAGAAACTCCTTGGGGTTTCCACTTAACAGGCAAACGAATAAATGACTGTTTTCATCCTGTCGTTCTGTTCTGCTGCTGATGGTGCAGTGATTCAACGTAAATTAGCAGTCTGTATCAGATACGACTTATATATCTAAACCCACTTTCTGAAAGATAGGATATTCATACAAATATGTATACACTAAGTGCTCCCGGACCTGTGGACTGTTCTCAAGCATATTTGATAGAAACAACTTTTGTTCTTATTTCCCTTCTTTCTTCCCTCCATGGGTTAAATCCCAGGCTAGTCCATGTTAAATTTGTAAGGGACGAAGTGGCATCGGGGACAGATATTTAATCCGAGTGCCAGTGCTTTCTCCTGCCAGCATCATTCAATCAGCGCTCTAGGTTCATTCAATCATCTGTCATTGACTTTAAATAACATTAGCAGTTGAGAATTTCCTAAAATAGCACACACACATAGATACCACAGACGCAAATTGGGAATAAAACTCCTATATTTTATATCGCAAATTACTTTTATTTTCTTTCAGAAATGTAGCAAATTCTGGTCCCTTGTTACAACATAGGACAAAAATGTACTTCATGTCACCAATTACTACCGAAATTAATATTTAAATTATCTAATTTAATAATTTAAAATAAAAATCGGAAAGACAAAATCCATGAAAAAGGTATTAGAAATTTTCTCTTCCTCAAAGTGCTCAGGGTTCTACAGCAAATGTTCAGTTTTTATTATACAGAGAACTTCTGAAAGAGACGGCACCACTTTACACGTGTTTTCTAGTCCCACAAACAAGAAACATACAATTATAAGATTCTCACTGCGGGTTTTCTGAAGATTAAGGTAATCTGGGACAGGACGCTGCGTCGTTGGGCGCGGTGGTCCCGACGTTTCGAAGGATCTTAAAGGTCGAGCAGTCCAAGATGACGGCACTACAATCCTTAGCGACATGCGGAATCTGACACGCAGCGACACGCGGTCACATTTCGGAAAACATGTCTTCGATGCATAACGCAAATCCAGCTACCACGAATTATTCAACCTATCGCACCAAGAGTTTAAATGCTACCGAGTTTGGAAAAGAACGCGAAAGACTGAGGAAAAAGGGCAAAGCCGAAAACTTTTCTACCTCTAAATACTATTAAACATTTAGTTCCTAACTCAGATTAAGGACACTCAGTCTTCATTAGAATATCCAAGTTTAGTCGGTTAAGGACGTAACAGCTGACGGTTAAAATGTGATTATTATTATTATTATTATTATTATTATTATTATTATTATTATTATTACCTCAAAGTGTAAATTATTAATTCAGTTACAACATGTCGTAGCTGTCGTTTAGTTAATATAAATTTAATTACGCTGCTAGAGTTAATATGTGACACATTAAAATTGGAGATCCGGCTAGAGTTCCTTTAGACAACACGCTCTCGATTTCCAACAAGACAAATTTCCGGGTTACAGAAACATTACTTATTCATAAGGCAGCCAGAATGGCGCAGTCTCTGCAGTGACTACATTAAGGGCTGGATGTCCATGGAATTGCAGTTGAATTCCCGCCGCAGGCACGGAATGATATTTTCGCCAAAGAGTCCCCACTGCTTCCGGGACCAACTCAAACTCTTATTCAGTGGTTACTGGGGGGGGGGGCCTTTCCCCAACAGTAAAGCGACTGGAGTGTGAAGTGTACCACTTACACCCACCTAGGGACGAGGGCAGGGACGTGTGAAGCTGTTGACTCCACTTCTTAACCTTTTAAAGCCTAGCGGTAACTTTACATACCACCAGGTTTAACATTAAAAAATTCTACGTGGTGCCCACATTGCGTTTATGTGTTTTGTACGGATCTCAGAACAAACAGCAACTTTTGCCTTATAAAACATTAAGAGATTGGTTTTTATAACCGAAGTGGAGAGTGTTTACAGCGCGGTACGCACTGAGTCCTTATATAAAACAAATACGCTTCGTCTTTAAAGGGTTAATAAGCTTTCACAGCGTGCATGAATACAACTTTACGTTTTCCTTCTGCTAAGAGTGGCGGGGGTCAGATAAACCCAGAAATTACCGCATATGCAGCAACTGACGAAACGAAATGTGTGGTAATCATACAAAAAATGACGAAGCGTAACATGTAGGGCAAATACACGTATTTAAATCACAAAACATGGATGCCATGTAAAAAAAGTAAGAAAAGTCCATTTAAAAACACGGGAATTAGAGACGATATCTACAAACTAAGAGAGTTCGAACGTATACGGTATTGTATTCCAATCAGAAAGGACATGCTAAGAGCAGGAATACAGACGTCGATAGCTATTTATTAGGGTCGTATCGAAATCTGAACACATCAATTTTCCCCACTGCTAGAAATACAGTCTACTTAGTCACTTGAACACACTCGGGTTGCTGCGTTCCTTACTGACGAAATGAAAAGGCTGATTCTCACCACAAAATAAAGCGGGGAGAAGCGCAGACACACTGAGAAGTAAAATTTCCACAGGCATTTCAAGAACAGGTTTTATGCCCTGTGAATCTTTGCTATGTAAGAGCAATGTGTCTTGTGTCTGTAGCCTTGGAAGAAAGGAAGGTATTAGTAGGACTTAATGAGGCTGCCATCTGGTGCAGCACCATTGTGTAGAATTAAGCAAGATGTACATCACTGTTTTCCTTCCCGTTTGCACCCGTCATCTGTACTCTCTCTTTCCTGTCATTCGTAAGCCTGTAAATAAGAAAGTGTTTAAAATACTGAGAGACGAAGTAACAGGACGGGGAATAAACAATTGTTATTCTATTACTTTCTTCTTCTTTCATGTAGGTGTTTTTTACAGTGATTGAGAACGATAACTTAGGAGGGATAAGGTGGCCCTACAGAAAGAGTAGCACAACGATATGATCACACACTGAGGACCAAATATTAAGTTGGAGATGGATTGACATACATCAACTAATGCACAATTGGAGATTGTAGATCAATTTTTATACATAAGCCCCTACGTGCTTTTCGACTATCAAGTCGTCATCTACAGGAGGTCACTGGTGTAAAGTCCACACAAGCAACCATATGTCAAAAACACTAGATTATTTACACTCACTAGGTACTGTTGCTACTATACACATGGATACTGTCAATTCCTAGCGAAAACTCACGGTTTGAATAATATAAGGTTCATACACTTGGAGAATTAACTTCAGTAGGGTTACTATATACGAGACAACAATTTGGAAATAACTTTTCGTAATAATTTTTTAAACCTACGCCACTAAATACTGATGTAAAAATTCAGAAGGCAGCTCACAATTCCGGTTGATACTGTTAAATAAAATAAAAAAAAATCCAACGAAAGGGAAATACACATAACACAAATCATGTAGTGAAACAAGCTGAAAAGGAGGAAATGCATGGATCATGAATCACTGGGTTTTGTTTGTGGTGTGGGAACATATGTTCCACGAGTCGCAATTATTACTAACATTTCTCATGTCAGTTGGCAAATCATTCAAATCTCACAAATTTTTTGCCCTTCAGCCTTTTAAACATGATTTTCAGAAACCACATGAATGTTTATGAATTTAACACAGGCTTTTAAACGAAACGTCATGTCACACACGAGTAGCGGAAATTTTAATTTTAACTTCTAACGTTATAACATCAGTAATTGACTTTGTCTCTCTGCTGATCAGGCGCCGACATTTACTTGACGACACGCGTCATAAAAAAGGAGGTTCATACTCATACAAAATCATGACTTATTTGCTAAATATCTATATCGTAGGTAAATAAAAACCTAACGGCTTTAAATCTTCTGCCAGCTTTTCAACATTAACACAGACAAAGTGAATAATGTTAAGACGGGAAACTAGCAGGCATTTCAAAAAACAGAGAATATACGAAGGGCAAAATAAATTAACTTGAAACAAACAGTAGAAATAGGCATATTCGAGACTTTTATAGAGGCATGAATGAATTTAAAAACGGTTACCATCCTAGAAGTAACTCAGAAGAAGACGAAAATGGCTCTCTGTTTGCAGATTATCACAGAATTTTGAATGGGTGGAAAGAAACACCTTTCAGTTACTGACTAGGCAGGGGGTTAGCGATGTTAGGCAGACTAAAATGCACGGAGTTGCGCCACTTGTACCCGAGCCTAGTGCCTCTCAGTTTAACCCTTTAAAGACGAAGCATATCTGTTTTATATAAGGACTCAGTGCGTACCGCGCTGTAAACACTCTCCACTTCGGTTATAAAAACCAATCTCTTAATGTTTTATAAGGCAAAAGTCGCTGTTTGTTCTGAGATCCGTACAAAACACATAAAAGCAATGTGGGCACCACGTAGAATTTTTTAATGTTAAACCTGGTGGTACGTAAAGTTACCGCTAGGCTTTAAAAGGTTAAGATAGCTACTGGAAAGTATGGTCTCGTCCGTCCACACATAAGCAGGCAATTTCCAGTGCACAGTAGACCAGGGGCCCACTACAAAATCGCCTGCAGCTTAACTGATTGTCTTCTTATATATATATATAATATATATCGTTTTAATATGTATATAAACTATTAGTTCTGTTTTGTGAAATCTTACATTTTACGAATCCCTGATGATGATCCCATTCGGGATCGAAATATGTTAGATTGATTTATGGATACTGTAATACAGGGTGTCTGAAAACAATCAAGTGCATTTTGATCGGCTGAGTATTGTGTGATTTGATCAGCAACAACGCACCGTATGAAAAATATACAGTTTGAGGAAATATCAGCTTCGCCAGAAGGACTCTGCTACAAGGAGTTAGTTAGTTAACTAATTAGTTAGTTAGGCGCTTAATGGAATTACTATCTTTTTGTCACTAAAACCAAAACATATATTGTCGTGAAAGTTCATAGATGACCATAAATGACTATGACTGCTGTCAGAATGAAGCTGTTGATGCTAATTACACTCAGACCCCCTGAAGTCTAAAATATTCATAGTAAATGTTTGACGGCGATCACACTGTCCGCGCAGTGTGACCAATATGTGCCTCTGATCGTGCATTATGGTCTCTGTCGGGTTACAGATTCTCACATTTTTGGGTGTCCTGTACTAGACATTCTGCAACATGGTTCCCCCTCCCCCCTAAGGTACAACAGCCTATAGTGGGCCAGGGCCTCATTATCGAGGCTTCACGATCACATTCAGACACACCACACTGGGTAGGACTCCTCTGGACGAGTGATCAGCCTGTCTCAAGAGACTACCTGACAACACACAAACACTCACAAGAGACAGATATCCATGCCACCGGCAGAATTCGAACCCACAATTCCAGCAAGCGAGCGGCCAAAGACCCACGCCTTGGACCGCGTGGGCCACCGGGATCGGCCCTGCAACATGTACGCCATCGAGACGCTCGTATTGATTGTTTAAGGACTCCCATTTTGACAATCCGAACATGCCAGCAGGCCCAACGGGCATAATTTCAATTAATTCTTTAACGAAAATTTATCAAGTTTTTGTTAGGCCTATACATTCGTATAGGTTTCTGTTTTTTTATCTCTTACAACTCAGTGTTCAGTGTCGTTACGAAAAAACAGATGACGTTTCCCAGTGTTTTTCACTGCGCTTAGTCCACAACAAACCAAAACAACATAAACGCCTTGCTCATAAACTGACCAGTCTCAACCGGTTACTTCCTTTGCATAAAAATATGGTACATGCAAAAGTTCTTCGTCTTGCACAGACAGATAGGCTCTCGGAAAACTCGCTGACTTTTGCATTTAGAATATTAGGAATACGGTTTAGATAACATTTAAAAGTCACTTCCCGCCAGAAACTACTCTGATTCTTTCAAACGACAAAAAGAGTTTTAATTGAAAAAAAGCTCTTGCCAAAAAAAAACCGAAATTATCTGATTTTAGTATTTCGAAAATGAATTACCTATTGCTGAGAAACGTACCCGTCAGATATATGAAGTACCATGTTAGTCCCAAAAGATGCGCAGTTAATACAAGAAACATTTCTTTTGGCGAGAAATCTTTAAGAAAATGTCTGAATTTTCTATTTAAATAACAAGGCAGGAGGTGTCCAAAAGACTACAACGATCACGGTGCTCATCAGTTACTAGTGCAATTATACCAAAGGCCCTTACACTAACATTTAAAGTGGAACCGTCAGACCCATACCTGTCACGTGAGGAAGGTTCATCAGCTATGATTTCAATTGAACCATTGGGTCAATTCCTGCTGCGCTCCGGATCTAGAACTACCTTTACAAGTGAGTCTGTCGACCAATTTCTCTCACGCCTTGAACTCAAGCTGAATTCCAGCCACGGAATTCAGTAATTACCATTCCAAGTGAACCGGAAACTCAACATGTTACGTTACTAGTGGAGAGAGTGTTTCTCAACCTAAAAAAAAAAAATGGAAACTACAAAACAATACGCAAAAGCTTCATATAGTCATAATCTCGATTTATATGTCGCCCCGTCACACAACTCAATAACAGCCTTGCACTGGACAATGATTTAGTTCCATACTTAACCTTTTATAAAGACGAAGCATATCTGTTTTATATAAGGACTCAGTGCGTACCGCGCTGTAAACACTCTCCACTTCGGTTATAAAAACCAGTCTCTTAATGTTTTATAAGGCAAAAGTTGCTGTTTGTTCTGAGATCCATACAAAACACATAAACGCAATGTGGGCACCACGCAGAATTTTTTATTGTTAAACCTGGTCGTATGTAAAGTTACCGCTGGGCTTTAAAAGGTTAATTCTATTCGGCGGGGTCATTCTTGCGAAGCTGAGTCACTAAGTTGTTGAGGCCACGCAAAGGAGAACCACCAATAATGGGGAAAGCGGAGACTCGGAACGTCCTCCCTTCTGTCTATTGTTTGTATTCACCTTGATCCCCATCTGGCAAATTTCAACCAGCCAATTGTGCACATCCATAGTGAATATCACTTCGTTATTGTTCTCAATATTTGTGTGGAAAGATAGCCATGCAACTGGTGAACATGTAAGAAAATACGCTGAAGGGTGAAGGGTAGCATCTCGAGGTAGATTTGGAGGGTTCGGTCCATACATTTTCTATGACCTCCGTACAGTCACAAAATAGTCAATACTTTGTGTAAAAGCAAAACCTTATTACTGTGTTAATAAGTGGTCACCACCAGACCCCGCGTTCAGCCAAAAATCCCGTCCAAGTACAACACCGGGTGTAACATTTCGTAACACTGTGTTTCTGTCAGAGTGAGGGGATACTAGTCTGCTGACCATGCTTCGGGCTGAAGAACTGTTCCTTATTGCTTGTCGGAGACTGCTCGATCAGCGTTGGTGGTTTGCCTCCACATCAGGACGCGATCTCATACACCATCAATCTGAAGACGCACGATGTTGCGGTGACAAGTCGATTAACCTCTTAAAACCTAGCGGTAATTTTACGTACGACCAGGTTTAACATTAAAAAATTCTACGTGGTGCCCACATTGCGTTTATGTGTTTTGTACGGGTCTCAGAACAAACAGCAACTTTTGCCTTATAAAACATTAAGAGATTGGTTTTTATAACCGAAGTGTAGACTGTTTACAGCGCGGTACGCACTGAGTCCTTATATAAAACGGATACGCTTCGTGTTTAAAGGGTTAAAGAAGTCGCAATAACGATTCGACAAGGGCTCAGTTAATAGTAAGTGTACCTCACAGTAAACTATCCAAACGACTGTTATTCTTATGCTATACATACCTAGCCTAATATATCTAAAAATATCCTGCAGCCCCACTGAATAAGGTCACACACAAATCCGTTACTTACGCTTTTCCGTTAAGCGCGATAAGTTCCACGATAAAAATTTATTAATGCCATGTCCACACTATACAATGGCCAAAAGCGTTATCTGCCCTGCTGTGTTCTCTATTTAATCTACGCTACCTTTGCTACAAAGACAACCCCCCCCCCCGCCCCAAAGCTGCAACCTGAGCCACGTACACAGCATTTATTCTTCGTTCATCCTACTCCACGTCAGACGCAGTTGTTTCCTTTTGGACCATATATAACGGGTAATAGTGGCGAATGATGAGGTCAAAAGAAGGTCTTGATACGTTTATAATGGTAGCTTATCTGTTATGACTGAGAAAGATCCCGCTGAATTTCGATCGATCTCCTTCACTACGTTGTCTTACGACAGGTCCATAGACTCTTCCAAAACGAGTTTTCAACAGGGTGCGATCTAGTGCTTCCTCTTTCAATTTCCACTATCGCCTCGTTTCCTTAAAATCATCCAGTAGCTGCTTACGTCTTCTTGCTTGTCTTCCCATCACTTATATCCTTCCATCTATCTTCCCTTCAATAACGTGTTTTAGAAGGCAGTTCTTATACAAGATGTGACCAATCCAGTTAGGCTTCCATCTTTCATTGTATTCCTTTCCTCTTGACTCTACGTGATGCTTCTTCACGTCTATCGATTTTTCAGCCAAAAATTCTAAAACGATATTTCCCAGAAGAAACCTTGAGTGCTGTTCCCGTCCCACGGCATTTTGTAAGGAGTTGTGTTGATAGGGGTTCACTTCGAAGCTGTTAGTATTCAATACAGCGTTGTTAAAACATCTTCCAGATACAAAGCAGGGGCGCACTGCCACATCACAACATCTGGTATGACTCGAGTTCACTTAGCATGGTACACAGTTAACATAACAACGTCACAGAATCTCGTAAGCATTACTGCCACTAACCACACCAGTATAATGAACATTTTGAAACTGATTGCATCATTCCATCATATCTACTGAATTGATCATCTGGGTATCAATTCGTGCGTCATTAAACAAGACACAGTTCAAAGCCACAGTATGCTGTCACATTCTGTTCGGGCCACTCCCCTTTACGGTAAATCGGTCCTGGAATGCAGCTGGTATTCATGAACCGCGTTAAACTTAGAGTTCTATGAAATACGAATTAGCCTGGCACATAAATCTTAACTTCCTCACACACTAAACCTAAATATGGACCAATTAGTCGTACATTAGCGTTGAGAAGCTTGGAGTCAATCGATTCACTTCTGAGGACACTAGTCATTTTACGACAGAATTCACACTAAACGGATCTTCTGTTATTTCTGAATGCTATGTAATCTAACTTGTACATACATTAACTACGTCGCACAGCCCATTTGAATGTCACTTCATTGCGATGAGTGCTAATTATGTGAATTCGAATTTCAAGATAACGTTTAACTTAAAAAACAAATGGGCTTTTCTGACGACTGTTGTAGCACGGTCATGCTCTGTACACAAACTAGCATTAAACCTCCCCACACACAAGAGAGCAGTTCGAATGTTGCATGATCTCCAGGTTCCGCTCAGGCGTAAATGAGATCTTAAGTTATTCCACTATGTTACGCAGTGCAGACTGGTAGTTAGGTTACCGACGTTTCGGGACAACATATTGGTCCCACCTTCAAGGGTCAAGCAGTCCAGTCAGGGTTTTCTTCTTGGACTGCTCGACATTTCAATATGGAACCAACAGGTTCTCCCGAAACGTCGGTAACTACCAATCTACGATGCTTAACATCCCATAAAAACAAAGACCTCAGTTCGAATCTTGATGACGACCGTTATTTAAATTGGGAACTTACCGGTTACTTATTTAGATTGTAACCTTACAGCTTGAACAGCCCTGAATACCCAGTATTTGCCACGCAGGAGTAAGGTCACAAAAAAACTGTGAAGATCCTCTCAGATTTAACTACATTTGTAATTAATTACAATTTTTAACTTATTCTGGATTTACAATATTACTTGTAAAACTGAGATTTCATTTATTGATAAAACCTTACCTTTTACACTTTCTTACAAGAATGGCCTGAAGATGACTTCTTGCAGTAGAAACACGTAGCCTAATTTTATAATAAATATTTAAATAAAGTTGTGGTGACGGTATTTCCTGTACAGAGAACTGTTTAAATTATTCGTTGACTACCTCAGTCCCACAAGGTCGAGAAGTATCTTCAAAGTTCAATAAATCAGACCAACAAATACACAGAATCTAAGGAAAATCACTAACAGTCCATATACACTAAAATCACTAACAGTCCATATACACTAAAATCACTAACAGTCCATGTACACTAAAGTCACTAACAGTCCATACACACTAAAATCACTAACAGTCCATATACACTAAAATCACTAACAGTCCATATACACTAAAATCACTAACAGTCCATATACACTAAAATTTCGACATATTTCAGCTCTCAAATAACCATTTTCAAGGAGTCATTAATCGTATGCAGACCTGTGCAACATTATACAATAGTATCTGCCAGACAGGCAAAAGCCTTTCACGCCTACAAAAACACGAGACATAACTTATTAAAGGTTCATACGGCTTAAATATATCCACATCAAAGTGAATGGTAATAATCAGCAATAGGGGAAAAAACAAAGAAAGCAGCCATTAGATATAACAACATTTCAACACCACAAAACAGTAACCTGTCTTCAAATACAAACCTTTTTATCCAGTTCGTCATCAAATAGTTTCTTAACAATATAGCCACTGGCCATTGGCTTAAATATAATTCGTTTCGGTACATGATTCTTCATGTACTCGGCTGTCTTGACACAGAATTTTTATTTTTATCCTACAGCAGCGTAATGGTCGTTATACTACTGCAGTACTCAAATTACTGCTCTTCTGATACTGAACTAAAGCAGTAGTAAATTGGTTAGTAATAAAGAAAAAGAATCACCCGAAGACGCCGTGGCTACCAAATATGCTTACACATCAGACAATGGACAATGGTCGGTATACAATTGTGGTGCTATAGATCAATCACTGTCACAGGCTAATTAACGTGTCACATCTTACTCCAACAGGTAGAGAACGGCACTTACATGGCATGTAAGGCAACTTCGCTCAATAAGGACACTTGAAATTATCATGCTGATTCATGAACAGGCCAAAAGGTAAATTGAACTGCAAATTCTAACTTACGGGTCTCCCAAATTTTTACTGCAAAGGGCCACACCGGTTATTGAGGGCTGGGCTGCGGGTGGCACGGGGACAAACAGCAGTAAACGGTGTACCTAACCGCCTTGTTGCTGTGTAATCTTTATAGTACATACACAGTTTACAAATGCCGCCGCGCGCCGTATAATACAAGCTGGCGTGACGCATGCATCCTGCGGGCCGCGTGTTGGAGAGCCATGTTCTAAATCTTTTGCCCGCTTTACCCGTCATTAAGATTTGTAACCACCAGAGCGTATGTTGTCATCATTCAGAGCTTACCAGACAACGCACCTGGACGTGTCTCCACTGATAGGTACGTTTGGGGGGCTGAATATTCCAGGCGAGGTCGAGTTAACTGCAGTCCTTCTTTACAGCATATTTAGACACGCTTTACTTGGTGTCTGCAGACTCCAAATTAACTGGTATGTACTAACTCATCAGAAATTTTTAGCTAAATTTATTTGTCAAGGCATGGATATTATCTGAATTGAAAGGCGTCGTTTCAGATAATACCGTAACTTCATATACAAATTTATCACTAAAACCCGCTATTGCAGAATTACATCTGTGTAATCTCCGACACGTTTCGGCCATAATTATTCTCCCTGAAGACGGCCGAATAGTTACGGCCGAAACATGTCCGAGATTACACAAATCGAATTGTGCAGTAGTTGGTTTTATTGATAGATCTGTACAATAGTCAACTGCACGGAAGATGTATAGCATTAAAAACCGTCACTTCATGTTTGAAAATAATTCCAGGTGGGCTTTTTTAATTGTATAGAAATTTACATATTAGAATAAAGTTTTACTTAATAACAATAAATTATCTCACCAATGATGTTACACTCCCGAACATAAAAGTATAAAAACGTTTCAACCGAAAACCATGTAAAAGACTTTAAAAAACTACGACTGCCTCATTCATTTTGTGGAAGTCGGAAAATCTACGCTACGGACGAGCAATAAACAGAAAATAAAGACACAGTGTCTGACTGCTGCAAAGTGGTTGGGAAACCTCATAACGACGTGTACATTCATGCCATGCCGCAGTTCTTCTGCAGTGCAGATGAAAACGGTTACAGCTAACTCACAGAGCCTCCCACACGGTGTTAGCACAACAAGGGGAAGATTGTGTACATACACAATGGAACAGTGAAAGGAATGAAACTGCAAAAGCTGCAACTTGCGTAAACGTAACTATGCTAACTGAGTTCCGCCGATCACTTTATATAAAGGCAAGTATGGCAAAATTAATTTGGCGACTGTCTTACTAAGCAGAGTACTCTAGTAAGTCACAAAGTGCTTACCTTATAAAGGAAGAATTTTGAGACTTTACACCACTTCAATAATCATCGGTTACCATGCAGAATTGCAGTTGTTGGGGATGGAAAATAATGCCACTTAGACACTTCTATTACTGAATGTTGCTAATACCTTGGGGAGTTCCGTTGTTCTTCCTCTCAACACACGGTTGTCATGAACTACAGCCACTGGGTGCAGGAATTTAAGACCTCCCAAACCACAGTGGACTGAAGAAAATATTCTGGTAAGCCACTAGGATAATTCCAGTTTCAAAAATTATTCACGCAAGCATGCCGGCGTGCTGCTACCCTTAGCAGTGTCATCTGATATTTCATGTCTACCGGCATTTACCGTACAATTCACAAGACATCCCACAGACAACATTTACCCCAAGAAATATCTCAGTTCAATCAATGGAAGGAGGATAATTTACACAAGCCCAGAACAACCCACAAAAAGATAAGAAATCATTCGGCTTCCGATCTGCAGTCCACCTGAGAATATATCATCAGCATCGCTCTCCACATGTGAACTTATTCCAGCGCCCAAAACAACAAGAAATACAGAAAGGTCGTCATTTCCGAATATATAACCCGTGCTTGTGAATCTAACTGTGCTTCTCACAGGAAGGAAAAATTTCACATCTGTTGGAAAAAAAAAGACCCTTCTTAAAAATCCACAGAGTAGAGTCCTTCTTGAGAAGCAAGGAGGTCGTCAGCTGATCAAGAAATTTCCCGCACATTTCATAAAACCCGAACGGTCATAACCATATTCAGAGCAGCACATCACTTTTCGGTCGCTACGCTAAGCGAGTTAAACGGAGTCTTCAAGCCTCAGTATTTAACGTCCACCTTAACATCCTACACGATTCTTTCTTAAGGTTTCGGCAACGAAACTCTGCAAGAACTTTTCTATGAATTTATTTTCTTCTTCATGCGTGCCAGACGTTCCGCACATCTTATTCCACTTCACTTGATCACCAGAATTATACGGGCAAAAACCGGAAAGTACGTTATTTCTCTGTGTAAGCCTGTTTAAGCCCATAACCAGTTCAACAGTGATACCTGCAAATGTACTACGTACCTTACAAATATTCACTTATAACCGAAATAATACACACCAACTAATGCACCAAAAATGTATATAATCTTGATTCGTAAAAGTCTCCTACAAGTTTCGAGCCTGCTGGGCCATCTTCAGGGAGAATAGTTTCGATACTCTATGGTTGCGTTTATACAGTTAAGTGTGAATGTGACCTAGGTGTCATCCTCCGTTTGAGAGGCGTCGTGTTCTGTCCGCCGTCTGGCGGACAGTACACGAAACTATTCTCCCTGAAGATGGCCCAGCATGGTCGAAACATGTAGGAGACTTCTACGAATAAAGATTACATACATTTTTGGTGCATTAGTTGGTGTTTATTATTTCGTATGATACAGTGCACGGACATGGAACACATTAAACAAAAGATGTTTCCTTAACCTTATTTCAATCAACTGCACAGATACCACTTTAATTTTTGAGCGCCCACATCGTGGATGCCCGTGTTGTCAACAATAATGGACCATAGTAAAGATGCAAATGACAGCAAACGGAACTCACAGCACAGCGTGAGATCCGCAGCACAAATACGGCCCTGATAATTTCCATCCCTGAAGCTTTTTGACTTTGTCAGAAACAATTAAAGTTAATTTGCAAGAAATGAGAGTGCATTCTCCCGTTTCGAAATTTACAGTCTGCATAAAACAGCAGATTACATTATCCTTTTTATTTTATAATAATCGGTCTATAATTACTGAACCTTTATTTTTTCTTTGTTATAGCAAGCAAAATACTGTATGATCATTACATTCAAAAGATTAATATTATTATCCATAATTCCAAGAATACTAACAATTTAAACAAAATTTATTCCTGTATGACACACACTGAAACTTACAAAAATTTAAAAATGTGCATATTTACTTCACAGTGTACTATAAGGAATTTCACATTCCGTTCATGTTTGTAGCACATTATGAAAAACATTCGAAGGCAAAGTGATGACGCTACTTCCACCCTTTAAAAGGCACATACCCCAGAATCCTCCAGGGGATGTACATGATGATAAGTAGCCCCCACAACAAAGGATATTTCTTCTACCTTTCATGTTACGGCACTAATGTTCTTTTAAAAGCAACCATGTAAGACTGGCGGTGCGTAAAACAGAATCCAATTAAGCTCTCAACTAACTACACACTTAGGTAGGTGCAGCTTATACTGCGTGAAAAGGCCTTACGTACGGCCACAGCACATTCTACGCTGTAGATGTTACATTGCATGTACAAGAAACAAAAGAGGACAGAAAAATCTAAAATGAGACTTCGCGGAAATAACACAAAGATAATGCGTATTCATAAAAGAAATAAACATAAACTCTTACAAAGAAGAAATATTTTCAACCTCTACATATGTTTGGGCAAATAAATTGCCATCTTCAGGAGGTATGCACAAAAGAATTAGAAGTGCTGTCCGTATCCAAATACACAATATACGGTTTCACAGTAAGAACTTTTATGCACGTCACAGTTCAAGATTATGGCAGGTCAAATTATGAACTAAAAACAATAAATACACTCAATGCCTTAAGTGGTAGTTAAAAATAAATACGCCTTAAGATCCCAGGGTAAAAAATATATACAAATAGTTTCACATGAGTCGAT
Organism: Coptotermes formosanus; assembly: GCA_013340265.1. NCBI lineage: Eukaryota > Metazoa > Arthropoda > Insecta > Blattodea > Rhinotermitidae > Coptotermes > Coptotermes formosanus. Next base: position 361,054 of record BLKM01012018.1, read on the forward strand.
GTTAAAATATTAAACACTAAAAAGTATTATAGCGTTTCTTAACCTTTTAAAGCCTAGCGGTAACTTTACATGCGACCAGGTTTAACATTAAAAAATTCTACGTGGTGCCCACATTGCGTTTATGTGTTTTGTACGGATCTCAGAACAAACAGCAACTTTTGCCTTATAAAATATTAACAGGCTGGTTTTTGTAACCGAAGTGGAGAGTGTTTACAGCGCGGTACGCACTGAGTCCTTATACAAAACAGATACGCTTCGTCTTTAAAGGGTTAAAAAACTAGTTTTTTGGCCATGCATATAAGCACTGTGGTCGATCTGTGGATTCGTATGTTGTATATGGCATGTACGGTGAGGTATAGCGTCTTGTGCATTTGCTGGTTGATTTAGACTTCCGGTAAATTGCACGGTACACACAACATAAAATATTAAAAATAATTTGTGTGAATGATATTCGTTGTAATCTGGGTAGCAACATTTATATGCAGTTATAAACGTCACGGGTGTGCGATTTACTGGTAAACACGCACACATCTGTGAATTTGTGTGCAATAAATAATCGCCATTTAAATGGAAAGGGAAATGTTCTTTCTTTCTTTCGTGACCTCGACACAAGACAACGCACAAATACCTATCAATTTCGGTCAACAAACTTTCCCTCCTGGGAAGAACGACGGAACAGCCCCCACAACTGAGTTGAGAAATCTGGCACAAAGGTCTCTTCATCTTCCACCTTCAAGTTCCTGCCATGAGAGTAACTATTCCGACTCAAATCTCTCCCATTATTAACCTGGCACTGCGTGAGTTAATAATGCATGGGACTTGTATCCAAAATGTTTTCCACTCCACTTTGTAAAAATTATATTTCTTTTCAAGATTAACCGGGATGCAATCATCCTACATGGAAGAAAATCGAATACGCGTAGAACAAGCAACGTTTGCTCCTGTAGTTATTTTATTGAAACCCTGCCTGTCATGAACGTAAGAATGAAACACTTTAGGAAAAACTGCTGACTACGTGAGAAAGTAACCGGGAAATTTCAAATGTATGACTGGAGCACACGTATAAATGAATGTATTACATTCTAACAAACAAAAAACAAACAAACTAACTAACTAACTAACTAACTAACTAACTAACTAACTAACTAACTAACTAACTAACTAACTAACTAACTAACTAACTCCATGGAGTAGAGTCCTTCTTGAGAAGCTAAAAAATCCTCAGCTACTAAAGAAATTCCCCGCATTTTATAGAACCTGAAGGTTCATTGCCGCATTTACAAGAACCCGCCACGCGTCCCTATCCTGAGCCAGCTCAATCCAGTCCATACCCCATCCCACTTCTTGAAAATCCATTTTAATATTATTCTCCATCTAATCCTGGGCCTCCTAAGCGGTCTCCTTCCCTCCGGTCTCCACACCAAAATCCTGTATGCACCTCTCCTTTCCCCATACGTGCTACATGCCCCGCCAATCTCATTCTTCTCGATTTGATGCCCCATGCAATAATTGGTGATGAGTACAGACCAAGTTCCTCCTTACGTAGTCTTCTCCACTCCCCGTCACCCCGTCTCTCTTACGCCCAAATATCCTCCTCAGCACCCTATTCTCGAACAACCTCCGCCTTTGTCCCTTCCTCAGTGAGAGAGACCAAGTTTCACACCCATAAGAGTCTGACAGACACCTGCTATAAAGAATTTCCGGTTCAAGAATACTTCGGCAAATTCGTCCCTCCAGAGAAGTGGCAAGGGGTCACATGGGGCGACCTTGAAGGAAAGCATTAATCAGCTTCTAAACTGGAAGAAGCTTAATCCTTTTTAAATATGGCGATGAAACAAAATGTTACAGCTATTAAGTATAAACATTAAATCAGAGACCTCAACACACAAACCTTAGAACTTCCATAGTGCGTTGACACTCGCGATCAGCAATATCTAACAAAGAAAAATCCGCCACGGTTCCTGTTCTGCCGAAGTAAAGATTTTGGCGAAATATTAACTGATTACAAACCTAACACGATGGTTATCGTTAATATATTTACCCGTCTATTCAGCACTTGAAATTAGTGACGTAATGCAAACTTCATAACTTCTTGATTTGTGGGTCAGTATTTCTCTTCAGTTAACGGATTACTCCTCACAGGATTAGTAGACATGTCTGCTGTATGCGTCCACCTTCTGTGGTTCACAACGAACCGTTATGATATCCATAGTAAAAAGACAGTCAATGTGCGTATAACGTGACACAGAGGCGCGTTCGCCTAACCACTGTTGCCGTGCAAAACCAAGAAGTATTACACATTCTGAGTATGCGCCTCTAACTTTAGCTACCCAGCATGCAATATGCATGCGCCGTATTGTATTGTCTCCCGTAGCCTGTGTGGCTGTACCATATTTTTGCACATTACCTCATAAACGGTACAATTTTGGGATAAATAGGTCTTCATGTAAAGCGCCCGTTATAATTGTCAGATTTTAATGAAAATTTAATTTCCTAGACAGATTTTCGAAACATACTCAAATATCAAATTTCATTTAAAAAAAATCCGTCCAGTGCGAACGAAGCTGTTCCATGCGCATGGAACGACAGACATGACAAAACTAATACTCATTTTTCGCAATTTTGCGAAAGCGCCTAATAACGCGATCTGTGTCACTGATATTGTGTTGTTGCCCATTTACGTGAAAAGTTGCGGTACGACTGTTGCGCCACCGCACTGTTCATTATTCAAGTACCGTACCGTCAGTGGTCACGTTATGTTCTGTGTCCAGGTATGCACGGCCACCTATTGCAATTGCTTTTGAAAGGGAAATTACATGCCGCCAGCATGCCCCTCAGTAACATTACATTCATATTGAATTTGAAAACATACACTGATTGGTTGACTAATAATTATGAAAGAGACACATATAGGGGTTGATTTGGATCTTATTTCACCCTTACTTACGAAGAATATCCCTATAGAGGTGCTGAGAAAAGTGTTCAAAATCCCTAAGGGATTCCAATTAATTTCAATAACCTCGTAGATAACTTGCCTCAGTCACTGTCAGGTCACATAACGACGTTTCGTACACAGACTGCACCTATTAAATAACATCGAAAGAAATTATTACATGCTCTGGAGGGATGAAAAGGCAGGTATTTGGAAGGAGAGATTTACCGACGGTCTTAAGATTCTCCCGAACAGACTGATGACAGCTACGACTAATAACACGGCTGTGATTCAAATTAAATATGTGCATATCTCGAACAAAAGTCAGTATTCGATTAGTTATGAATTGTAGCATTCCTACGGCGAAATAAACGTACCAGCCTCCGTATTTTAATTCATTTACAATTGTGACATGTGTCCTTACCATAAATGGTACCAGATCAATGGCGCTGAATGTGACAAATACAGTCAAACTTGGTTATAACGTCATGAAACGGACTGAATATCTTGTGTCGTTATAACCGAGGAGAATAATGTTATAGTTAACAGTGACGAATTAATTGGTACCACAGAATATCTGACATTATAAGCGAGGTGTCATGTAAACCGTTGTCGTTATAACCGGGTTATACTGTATTTGCAGCTGCACAACCAGCACGCAGTTGCCTGAACACACAGACTGATGACGAGAAATGGGAACTTAGCACAAATTATAATTGAAAGGTTAACTTTGTCACCTGTATCTGTAACACTTTGCTGACTACAGAAATTATATCTTGATGTTACGAATATTAAGTACAATGTTGGACTCGAATTGAACAGTCGTAGGGTATGCACTTTACTCCGTGGTCTTAAAAGTATGAGGTGTACAAACGGCTTATGTGGGAAATATATCAGACTCATGTGTAGAAGTAACATAATGAAATGATGTAACAGACAAATGATGAGCTCACATAAAGGGACATTTAAACTTCCTCCAAACTAAAACTGATTTCAGAACAAAAGCCACTTGTTTTTGGAAACGCCCTACTTTAATTACCGTGTTAATCGAGAGCTCCTGACATAATTTACTGACGACCTAGACAAATTAATCCGCAATGAATAAGAACCTGGCGATGTAAAAATAATTTCAGGATGCGAACTACATTAAAAAAGGTGAGAATTTCTATGAACTTGTATACTGAAGCGTGAAGTACATTATCAAAACTTGGAAGCAGAATGAGAAACAAATTGCATTACAAGTTTAATGTGTTCCATGTCCATGCACTATATCATACAAAAACACTAATCACCAACAAACGCACAATGAGAGTTTTATCGTCAATCGTAACACACTCCTACATGTTTCGACCCTGCTGGGTCATCTTCAGGGAGAACTTTTTGTTATCGTTACACTAAGGTTGCACTGTACAGTTGAGTGAGAATGTGCTGTTGACTGTGTACTGTGTACTGAACTAAGGTTGCACTTTATAGTTTATTGTTTTTGGAGGCGTGAACTCTCTGGGGTCCCGGCTTGCACCGGCCGGGACCCCAGAGAGTTCACGCCTCCAAAAACAATAAACTATAAAGTGCAACCTTAGTGTAACGATAACAAAAAAGTTCTCCCTGAAGATGACCCAGCAGGGACGAAACATGTAGGACTGTGTTACGAATGACGATAAAACTCTCTTTGTGCATTTGTTGGTGATTAGTGTTTTTGCATTACAAGTTTAATCTTTGTCTCACCAAAACACGTTTGGCCTACTTGTACGATCTTCTGTTAACAAAGAACTAGGCTACATGTGTAAGGATAAACTACAAGTCAGTTTTACGTAACGTACAGTAAAGAATACAAAAGGAAACGTGAATCCAAATTCAGGTACGTTCGCTCGCATTTTCTGACAGGCAATTGTTGATATTTGTTAAATTATTCAGGAAGAAAGGAGAGCTGCAGCAACAACATTCTTCCTGCCCATCTTTCAAGCTTGTTTTCATAATTCATTCGTTTCATTCCTGCAACTTCCATTTGCATTTCGAAGCTTCTGCAATACTAAAGTCTTCCGCATCTCATAAATAGGAAACAGTCTTGCTTCTGGTTCCAGCCAAAAACACAATCAATACACTGCCACCTTTACTAAGGAAAGAACAAATTTCTGCTCTTAAAATACACGAATAAATTCTATGCCACGAAAAGGTTAAAACATTTTATGAGGTTAAATCTGATCTTACTGTAATTCAGGGATTACAGGGGTCCTATACGGACCGTAATGAAATTCTCTAAAAAATGGTTAGTGGACAAGCAAATGCCAAATTTAATCTGAAATCGCCCAGTAGTTCTGGAGGTCTGCGGAGGCACACACACACACACACACACGCGCGCGCGCGCGCCTTTCGACTCTCTGTATGCATAATTCAAGTACTTCATATTAAGAAGGCACAAGACGTGCCACAATCGATATTTATACACACACCAAATAGATTCTCGGGCTAACAAAGTGGTTCGGAGCCGTACGTTTTGAGGTGCTAAAGGCATAAGTACCAAGATCACAGCACTTCTGAATATTACATCGAGTAGCTCCGCAGAAGGATACCAACATTTCAGAGAACCCTGCTACCTTCATTTTCATGGTATGAGACGCTATAAAATACAGCCAGCAGGTACCTCTGATATGTCGTTAGCAACCCAAAAAGCCACACCGTACCACACACTCACACCCGGATGATGGCTTTCGTAATTATTCACTTACTTCACAAAAAAATTCGACTGCAGGAAAACATTTACAGCTCAATGAAATGGACAAGCATATAAAAAAGTAGTATTTTGCAGATCAGTCTTATTCAATAAGTCGGTCTGTTTCGTAGATAAAAAAGTAGTATTTTGCACATCAGTTTTATTCTAAGTGGGTCTGTTTCGCAGATAAAAATTAGTATTTTGCACATCAGTTTTATTCAATAAGTGGATTTGTTTCACGAAATCCAGCCCCGGTAAACTTTTCGACATTGTTAAATAATATGACACTCAGTATCAAGGACAAAGTAAACACTTACTCCTCCTCTCTTGCCTATAATTTAGAGCAAGAAAGTAAAAATTGTGTGTCCCAGTACGCAATCGGTTGCAACAGCTGTGACAAAAAACAGCAAACTTATTTGTATCCCGTGACAGGGCATATTCTACATGGTCAGGCAGACAAAAGCTCGGGCACCATAACATATTGCAAATAACAAATATTAGCAGTCCTTAACCCAGACGTAGAGGGGACTACATTAATTCCAGATTCATATCCTAGATTGTCGTTAAAACGAAAAACACATGAAGGGCTTCGAATCGAAGTAGAGACCTCTGCAAATCACATTATTAAACGGGCTATGAGAGATGAACCCGTGCACAGAAATTATGTAAGAGGGATCAGGAATATTAAACACTCATTGGTACTAATTTTACGCTCTGACATAAATGCCACCATTTACATAAATTCAATAAATTTTAATCTACGAAGAAATGGAAAAATGAAGACTACTTCGAGGCTTTCTTTAGGGTTGGGAATACTGAGAAAAGGGAATGCAGGAAGTGAAACTAACATTTAATATAAAAATAAACAGAACAATTTGTTTACAATTCAACCAGCACTGCCGTATGGTTGTTTATTTCCACTGCTCGAATTTTAACAGCCATCCTCCAACGGAAGTCCTCTGAATTAAATATTTCTACAGCACAGATGGAGGATGGTAATTCTAAACAAGGGGGGGCCATCAGCCCGGAGAGTTCTTTCCATATACGAGATATCCCTTGCATTTCTATGGTTAATAAGAATCTACTTTTGTGAATGCAAGCGGAGAGTTCTGTGGGGCACATTGTTTATCCATACGAAAACTACAGTCCTGATATTGTACCTTATTCAGGTTGGTACTATGGATGTACAATCCCACAGGATTAACCGATCACATGTTTGGCTTCCTCTACTTTCAAAAATAACCAAACAAGAGCCTCGTCAGGTTATTTTATTATTGAGCACAATATTCTGTATCAACAATAATCGTCATCAGATAGAAACAATACACAGTATATCTCGCATTACAGCTACTAAACCTGCAAGGACACCACATACAGATGCATTCACTTCCCTACATTCAATTGTTGATCAAAATGGCGTAAATTAAAGTGGAAATTTGTATGCAAAAAAGACAGATCATGAGTCACTTTTTGTGCGATCCGGTTTAGGTTATCAGAATATGTTTTGTACATAAATTGCATTACTCGTGTCTTGCAATGGACGGATATTCAGGGGATGATCTGTATCACAGAACTACGAACAATGACTTCCGGATGAAGAATATATCAATAGTTAATTCAAAGGCACGACATATCAGTTTAAGGACTATTACAGGGGGTTTTCAGAGGATTATTTAGCGACGCTTAACCGAACCCCAAGTTGAGTGGTTAATTGAGTTAATCGGTTTGTTATTCCTCGGGATGTTATTTAAAAAAAAATGATTTGTTCATGCATCTTTTCATTCACATATAGGGTTATATTCCACTTTCACCCAAATAGAAACGAATTAGTAATTAACTAATTAATAATTCGTGGGTTCTGGGTCATCATGGCTCTGCAACGCAGCATTAATTAATTAATTAATTAATTAATTAACCATTTAAAGACGGAACGTATCTGTTTTATATAAGGACTCAGTGCGTACCGCGCTGTAAACACTCTCTACTTCGGTTATAAAAACCAATCTCGTAATGTTTTATAACGCAAAAGTTGCTGTTTGTTCTGAGATCTGTACAAAACACACAAACGCAATGTGGGCGCCACGTAGAATTTTTTTAATGTTAAACCTGGTCGTATGTAAAGTTACCGCTAGGCTTTAAAAGGTTAATTAATTAATGCTGCTTTGCAGAGCCATTGTGACCCAGAACGATCAGATTATTTCCAGCAAGCGCTGAAGTGCCGAAAGATATTGGAAGACAATGCGTGATATAGAGGTAGAACAAATACAAAAGGAAAATTTATGTATATACACACAGCAAAAACCACAGTAAAGGCATTCAGAAAGCGAATGGATGTTTTTAAGTATTGTCAAAAAAAAAAGTATTTCATTACTATATCCTATACCAGAAGGAACGTTTCCAGACTTCACAAATAATGGTCCGACAAATTCTGAGTTTCCTAACAGTGGCCCGCAGATACGAACAGGGGAAGAAGAGGAAGCAGACGGCACTACACAGTGTCGGTTCAATGCCATTAACTTATTTTACTCGACAGAAAGACCTTAAAATGTATCTATTTAAGTTATTTACTTTTCTTCCCATTGCTCTTCGATATCCGAAGAAACACCGCTCTGTTTGAAGGTCCCTAAGGCTTCGTCCGCTTGCTTATTCTTCTGATAACAATGCACAATATTGAGACCGATATGAGTTTGGAGAACTGGTGGAAGGATACTGATAGGGGAAAACTTAAGTACTTAGAAAGTTACCTGTCCCAGTGCCACTTAGTCCACCAAAATTCCCACACGGACTGACCTGGAATCTAAACCGGGCTTCCGCGAAGAGTGGCCATCGACTAATTGCCACAGCCTTCGCTCGGCTCTTGAAAGACTGAAATTCTTCTAAATGGTATACAGACCTCCAGTTCCTGCCTCACAGACAACAAAATCCCACTCCACAACAAAGGTCACTGAGTTAATGACGTTTGGGAAAGTAATCGGTGTGGATTGTTAGGACCGCAGGTAACACATAAAGGCACTGAGTGAGGAAAATACAAGGTTTTTAATTGTAAAGGCGGCACGCGTACGAACAAATGGGATTTTAAGGGTTCACGTTATCCACTGAAAGTAATCGAATGAAAACTTCTGAATTGCAAGAAACGTGTTTTCATGTATCATCAACAAAAGCTCTATAACCAGCATTTTTACGCTTCACGTCCTGTCGATAAGAACAGAAACATTTCCGAAGTTGACCAGGAAGCAGTATGCTTTTTACAGTGAACACATCTCACACAGGTACTGTTCTCTCCTAAGTCCAGCGTTCGGCCACTTTTGTTACCTTTACGTGTAACACTCACTGACAACCAACGCAATGGATTGTGGCGACCCTCAGTTTGATTAATTGAATGTCTCTGGTCAACATACTTCGTCAATTTACTAGCTCGCCCTCATGTGACCTGCGGCAAGCAATATGGATTCAAACGTAACTCTACAGATTACTGGTACATCGCAGACTAGAAACCAACTAACGGCTTTTGAATACGACGAAGTATGTTGTTTTAGCACAGTTTGATTCCTTACGGTAGTAAGAAAATTATGAGGTTACCATGCTGTGTGCACGTGTGTGTATGCCTTCATTTTAACTTCAGAAACATGTGACTGATTTTCTTAAAACTTTTCATAACAGGCGACTCTGTCGCCTGTTATGATAATGATAATGATAATGATAGAGCTTTTCCCGAAAAGATGTATGAAAATAAATCATTCACAGAGTACGCAACCTTTGTTAACCTAACAATGTTACAAAAAATAAAATAAAATATAGCGCCTGTGAGATTTCATAGTTACTACTTTAGCTTTCAGTTTGTTAGCAATAACTAGCAAACCACTTGAGCTGCGGACGTGCTACTGTATTCAGATTCCGCTCGGGCACAGTCTTGCACATTATGTACAAAATACTTTTATAAGTCAACTGTTACAAACATGACACAGGTAAATCCTGGAGTTTACATCCAAAAATTGTTGTAGTTAACTGGCAAGTAACTCACAAAAAATCAAAGTTACAGCAACAACAGTAATAATTCAGTTCCTGATTAACCCTTTAAACAGGCGGAGCGTGTCTGTTTTATATAAGGACTCAGTGCGTACCGCGCTGTAAACACTCTCCACTTCCGTTATAAAAACCGATCTCTTAATGTTTTATAACGCAAAAGTTGCTGTTTGTTCTGAGTTCCGTACAAAACACATAAACACAATGTGGGCACCACGTAGAATTTTTTAATGTTAAATCTGGTCGTATGTAAAGTTACCGCTAGGCTTTAAAAGGTTAATAAGATGCCGCGGCAACAGCCAAATTGCCAATCACAAATACAGCACAAACACACTCAAACAAATAACAAAAGTTCAATAACAAAGAACACATATGACACAAAAAGAAAACATAAGATTCACATAAACATTCGTAATGCAACAGAACGGGTTATGAAGAAAGAGAAGCTAAATATGAAATCAGATAAATTGTAATAGCTCTTTTTCCTGAAAAGTCATTGTCTTTACAAACTAATTCCTCCGCAGCAGTACACCTGGCACAAGGAGTTTTTAAGTATGGACTAAAAAGATACCAAGAAAAGTCTTGGAGACTCCAAGCAAGAACTCGAAGACCTACAATGTCAACAGAAGATGCACACAACTTAACCTCTCCCCAGTTGAAATATTAACAACTAAGACTGCGTCAAGTCTAATTCTTCTCGTATGCAAAGCACGCAAATTCATACAGTTACGTGCATTAGCATCATAGTAGCTTTAATAACAAGAAGAGGACAACAGATCTATGGGACTACAGTCCCGTTCGGAACGCCTTGTTATTACTGACGCACAGAAGTCAGATCAGGACATCAGAGATGTGACAGTCTGTTACGGTTTTAACATAAAGCTAAATTGTACCTGAAACTTCATTACGAGCTTCTCAGTAGTACTATTTTAACATATAAGGCAAATTAAAAATATTTTACTTTAAATTAAACATTTGTCTTTGTGGTTCATTCCGGGTCCTTAAGAATCACACTAGTATTCTGCTAGCGATACCAGGCAACTGTAGGTAGTGCAGTACTTACCGTTTTCATAATTTCAGCATACGTTGCGTCAACTGTATTTAATTACAGCTTAGCACGTTATATGTTGGCCTTCACACTGATGGAAGAACACAGGCTGCAGGTGTTCGAGAGTAGGGTGCTGAGGAAGATATTTGGACCTAACAGGGACGAGGTAACATGGGATTGGAGAAGACTACAGAAAGAGGAGCTTTATGACCTGTACTCCTCACCAAATATCATTTAGATCATCAAATCAAGAAGAGTGAGATGGGCGGGGCATGTGGCATGTAAGGAAGACAGGAAAAGTTCACACAGGATTTTGGTGGGGAGACCTGAGGGAAGGAGACCACTTGGAAGTCATAAGCGTAGAAGGAAGGATATTAAAATGGATCTCCAAGAAGTGGGATGGGGAGGCACTGACTGGATTGATCTGGCTCAGGATAGGGACATGTGGCGGGGGCTTGTGAATGAGGTATTGAAGATAGGGGTTCCACAAAATGCGGGGAATTTCTTGACCTCGATAAGGACCTGTTAGCTTCTCAAGAAGGACTCCGCTGCATGTAGTTAGTTAGTTAGTTAGTTAGTTAGTTAGTTAGTTAGTTAGTTAGTTAGTTAGTTAGTTAGTTAGTCAGTCAGTCAGTTAGTTCGTCAGCCAGCCAGCCAGCCAGCCAGTCAGTCAGCCAGCCAGCCAGCCAGTCAGTCAGTTAGTTAGTTACAATATACTCGTATGTTGGTTTCTGGCTATTAAGTTGTAATAACTTTATAACGATTAACACATGACAGGTCTATTCAGTATGATACATTCAAACTACACTCGCAGCAGCTTTATCTGAAACATACAATACACAAACGACCCACCGCATTTAGTATCACACGAATGAAGGAACATTACGCACGTGTGCTACATCGCTGCCTAGCACTGGGGATCAATTTCCCTCCCATAATGCAAGCGTCCAGCTACCTTCAGCGGTTACCTCAGTAAGACAATGGTTACAATAACACAGATCAATTGTACTCAGTGGTGATCCGTGTTTGCTGAGTCGCTAAAACAACAGCCACAGACACATGACTGCGGTTCGATTCCCACTTCTGGCGTGTGGGAACGAACATCATTAATGTCGCCCGGGGCCCCACAATGGATAGACTGGCATTACTGCTGTCGATCAGACAAACTACCGGTGCATTAGAATGATTACAGCATTGATTGTTGGGTTCTTTAAAACTGCTGTTTTGATTACACATGTTACGTACTCTCGAATGCATACAAGAACCCAGATTTTTTTGGGGCTGCGCTTACCCTGAGGTTCCATATAATTTATGTTTAATTTGAAAAACTATGCTATGAAAATGATGTCAAATTCTCCGAGCCGACATCTAGTTAAGTAACAAGAAAAATTAAAATTAAATGAAAAAGAAAAATCTACACATTCGTTATTACATTTTTCAATATTCCAGTGTACTAGTCATCAGCCGATTTCAGTGTCTAATTTAGACTAAAGCGTAAATCACTTAAAACCTTTGATAATAGCATGTCTACAAAATCTGCGTTTTTTAAATTTCGCTTTGGGGGGGGGGGGGAGAGGCTGCAGCTTCAGCCCAACCCCCCCCTTTTTTGCGACAATGATCGAAAGAGATGTGAAGATAACAAAAAATGGTTAGAACCTAACGACCTGCAAGGAGGGTACTGTCATGTTTTAAGCTGATTATCCTGGCATTCGCTGCAGGAACTGAGGAAAACGACGATGATTATCACCTGGGATAGAGACTAACTGCGCACCTTATACTGTATAATAAGAATTCGTTTTGTACTTTCTTTTACAGGGACACTTTCATCCACAATTACATGAAATTGCACAGGACTGAGAAGGGGACACATTACACTTACCGTACCTCTCAACAGCAAAGACTTCATAGCGTCAGTCGTAGACGCATGAAACATGAGTACGGCGCACTCCTGAAATGGCATTTAGAGGAGAAAATTGAAATACCCCAACAAAAGCCTCTCCCACTTTTACCATCCACGAAAAATCCATCATGGACTGATCTTGGACTGAAACTGATCTCTGCGGTGATAGGCCAGCGATTAGGATCAAGCGGTGAACACGCATGTATCAAAACCCATACACTCAGACCTAATAATATAATTAACTCGGTCGATTTGAAAAATTGACCAGTTGTTACATTTTAAGGTGGGACATAATTGGCCATTCTTGAGATCTGGGCTCTTTTGGGCGTCGTGTGTGACCCCTGAAGATGGGACTGATACACTGTCCCGAAACGTCGGTAAACAATTACCACCCGACACCGCGCAGTAACCCAGAAGAGCGCAGATATCATCCACATCGCGGCGGAAGCCTGAAATCAAGGTTGGTCCATTCTTCCTGTTACCCACATTTCTGTTGTTTAAATCAAAGCCTTAAAGTTTTAAACCCTAGCGGTAACTTTACATACTACCAGGTTTAACATTAAAAAATTCTACGTGGTGCCCACATTGCGTTTATGTGTTTTGTACGGATCTCAGAACAAACAGCAACTTTTGCCTTATAAAACATTAAAAGACTGGTTTTTATAACCGAAGTGGAGAGTGCTTACAGCGCGGTACGCACCGAGTCCTTATATAAAACAGATACGCTTCGTCTTTAAAGGTTTAATTAAGGGCAATATAAAACGGCCGTCATCAAAAGTTTACGAGAACACTGCAGTTCGGCTCAGAGGTCAATGCATATATTGCCCACATAATTTTGTATGCACAGTAGTTATAAATAGGCACGCGGAATAGTTATATAGTCATAAATGGCGTAATTAAGTTTCATTATTGGCTTAATAATGCTTGTGACCATAGTTTATGTATTATACCCTCCCGTGAGACTTCATGGAAGTTAAATTTGCATATATGAATTGCATTATAATTATGGAATACGACAGTCACACACTGAAAGAGACGTAACTGAACACTGCCGGAAATTCCGTACTACCACCCCCTCCCATGACCACAGCTTTTCATTTTTCACCCTAGAAATATATGCCGAAATTTTTCCGTTTGAAATTTTTAGACCTTTCGTTGTGACACTTATAAGGAAGGCATCACATGAACTGTCAGTCTGTCAAAACACTCTTTACAGCTGCTTTGTATTTTCAAATATACAACACGTTGCGGCCGCAAGTACCATTATCAGATATCAATAATAAAAATATTTGGAGAAAATTATTTGTGTATAAACAAGAAACCTGCACTAAGAATATCTCATTCTTCTGGGCTGCATAAAAAGTTGAGGTTTTTATAAAATCGTAAAATTCTCCTTGCTGCTATGCCGAAACATCTGCAGCTATTAGAGAAACATGTGAGTTTATTATCTTAAAATTATAGAATAAAAACAGTACTCTTGTGTAAGAAATGTTAAGTTCACTGTTACTGTAATCCTCCGTTCGTAGAGGTAAACGCCATCTTATTTTTCCTAGGTGATGTTATGTAGGGTCTAGGTTGTACTGATGTTATATAGAGTGCTGTCTTATAGGTTCCTAGGCGTATTAACACCGTACAAAATTTTCTATTAACATCCGAGTTGCTCTGGTTTTTGAAAAACAGTGTGTTTTCGGACAGTACTGCATACAGAAGAAGAGATCTGTCTACAACGTACGTCAGCTAGTGCTGCAGAGTTATAAACAGTGTCGCGATTGGCGGTACATATTGTGCATTCTTGCTACACGTTTGGTGATTTTAGGATACTCGGCAGGTCTATGCCGCTTGGAGTTCGTACAAATGCATTTTTTTTTCCAGTGGTGCAACAGCCCCTAGGAGGCCAGTGCCTTCTCTTTAATCGAGGCTTCACGATCACACTCAGACACACCACACTCGGTAGGATTCCTCTGGACGAGTGAGCAGCCTCACGCAGAGACCTCTACCTGACTACACACAACACTCACAAGAGACAGACTTCCATGCCCCGGCGGAATTCGAACCCGCAATCCGAGCAAGCGAACTGCCACAGACCCACGCCTGTACGAATTCCTAGCCAAGGATATGTCTGAGAAAATATTCATAACTTGTAGAAAAGCTTTAGACTAAGTACGTGCCACGTGGGACGATAAGACTAAAAATGGACAGTCGGTTGCCGGCAAATTTTCTGGGCGCCATGTATCAAGAAACATGATGTCAAAGTAACAAATAAGTGAATATGGGAACTAAATTACTTGTAATAACTATATGAACTAAATCGTGTAGAAAATTCACTTTAAACTCGCGTCTGTTACTTTCAGAAAAGCGTATTGTCACTTGCTCACTGCAAGATTAGGTGAACCTTTGGGTGTGGCACAATTATTTAAATGTTCATCCACTGATAAGCGATGAAGAATGCACTTACCTCAATACCGATTTATTCCACTTTCCTGTGACGCAGAAAGACCAGCCCTGAGGACACCCCTTCCTCTATAAAATGGATACCGGATGTTTCTTTCCCGAGGGAAAGTGACAGAAAGATGACTACCGCCACATACTAGAAGCGCGGATAAGAACGCGTAGCTTCTGAAATATGGATATCAGGTATCTTTTTGACAGTTTTATGACATGATTTTGTGAATTGTAGCTTGCGCTCTGGGAAGAAAGTAAGGTACACGAAAACCCATATTAAAGAAATGACAAGCAAAACTGTCGGGCCCAGGAGAAATTTATTAAATGTACATAACCGCATATCCTTCAGAGTT
The DNA here is from genome assembly GCA_013340265.1 of Coptotermes formosanus. NCBI lineage: Eukaryota > Metazoa > Arthropoda > Insecta > Blattodea > Rhinotermitidae > Coptotermes > Coptotermes formosanus. The sequence goes on from BLKM01012018.1 coordinate 376,462, forward strand.
TTCAGCGCAGTCACGGTAATGAAGTTAAGTTGGAAGAGAAAAGAGTTCATGAAAGCTAGGATTTAGGTGAGTGAAAATACCGTCGAAATCAACACTTACAACGGAGACGATAGGTGGCAGGAAAATTTACGCACAAAAGGCGCCTTTTTAAGTAGCCGGTAGTCAGTCAGTCAAGAAATTCCGAGACTTTATATTGTTCACTCGCTGCACTGTCGATAACCAATAACCAATTCACAACACTCAGATCAACAAAATGCACGATACTGTTCCTTAGATATTTATATTACAGTATCACATTGAATAGTCCTACATGTTTCGACCCCCAGCAGATCATTATCAGGGAACTAAACCAAAGCAATACCGCATTAAACCAAACAGGCCACTTTTATACACAGTTGAGATGGTATAAAAAAGTCAAATTGTTAAAATGTAGATAATTCTTTGTAGAACAGCCTAGTTGTATAAGTGTCCTGGATATTGACATGCAACTATTCTACAAGTGGCTAATTTGATTTTATGCTGTACTGCTTTGGTTTGTTTCCCTGATGATGATCCCTTGGGGATCGAAACATATAGCAATATTGAGTGTGATATTTTAATATAAATATCTAAGGAAAACTGTTGTGTATTCTCTTGGTTGAAGGTTGAGAAATTTCCAGACATTTATGAAACAGACACATAAGCACAGCGTTCCGAAAATACCGCCACTGGATACTACCCCGACCTACTTCACTTCAGCCCGTACAGTATCGCACCATGTTGAGTCTCGCTTGTGCCTGTTTGCGGTGGAATTTTCCGAGGAATATCAATAGACGTTGATTAACTAAAAATGAAATGTTTGAATCTCGCTAACATTATTACGCATGACGTCATACAGCACCCTCACTCAGTCTGACAGGCAACAATAATTTCATACTAGGGTACAAATAAAACCGTCATAAAAATATACACATTCTACATAATTTGGACGGACCTAAAACTTCTACGCCTATTGGGCACACTTCTCGGTATGGCGAATATTCACAGATACATAGAAAGAAAAATAATAAAAACGCAACGCAATAAATATAGAGCCACATCTGACTCACGACAAAGACCAATGATGGCCTCTTGAGAAGACGGTAACAAACTTTGTTCTTGCATAAATTTATGGGACTTCGATAACTATCTGTGCAACCGTCAGCTACTCATGGTGTTACAATAATTATATCGGGGCGAGAATTTATACGGTTCGTCGGCCACATGCTGTGTATTCGGCCGAGTTCTCGTTTTACATACTGTGATAAATACGCGGGAGGTAGGATGCAAGTGGCTGCCATCCTTAATGAAAGCTTTCCACCTGTCAATCAACATACCTTTCAGGAATACAAGTGAAACCTCACATCTGTAATATGAAATCGATTGTCACAGCTCCCTCTTTCTCTCGCATATGCTGGCTCTGGTGTACAGCATTTGACAAGTTTGGGTAAACAAGGTGGCATGAAAATGGTATGGTAAGAGGTGGTGGGGAGGGGGGGGGGGGAATGGGAAGGACAAATGTGATTACATGTCTCGTTACGGGATCAAAACTCCGGGATCAATTAATCAAATGCTTCAATTAATAATTACATTTCCCTATTCCCGTCATGTAAGCACAGAACGCTTATATATGCTGCCTATATAGTAGATTAAAAGTACAGTACGACTCAGAACGTATAATCATGAGAATACAGCCCCCACATACTATGAACGGAAGACGCACAGAAATATAGGCGTAGGGTGTTCTAAAAATGCGCATTAAATTTCTTTTTTTTTTTCAGTTTTTGTGTTTCTATCACATTCTTCATTACCTCATATATTTTGACTTTCGACTATATTACTGATTACATTTTTCACCTACCCACGCGGAATGTGGAACACTTCAACTATTTGGATAGAATGGTAACAAATAATGCCAGATGTACGCGTGAATTTAAATCCAGAATTGCCATGGCAAAAGCAGCATCCAACAAGAAGAAGACCCTTTTCGCAAGTAAACTGGATTTAATACAAGGAAAACACCAGTAAAGTGCTACATTTGGAGCACAGCTTTGAATGGTGCTGAAACTTGGATACTTCGGAAAGCAGATCAGATATACATGGAAAGTTATGAAATTTGGTGCTGGAGAAGAATAGACATGATCAGTTGGACCGACAGTGTGAAAAACGAAGTATTACGCCGAGTCAAGGAGAAAAGAAAATATCCTACCTACAACAAAATGAAGGAAGGCTAAATGGGTTAGTCACATCTTGCGTAGGAACTGCCTTCAAAAACAAGTCATTGAAGGAAATATGGAAGGGACTATCAGACGAGAAAGAAGGCGTAAGCAGCTACTGGATGACATTAACGAAACGACAGGATACTGAAGGTTGAACGAGAAAGCACTACATCGCACCCTGTGGAGAACTCGTGTTGGCAGAGGCTATGGACCTGTCCTAAGACAGACTATTGAATGAATATCATGCATGCTACGTGTTCCGCCTATCTAAGAGACAGTAAAAGTAATCATGAGACAATCACATTTAATAGCTATAAATACCAATACTCTCTGACTCAAACAAACGACAGTAAGATAGACGAAAAGTTGTACTATTAATTTTCAGAATTATATTCACTAAAACAAACTTTTTTTTTCGGTTCTACAGAAAATGTCAAATGTTGAAAAACCGAATAAGCATACAGTAAGATTATCTTGGCCTCCACATCACAGATGCAGCTGAAATGCAATAAAGTATCACCATTCAGACACGTACCGAAATTTAATATTGTCTTTTATTGAAATTACACTCCTTTTGGAATCCAAATCTCTGAAAAGAGTGAGATCATAGACTGAAAGTTGAGAGTGTAGCCTAATACTCTACACATAGTGGCACAGTAACCGTTCGGAACACTGCTAACCAAGAAACGAACGGCACAATATCATAACCTAGAAAACCACAGTCGCCATCACTGTGACATTTCAAATCAGACCGAGTGTGTTTGACATCAGATGCCTGAGAAGAACATTTGGACTCAGAGGGAAGAAAGTAACGAAAGGATGGAGTAAAAGTCGATAAAGAAGACATTAATAAATCGTTTCCTCTACTATATTTTATTAAGGTGATCAAATGAAGATGGATGAAATGGGTGAAGCATGTAACACGAATGGGAGCGAACACAGTTCGTAACGTCTTTGTCAGAAAACCTGAAGAAAACGGGTAATTTGGAACGTCCTAAGTTTAGAAGGCTGGATGATATTAAAACGGTTCTTAAACAGGCAGGTGTAAGGATATGGACTGGATACAATTCGTTCACCGAATATGTGGGGATTAGGTCTTCTAACACGGTAGGGTCTAAACCAACTTCAGATTCAAAAGAGCTGCGGGACCTCGAAATTACCTGAGTGTTTCTTAGACCTCTGTTCCAGGTAGTAATATTCAAAATTAAAATTGCAGAAGTATTTCGTAAATTTAGTCTAAAATATAAGCCTATGCAATGAAGAGGGGGAGTAGCATTACGAAAGTATGAACATAGTAGGCTTAAACACATTCTTAGATATTTTTGGGACTTCGGAAAGTTCAGACCGGTTTCAGTTGCTTTACATACAACCGAATTCAACACAACCAAAAGTACAGCTAATCAACAAACTTTTGATGTACCCTGTACACACTTCCACCAGCGCCCGCTGTGGTACTGGTGTGTACGAACCAATGTGACATTGTGCCTTTGTTGATGGGAGCAGCAATCTGTGATTATGAGCAAACAACTGAGGTGTTTCCACAACTTTACCTGCTTCACGCGCTAAAAGCCTCTCCTACATCAAGAGCATGTTCCATGGAGAACTCTATGCATAAAGCAATTAGAATCTAGTTATTACTCCCACCACTTCTAGCGCGAACCAATGGAAAGCGATGATTGACATGGCAGTTCATTATAATGAGGCGTTATTTAGTTCAGTGCTTTTGTGTTCTGATGCTCCAGTGAAGGTTATCAGCCTGTGCATGCTCTCTCTGCTCTGGTTTCTAACACCTCGGCAAATAAGCAAAATTGAATGTTCTACTTAATAAAGGATGGGAATTAACAGTGCATTTCATTAGTACTGACTATTTCAATTAATAAAGAAGACTGGAAAGGGTAAACGCCATTTAGTAGTTTCCAGCGGTTTTATTCTTGTGCTTTCCTCTATCGCAGAACTTAAATATGCTAAACGTTGTATGGAATAAGTTTTCTTATATTAAAAGGTCAATTTAAAGTCTCATAAATAAGCAATGCATATGGATAAAAATAATAAACCAGTTAAAGTAATTAAAAAATCTCATAAAATCTCCTTAAAATTTCATCAACAGTCCAGGCCATGCATGAAGAAGTCCATTTAAGGCCTTAAATGCATTTTATTATAGATCAAACTGCCTAAAATCTGCCTTGACCAGCAACTGTTAATCAAACTCCCACAGTTTCCAAGTTTCAACGGAAACTGTGCGTTTATTTAAGCGTTATTACTAGGTCATAGGCAGGCAGACGTGACTTCCACAAAATCCGTTCTTTTTGCTTAAAAAATGCCTGAAGTTGTAGACAGGCATTACAAGAACAAAGTTCGTTACTCAGCTGAAACTATCTAAACAACTCTTGGAGCATACCGCTTCTTGAGAAGCCAACAGTCTGTCAATTAGTGACGAAATTGCCCGCGTTTTCTCAGACGGAAGAATCATTAGCGGGTCTACACGTGCACACCCATCACTGGCCCCTCTTCTGAACCAAACCATCCGTCTAATTCAAACACCTTTAACATTTCGTAACATGCTATATTTTATGGTAAGGAGTTGTTCGTCACAAGTACAACCCACAAGCTGGAATACCACCATTTGTCGGCTATTCTTTGCAGCTAGTATCCCTAAGTGAAGGCTGTCTCCACCACCGCAACTCAGTTTAAAAGTAGCGAAGATGTAGTGTTATGCCTTTTATTTCTGGTGCATTTTAAGAACAAAATAAAATATGTTACAAGTATTACGCAATCAGCAAACATTCGGCCCTGGAATGTATTACCCGTTATCAAAACCTGCAACTCTTATGATATATACATAATACGTTTTCTAAACAACGGGAAGGCATTTATTGTGTATGTTTAACATTTTAAAGCCTAGCGGTAACTTTACGTACCACCAGGTTTAATATTAAAAAATTCTACGTGGTGCCCACATTGCGTTTATGTGTTTTGTACGGATCTCAGAACAAACAGCAACTTTTGCCTTATAAAACATTAAGAGACTGGTTTTTATAACCGAAGTGGAGAGTGTTTACAGCGCGGTACGCACTGAGTCCTTATATAAAACAGATACGGTTCGTCTTTAAAGGGTTAAGAACAATTAGTCGATGTATCTATATCTACAGGCACTGCGCTACAATCTGGAAGGTCGCGGGTTCGATTCCTGATGGTGTCATTGGAATTTTTCATTCACTTAATCCTTCCGGCCGCACTATAGCCTTGGGGTCGAATCAGGCTCTAACAGAAATCAGTACCAGGAATATTTGCTTTGGGCGGCGCCCGGGGGGGGGTGGGACGCGACTGGTGTGTGGGACTGACAACTTTACAACATTCATGTGCTGACTGTCTTCAAATATGTGAATCTCAGCCTCCTGGAACCCTCAGGGCCTGTCCGGGTCCGTACAAGGTCTGCTTTCTTTATCTATACATAAACAGCAAGCGTTCATTTTATACGCTACACTGCCTACGTGTATAAATACGAAATCTAAACCAATTCAGGAATATTCATTTTGCCGAAACAATGTCAAATGCAACACCACATTACGTCTTCAACATTTTACTAGTAAGCAGGCTGCAACAGTATTATAGACGTACTGCACCACCACGGGTTTAGCAGCACATAATGGAATTCAGGTGCATAAATGTAGTAGCGTTTTTTTCATAGACAAACTCAATAGAAGTAGTCTGCAATCCGAGGCAGAACTTACCAGAGAACTGCACATGACTCCGAACTGACAAAGACATGAACAGCACTTGTTTCGAAGTTATTCCGAAATTTATTTTACAGTACAAACATGAGACTGCAAGCCAGCATCTGTTCACAGCACGTCGAACTTGGCTTCGCGGAAGCACTCCTTCCTTTTTTTGGTTTCATTTCTTTATGCTCATTTGATGACCTGAATATTAATTTACACAAAACTTTCAGAATATATCTGATACTCTGTAATGAATACAGGCGAATAATAAATTCTACTATGATTTCTTTTGTGCTCAAAATTATTTGTCTTGTTTTCACAGTAATGGTACCATGGACTATGTTTATTTATTTATGTTTTTCTTAAGGAACCCGTAAATAAATAGAATTAGAAAATATTAGACAAGATCAAACAAAAGACTTGGCAGTAACTGGTCCCGACCTTGTTCCTATTTTGAAAAATTCCTCGAGGTACTAGCAAAGACTACAAAAAATGAGTTACTACAGTGCCTGTGATGCGATTCGAAACTAGCACTTCTGGAACCCATGTCAGAAGCACTACAGTTCCAGACTCCTGATTCAGCCCTGTAGTCTGGTAGGTGAGTACCAACGTTTTGCCAAGACATACTACATTCAGTCCTTAGGGCAGTAGTAGTTTCATGGCACTTTCTTCCTGCTAGATGTTGGTAAGGGCTTACCAACTAAAGAATATTCAAAACCTAAATCACAACATGAATTTTCATTGCCATAAAAACCTTAATTTCATGTAGATTTGTTTCTTGTACGGCCCTTTGCCTATCTTAAGACATAACCACAACTGATCTCGTTTTGTCTATCCTATTATCATCCCCGAAGCAGCCCTGGCATATATCACTGTCAGCACGATCACTGTTTATAAAATTTTAGTTGGGTTTATGTTCTATCGTTGTTTGAATGCACCCTCTCTGGCTCCATATTCCTACTGCATACGCTATTTTTGCACTGTCACAGTAAAAAGCAGACGTCACAACAGAGTCAAACTGAATATCATCCATGTTATATGGGCAGAGTATTTCTATTTTATTTAACCGACAGGATATTTCGCATGGAATAACATCACTTCAATTTTATTTATATTTTAGCCTTAAATTTTTCCTTAAAAGTTCTAAAACGCTGACGCATTGAACGCTGTACTATCTGGAAAAAGTAAGCTACTTATAGCCTGCCTGCCTGCATGCATGCATGTATGTATGTATGCATGCATGTATGTATGTATGTATGTATGTATGTATGTATGTATGTATGTATGTATGTATGTATGTATGTATGTGTGTGTGTATGTATGCATGTATGTGTGTGTATGTATGTGTGTGTATGTGTGTGTATGTATGTATGTATGTATGTATGTATGTATGTATGTATGTATGTATGTATGTATGTATGTATGTATGCATGTATGTATGTATGCATGTATGTATGTATGTGTATGTATGTGTGTGTATGTGTGTATGTATGTACGTATGCATGCATGCATGCATGCATGCATGCATGTATGTATGCATGTATGTATGTATGTATGTATGTATGTATGTATGTATGTATGTATGTATGTATGTATGTATGTATGTGTATGTATGTGTGTGTATGTGTGTGTGTGTGTGTGTATGTATGTATGTATGTATGTATGTATGTATGTATGTATGTATGTATGTACGTATGTATGTATGTGTGTATGTGTGTGTGTATGTATGTATGTATGTATGTATGTATGTATGTATGTATGTATCTCCGTTTGTCTGCGGCCTATCCGAATTCCAGGCCTCGAAACAGTATTAGGCCTAGCCTCCTTCGGAATGTAATTCATGTAATTCCACAGACTAAAATTAACTAGAAGGTACGGAATAATTGCCTTAATCTATAACCATTTGGGTAACATTTTCAGGGCTAGGATTGTTAATCGGTGATTACTATATATTAGTACAAAGTAAGAAATCCGTTGTTCACACAGTTGTGAACGCTGAAGTTAAGAACTCCAGAGGTGTGACGTCATGTATTTTGGTACATACGTTCCAAATATTGAGCAGGCCTACAAGAAATAAGAATGACCAGCTAACTCAGGGACACATACAGTAAAACACTGAGTGTTAAAGGGTATGCACAGAATCGTCATAAAAATTTTATGTTTCTCCAATAAGCATGCCTGTTGAAACACAAACTCTGGGTGAAATGTTGAAAAATCTTCGAAAAAAAAAAGTTGGATGAATAAAGCATCACATGAAGGATAGATGAAGACGCGGAGGGCTGTAAACACCCGTGTCGTAATTTCAGTTCTAAACATTACACAGCCTGAAAAAGCTGTTAGTCATATAACTCGTCCCATCACTGTTCGTGGCTCGGTCGTCTCCTCAGCGCACGTAATTTCCCAGAGCCGATGCGTGCGCAAGCCCAATATCCAGGGGGCCCACTTCGGTTTATCGTTGGCAAATCAGAACCTGGACAAGATTCCAAAATCATCACGTCTCTCCTGTCCGTAAACTCGCACACACCTATCCACTAGTCATGCAAGATCCCCATAAAGACAGCGTCATCTAGCCTCGAGACTGCGTAATGCGCAGTTAAATAAAATTTGAACTCCAACTGACAGTTTTTGGTAGGTATGATTGAATTGCAACACATCTGAACTAATCTTACTCCAAACAAATTATTGTATTTACAGTATAAAGTCCGAAAAATTTACAAAGAATATGGAACAATGGAAATGGACTGTTTCATTCTTGAGCATTCTGAAGGACAGCCGCCGTGTGATTGGACAGCGCGAGCTACTCAATGTGTTTCATAATTCTATTAATAAGGCGATTTGGGGTATTACTAAAACTCAAATTCGGCGTTTCTCTCTCCCAATGACGCAGTGCCCAAACCCTCTTCACAATGATCGTAAAAAAATGGTTAGAAACACAGTAAGAACGTTTCTCAATCGGTATTATGTCTTCGATACATAAATCCCAATTTAAAAAAAAAATACGCGCTCGTAAATACTTCCATAAGAGAGACTATATCGATCAAAATTCCAAATCTGTCTTTGCAGAGATAAACGACTGATTTCTCAATTTCAGAAACAGAGACGTTCCACGATGTGTAATAGAACTCGCGGAAAGTAATTACTCATTCAGACGTCGTCTGCAAGTTCGGGTCCTGGTCTGTGTATATAATATTCGTATTTAGTACATTAGGGGCGACGGCCGTGCCGTGGCTCAGGCGGTGAGACGCCGACCTTCCACAGCGGAGGCCCGTGTTAGATCCCAGGTCAGTATCATTCCACCAATACTCCATACTCTTCATCTACATGCCGCTCTTACCAGAAAAACAAGCGGGCAGAGCCTGGGAACGTTCCAAAAAGCAATGCTCTTTCGGAAATCCGTGAGCAGTGGGCAGAAAAGTACTTTCACTCTGCTGTTCACAACGACTTCGTTCCCTGATAACTACCTGACTGACTGACTGACTACCTGACTGACTGACTGACTGACTAACGAACGAACGAACTAACTAACCAACCAACTAAACTAACTAACTAACTAACTAACTAACTAACCCCCATGAAACTGAGTCCCTCCTGAGAAGCTAACGGGTCCTCAGCTAGTCAAGACATTCTCCGCATTTTATGGAACCCAAAGGTTCACCATCGCCTTCACATGCGCCCGCCATCTGTCCCTATCCTGAACCAGATTCATTTCTCCAACTGATCTTGCGTGTTCTGTCAATCGTTAAAATAACATCCTTAGGGAGAACACGTGTCAGTTCCGGGCAACTTATCCATGGAAGGCATATAAGAGCACTGCCGGATGGATGGAAACCACAAACATGACAGTAGGCACCAATGAGCAGGCAGTACTAAACTCGACAGATGGACTGATTGACACGAAATTTGAGGCAGTGGAAAGGACACGTTAAAACATTCAACACCTTATCATGCCCCTGGCAGTGAAATACCGAACACCTGCTTCCATACTACCAGCATATGCAGTATAATTCCTATTTTTGAGTTTGTTCTTTCCGAAGTCCTCCTCCACGGACTTCGGTGTGAACAGTTTCTAGTGAACGACAGGGAGCAGAAGGTGGTTTGGATTTTAATCTTATAATATAGTTTGCGTATTGCGTGGTTGCCGATGTTTCGGAAGAAGCGGCGCTTCGCGGCCTAATGGTCCCTTATTGCCTCCACAGAAACTCCGCCGGATCAGGGCAAGTACAGTCACCGCTAAATAACTGAGGCTCACGAACGTTCAAGGAGACGCCAGCCTGTATTTCTGTGCACAGCCTTCCAGCAGGCTTCACGGCTTGTTTGTTGGGCTGATTGACAGGGAAACCCTTGGACGTAAGGGGAACATGTTGAGCCACCACGTCACAGAACTGCGAGGACGCCTATAGTTAACGTCGGGACGCTTCCCCCGCGCAAGATGGGGTTGAGGGTAGATGGTGTTCTCATGGTCACGTGTCGCCTAGCTTATGATCACGGATCAAGGGCTATAAGAGATGCGTGATATTTTATATACGAACCAGGAAACAGAGTAGCTGTAGGGGAACCTTCACATGACAGCAACACTGACGTGGATGGAGAGCTTACGCGTCTCTTCGACATGGAGACGGATCAGAGGTAAAACTAAAAAAGAGTTAGGAAAAACAATTCATGCAAATGACGTATGCTATCGGACACAAAAAGAGGCGGCACGGAAGAAAATGTGACAAAGGATTTACTTCACTTAACCGTTCAGTGATTTGTTATTTCCATGTTTGTAAAGACATAGAAATAAAATCATTATACTGTCTAGCGTATTATTGGGTTTTCATGTAGCGAGAGATAAAGATGTAATCAGATAAAAATTAAACCATACCGAAATCATAATCTATGTCTTTACGATCATTGGAAATTAAAATACAATTCAACTCGGTTATAATGTCATGAAACGGACTGAAACTCTGTGTTGTCATAAACTAGTGCTTTTACAACCAAGGAGTATAATGTTACAGTTAACAGTGAGGAATTAATTGGTACCACAGAATATCTGACGCTATAGGCGAGGTGTCGTATAAACCGATGTCGTTATAACCGGGTTCAACTATACATACATCTACTACGAACAAATTTCCCTAGTTAAAATATACAGGACTGTTACTCCGAAAATGTGTGTGTGTGAGCGTGTATGCGTGCGTGCGTGCGCATTATGTACGTAAAATCGCGAAGTTACGGCACTCCGATGCGCGAGCAGCCTATTTTATGGTGGTAGTGTGAGTGGTAGGGCGGGCAGATGAGGGGCGGAGAATGTGAGTGCAGCGTGTCACCTCTCTTTCTAAAAACATACCTCTGTGTTCTTACGTTCTCATATCATTTCTTCAGTCGGAGTCCGACGATAACGTAAGTATTCAACGCCCATGTGCATGGTCTCCTATTTTAGACAGGGCCACAGCGCAGTACCAGTATTCTAGGAAGGGCAGTGTTTTTGTTCGGCTAACAGCTGGCAACATGGAACGATCTCCACTTTGCTACGGCTTCTAACCAGCTCACCCGACATCCCTCTAATACCGCCTGCGGACGATACTAAGTGGAGAGACTAAAATCGGTCTTTGTGCAGTGCCATAACATTGCGTCCAGGCTCTACGCATGTACGTACTTACATACGTGCGGATGTACGTATTTATTTACTTATTTATTTATGCATGTGTAGGCCTACGTATGCATATCTGTGTGTGTGTGTGTGTATGTATGTATGTATGTATGTATGTATGTATGTATGTATGTATGTATGTATGTATGTACGTACGTATTTTATACAGTGCTAAACATAACGCTTCTTCGTATTTGAAGTACATTATTTATGTATATATATATACACACACACACACACACACACACATACATACATATATATTTCCACTTTAGCAGAGGTTTTCCTTTCCCTGTTACTATCACACGGCGCACGAATCATATTTCCAGTTATATGCAAGGCGTTCCTAAGTCGCTTTCCTAACATTGTATAAAATGAGTTTGATTCGCTCTTTCTTTTCTCGCTGGGAGGCTGCCACGGCAACCATTGTTACTGCCTTCTCTACGCGGTACGAGCTGAGTCAATCTAACATGGTTTCCGTAGTTACCGGTGTGTTCTTTGTGATGTACGTATAGACACAAGGTGCACTACAAAAATTTTGCTGTCCTGAATAACAACTGCAACAAATAAAGTAGCTTATAAATTATTTAAATAGCTGTAGAATCGTCATAACCTGCCATCGCACGCAGTATGACCTATGCCATCTCGTGCGAAGACCAGGCACGCGGCTAGTACTTGCTCACAGCAGCACACATGCAGACGATTCTGATCGTTTCTAAAAAACGACGCCATTGGTATCATCCAAATCGACGCCACGGTCCAATCTTACGGCTCCAAGGCTTCGGAACTTGACTCTTCACGACTCCGCAAGCCATCTCTAAACACTACCTTTCTCCGAACAGAGCAACGAATCACCGTACATTAAATATTTCCCACGTGTAACATGACTCGTGCATTTAGCGTCGCCGATCCCAGTGGCCGCGCGGTCTCACGCGTAGGTCTGCCGCCACGCGCTTACTGGAATCGTGAGTTCGAATTCCACCAGGGGCATGGATGTTTGTCTCTTGTGTTTGTGTTGTCAGATAGAGGTCTCTGCGACGGGCCGATCCCTCGTCCAGAGGAGTCCTACCGACTGTGGTGTGTGTCTGAGTGTGATCAAGTGAAAATAAACAACCTCAACATCTACTGAGATTAGGTAGAAGAGGGAAGGACTACGTATTTAGCGTTACGATTATGTAATAAATGAACTACAACAAGCGTCATAATTCCAGTGCAAGTGTGCTATTAGTACTTACAGTTACAGTAGTTACTCACACAGCCAGCAGTAGTGTCGAAGACTGATTTTAAGCTTTGTTCCCTAGCAAGAGGGGGAAGGGCGTAACTCGTTAACAAATTGCTAACATTTATACCAGCAAAATACCTAAACAAATTCTAATTTGTAGGGCTTTGCTTGATGACAAAGTAGCAGTTCAGAGGGTGTGTGTCGCTCTGCAGTTACAGACGCAGAGCCAGCACAGTAGAACAGCGGGGTAACTTACATTGTTGTTGAGACTACGGTCCAAAAATATTATCGAACGTCACGGTTCTTTGAAACTGCAAATCGACTGCATAGCTATAAAAATTCTAGAGTCGCGACATTTTCTGTTGATGCGTCTACCAAATTACATTATGCCTGAATAGGGATAAAAGATCTAACGATGATGAAACTGTAGTTTTCAAACTGAAGGCTGCGGAACCCTTGTTTGTCGTCGCGCAATTTTCTGTTGATACGTCTACCAAATTACATTACACCTGAATAGGGATAAAAGACCTAACGATGATGAAACTGTAGTTTTCAAACTCAAGGCTAAGGAACCCTCGTTTGTCCTTACGTTTGTTTAAAACTGGTTCAGAATATCAGGTTACTCACACGCTATATGCGTTCTTATTATCTGTTTGTATTTTTTTATTAACAAATTTTTATCAACTGCAGAGAAGAACATCGAAAGTGACGGTGAATGTAAATGGCTAATTTGACACTGGTAACGGTCATATTCTATCTGACTGTAACAGAACAGGCTCACTTACTGCAATTATCTTACATCATTACGCGTTAAGTGACTTTGGTATATCTAATGACGCCATGGAGCATACTCCTTATTAAATTTTTGATGGTATTTTTGTGGTCAAGAAATTTTAATGCTCTTACGAAAACGTTAGAAGTATTACCTTCCCCGTAACAGCTAGCCAACAAAACCTATGGCAAGCCAGTTGAATCAAGTACAAATCATATTAATTTAAGATTCACTTTCGTCTCCGACTCAGTAATCAAAACAATACTCAGAGAACAGGATAAATCATAAAGTTAAATCGGATGAGTTCCTCACGGTGCTGACTACGCAGAGTACTGGCTTCTACTGTACGTTACGTAACGACCATATAAACCAGACGACAGCAAACTTTTACTTACGAAGTTAATCATTATTTATAATTGATACAGGGTCACTAAATCGTATAAGCCTACCAATCAATAAATACAAAATTCGCCGACCATACATTGCTGCGATTTTAACCCGGTGATTTGTCAGAGCCAGCGCCCTACAAACCGCCATATATACTGCAGACATCAAAGAATAGCAAGGAGATGAGCAAACTTGAATGACAAGGCCTCCCTCTTCACAGACGAAACTAGCTCCAGCGACCAAATATTTCAGTCTTTTTCGCCAAAATTTCTTCCTTTTATTAACATACCAGGGGCCGCGGTGGCGCAGTTGAGGCACTGTGCTACAAACCGGAAGGTCGCGGGTTCGATTCCCGATGGTGTTATTGCAAATTTTCATTGGCATAATCCTGTCGGTCGCACTCAGTCTCTAACAGAAATGAGTACCAGGAATATTTCCTGGGAAGGTAAAGGTGGGCGGTGCGTACGGCTGACAACCTTACCACCTTCATGTGCCGACTGTCTGGAAATCTGGGAGCCTCAACCTCCAGGAACCCTCAGGGCCTGCCCAGGCCTGTAATGGGATTGCTTTACCTTTATTAACATACCAACTAAATGCAGGGGCGCAAGTTATCCGTCAACTATACAGGTAGATCTGTTTTTTTTTTCATTTAAATTGCTTCGCACTTTCACATATCTGAACAGGTATCATAGAGTACTTAAATTAAGCTCAGATTTGAAATTATACTATATTTACCATACTGTTTACAGCGCTGCTCTACGGGACGAGAATAAGGAGTGGCAATGAAATGGCAGAGCACGAACATCAGCTTCCACCGAGACAGGAGATTCCATTTACTTAAGGCGACAGACAACGTGACATATCACAGAAGATGCGACACCACAGTTCCAAACATTGCAAATACCACTACCGTTAACCCTTTAAAGACGAAGCGTATCTGTTTTATATAAGGACTCAGTGCGTACCGCGCTGTAAACACTCTCCACTTCGGTTATAAAAACCAGTCTCTTAATGTTTTATAAGGCAAAAGTTGCTGTTTGTTCTGAGATCCGTACAAAACACATAAACGCAATGTGGACACCACGTACAATTTTTTAATGTTAAACCTGGTGTTATGTAAAGTTACCGCTGGGCTTTAAAAGGTTAAACAAGAAGCTGATGAAGTTCTTCTTGCCCCGCAGCACGCGTGAGACTCGTCTAACATTCTGAGGAAGGAAGCCCACAAAATTAATGTGCTATTTCATTGTGCGGTAGTTCTAGAGAATCTCATCACAACAAGGAAATGTGTCGGTTACGATGCCTCGCGGTGAAAGCCGTTTCTGTTTAAGAAAATAAGACCCAGTTTTAAAATATTAATTTTATTATACGCATAAAGGAAATGTACGACGTAAACTCTCACGACGCACGCTTCGTAAGTACTTGTAATGACAACTACGAACATAGCAATAATTAGAGTAATAACAATGTTTCGATTATAACCCACACAAAGACAACAGACACTTCGCTTTTGTCTTGAATTACGTCGATATTTTGCTTGCTGCTAAGTAAAAATACACTAGCCTTTAATGTTTGATGATGTAATGATGATGATAACTTTTAGGCATTTATCTAGTGATAGTGGGCTGGGATAGCGTACTCGGTATAGCGACTCGCTACGGGCTGGACGGTCCGGGTATCGGATACCGGTGGCGGCGAGATTTTCCGCAGCCGTCCAGACCGGTCCTGGGGCTTACCCAGCCTCCTATACAATGGGCACCGGGTGTCTTTCACGGGGGTAAAGCGGCCGGGGCGTGGCGTTAACCATCCACCCCATCTAGTGTCGAGGTTAAAGAAAGAGTAGAGCTCTATCCTTTATTACCCCTACGGCACTTCATGGCCTGTTCTAGGGTGAACTTTACCTCACATGTCTATTAATAACATTAACACTTACCACGACAGAACGTCTGTGTGGTGATATGAAGAGAAGAAATTAACCCTTTAAAGACGAAGTGTATCTGTTTTATATGAGGACTCAGTGCGTACCGCGCTGTAAACACTCGCCACTTCAGTTATAAAAACCAGTCTCTTAACGTTTTATAAGGCAAAAGTTGCTGTTTGTTCTGAGATCCGTACAAAACACATAAACGCAATGTGGGTACCACGTAGAATTTTTTAATGTTAAACCTGGTGGTACGTAAAGTTACCGCTAGGCTTTAAAAGGTTAAGAGCATGGAGTGCAATTTTGGTAAAACAATAGATAAGTGTTAGGAAACATTACACAACAAAATAGGCTGTACTGTAAAAAAGTACTGTTGTGGAGAGGAATATTATGAGCCAAGTAATCACAGTAATGAAATCAGCTGCATGGCTAGATTTATCGTTCAGCTCCCTCGCCCTAAGCCCAGAGCCCATTCTTAACCTGACCGATGTGGCAGAAATTCGCCCGTTAAATCAAATGGTGAAGTTCCACAGACACAAACTAAATGCATCCTATTGGGACGTTACGCGCATACAGAGTTTGTAGTTTACTTCTCTGATTTGAATTGTATAGTTACTTTTCAGACACCCACGTGCAATAACATCTATGCTCTAAAAGAGAATATTTTCAGTCTTGCCAGAACTGGATCACGACAGGCAAAATGCTTAGTGATGCAATTCGGTCCGGTGTCTCTTTCGGTTGACTGAAAGCAAGCACCTTCCAGACTCCGATTTCAACTGAATTCTTGGTCAGCACTTCATATCCTAACAGTAACCGATACTGTGACATGCCCGTTTATCGGTACTAAAGCACAGGCCAGTGTAGGCTCTACATGATAGAGAATGGACTTCACTTATTCCGTAGTTTGTCGTACGACAGGTCCTATTCCAAAGCGACTTCCACACAGAGTGTGATCTAATGCTTCCTCTTTCAGTTTCCAGTATCCTGTCGTTTGTTCAACCCTCTAAAGACGAAGCGTATCTGTTTTATATAAGGACTCAGCCCGTACCGAGCTGTAAACACGCTCCACTTCGGTTATAAAAACCAGTATCTTAATGTTTTATAAGGCAAAAGTTGCTGTTTGTTCTGAGATCCGTACAAAACACATAAACGCAATGTGGGCACCACGTAGAATTTTTTAATCTTAAACCTGGTCGTATGTAAAGTTACCGCTAGGCTTTAAAAGGTTAAGGTCATCCATTATCTGTTTACGTCTTCTTCCTTGTCCTCCCGTCGCTTCTAACCTTCTTCTACCGTTCCTTCAATCACGTGTTTTAGAAGGCAGTTCCTACGCAAGATGAACATCCAGTTAGGCTTCCTTCCTCTTAGTGTATGTACGACATTCCTCCTTGACTATGTGTAACGGAGTATCAGAGTTAATAATGATTAAGAAACTCCACGGAACACACTCCGTGCTGAGTAGCTACGAATCCTCATCCAAACAAAAGTCTACGTTTAATAGAATCCCAGGTTTCAGTACAGTGTTCACATACTCTGCCAAAAAGAAAGGGCCCTTTGTACTTGGGATAAGCCACGGGTCAAGAAGCCCTCACTTTATGAAACTATCTTCCAAAGAGACGTCACGCAAGGCCTCATAAATGACGATTCGTAACAGAAAACTTTCCGTAACTCAACTACAATATGGTTTGAGTCCGGTTACTTACAACTAAACGTCGCCTGTTATTTCACAAACCTAAGTGTATTTTAAAACATTCGACAAGGTTACTCAAAGTTTGTATTTCAAACTGCGGTGTCAACACAATTTGTAGCACGTCACGTACCTACGAATTTCACGGATCCTAGTTTCTGTCATAGAGAACCTCTTACTCTAACGTTATTTCAAATGACGAAAACGTGTAATTACTTCACGTATAGACAAAACTAAGGAAAATTGTGGGAGGAATCCCAACAGACCGTATTTAACAAACCACAAAATCGTTTATAAACATACGAAGTGTTCTGAATGTATACATTGCTTTCAAGATTGCTACCTTCTGAGATGTTATGTAGTGTATTTTGGTAAACTGATACAAAGCTTTCGAAGGTAGCTAACGCCTTCATCTTCAAGGCTGAAGGCACATATACATGCTGATGATGGAGCAAAGTATTCCCGAAACGCTGGTACTTAGCCCATCTATCATACTACATGGCATCATATTCCAGAAGACAATAAGCAGAATGCCAATGAGAAAATCAAAGTTCACGTATTCCCTTGTTGCACACAGATTAACCACCTGTGCCTTGCTATATATAGTGGCTTACAGCTGTAGCTTATAGAGGTGGGAGATTACAGTGCAAGCACAACATATATCAAACGTAACTACACGCATTCACTTTAATATAGAAACAAAGTACATACTTAGTAATTCCGTCATACTGAAATACATAACAAGCAGGTGCTAGTTTGACGGAATGCTTTAGCGGTCGCAGTAAACAACGGCTTGAAAAGAAAAGCCCCGTCTTGGAGGGAAATAGTGGAAAGGAAACCACGCCCTCATAGCAATATATCCACTGGTGACAACACCGAGGTGCTGGTTCTGAGTTTCTGTACGTAAACTTCCGCATAAAGTTACAATCCGGAGTTGTGATATCGTTCAGCAATATATAGTCTGCACTGTTCACAAATACAGTGCTGGGAGTACCAAATCAAGGAGGATGAGACGGGCGAGACACGTAACGCAGACTGAAGGGACGAAAACTTCAGATCAGACCGTACCTATAAAATCCGAAGTAAAGGCGAGGCTTGGGAGAGCTGCGAATAGATGGGAGAATATAATTTGAATAAAGGTGAAATAAGTAGAATGTCTGGGCTAAGAAGAGTTGGGATGCAAATAATAAAAAAGAGTGGCAAATTTTAGTTACATGGCAATTAACCATTGGTTTCATAAACGGCGGAGAATTTACTGACCACCTCAATCACTACAAACTTAAGAACAAATGTCTCCGCAACATACAGACAAGTCGAGGAGTTTCTCGAACACTAGCCTGAATCGGTAACGGGGAAAATTATGGGTCCTTTAAATACTAGTAGCAACTTTATGTACAACCAGGCTTAACACTAAAATGTCCTGCATCCTCTCCAGAGTGCATTTACGTGTGTGTTTTGTATAGATCTCAGAACAACCAGCGATTATTTCCCTGTACAGGATTAACTCACTGGTATTTGTAACGTAGGACACAGCTTATTGCGCGGTACGGATGGAATCTTGGAATATCACCCATTTTATTTTTCGTTTTTAAAGGTCCGATTTTTAAAAAAACGGAATATGGAAATTATACGTTCACTTGGAGACAAATTCGAATAATTTTTTGCAGCATTCATCACATAAACACATGCATAAATCTTCACAATTATCAGCGGCATTTCTACACTATAATAAACTGTACAAATTTCATTTTGTAACTTGAGTCATCTATCTAGTGTAGTGTCAATATCATATGCGAAAGATAAAGCGTCGTTTCATTAGCAGCATTGTCAAATTGAGACCATCGTCGTGACAATGACATTCATGAAGGTTATAAAAACTGCATTTACATAATAGAACTTAATTATATTTAGGGCCCACGTATACAACAACACAGTACAGTACTTGCAAGCAGACATAAATGATTTCCTCCCGATGAAAGCAGACGTGGCATATTAGAGGGACAACGAAAATGTGATCTGGTGAAGGGCATACTGGACACAGAACGAATCAATAAGATCCTGCCATGTGGTGGCGGTGGCGGTGGTGGAGGTGGCGGCGGTGGTGGTGGCGGCGGCGGCGGCGGCGGTGGTGGTGGCGGCGGCGGCGGCGGTGGTGGTGGTGGTGGTGGCGGCGGTAGTGGTGGTGGTTGCGGCGATGGTGGTGGTGGTGGCGGCGGTGGTGGTGGTGGCGGCGGCGGCGGCGGTGGTGGTGGTGGTGGTGGTTTTAACAGTAGGTGCTGTTGCTGCTGTTGATACATTTTTGGTTGCGATACCAATCAACCCGTAATTTCAAGGGTCGTGCTGTTTTCTGCGTACAGTTAGACGATTCGGAACAATCAACCACTCATTCTCCGGGTTATGCTGATTGAAGTCGAGATGAAGGATCCGACTTCTGGCACTTTCTTACCACTAAATGAATCTGGTCGCTTACTGGAGAAGAGCTGGGATTTTAAATGGAAAAGAAAGTTACTTATTTCGCGAATTTTCACAAATCGTTTTGGAGTTAGGGATTGGCCTCCAAACGTTTTCGTTTCATAAAATTTATTAAAACTAAGCAAATATAACGTCATGAAATATACACAGTTTCACTTACTTCAGCAGGTAACAGGCCGAATTACATCTTTGTAAAAATTACCTGAGTATTTACCGTAATATTTTAAAGCACGGTGGTTAATAAAAGTACCATCTGATTAGCGCGAAAAATCTTTCAGTTGCTTCCACACATTGTACTTTTGTATTCCGTACAGGTCTCAGAGCGAACAGAGACAACACGCCCACGAATTATTAAAAATTAATTAAATATAATCCATTTTCCTCGCACTACACAATTATCCTACTTAAGTACGTACACAACTAAATGTGCTTATACTCAGTACATGTTATATTGCACACTACGCATTATTTACACAGTTTAACGAGGATGTACGTTTTGTGTTTCCACCAACGATTTTCCCTTGTATATACCTGGCTCTCCCTGATGAAGGTTCAGCAGGGTCGAACTATGTTTGAGAATGTAGAGCACGAAATATTATATATATATAGGTATATATATTAACCTTTTGAAGCCTAGCGGTAACTTTACGTTCGACCAGGTTTAACATTAAAAAATTCTACGTGGTGCCCACATTGTGTTTATGTGTTTTATACGGATCTCAGAACAAACAGCAACTTTTGCCTTATAAAACGTTAAGAGACTGGTTTTTATAACCGAACTGGAGAGTGTTTACAGCGCGGTACGCACTGAGTTCTTATATAAAACAGACACGCTTCGTCTTTAAAGGGTTAAGTGTAAGCGCACTTAGTCGAACTTATTTAAATAACCAAGTGACCTCTGTAATGCGGGGACACAGTTTCATCTAAGAGAGGATCTGAAGTTTTACGTCTGATTTAGGTGAATTTCATGAATCATAGGGTTAATATTTTCTATTCTTGCTACTGTGATTAACGTGTGTGCTATAACATGCAATTAAACTCTGTGTGCTATAAAATGCAATTAAACTCGAGTTAATGGACAAGATATTAGAAAAAAATCAGTTAAATCTCTCTTTAAAATGGGAATGAAAAATGCAGTACTATCCACACCATACCATTACAATGTTTCACGGCATCTTCTAGTATTCAAAAGAACTTGCATGCCTACCGACTGGAACTGCAAATACCCTACGGAATAACTAGGTTCTAGCGCGCTGTTTCGAACCAGTGCACTAAAATTCACATCCATCAGTAAATAGGAAAGATTCGTCGAGGAGCGTAGTGGATAATATTAATTATCTTTATTGGCAGGAAATATTGGTACACAAACATAACATTTCTCACGAAAGGTATATAACGTATTCAGCATTCAATCGTACCAAGAATGCCTTGGTATTTTTCGCTATTCATACTATCGATTATCTTTGTACCCACGTCACACACCGTAACACTGGAAACAGAGCACAAACTCGGACATTACAGATTGTGTTAAAAAGCAGATAACAAATTACATCTAAACTGATCTCAGTGTATACAATATAGAAAAGCATTCAAACTAAACAACCTAACAAACACACGTGGAGGTTCATACAATTTCTGCAGTGACTGATTACGTAGACTCTACCGAAAAATATTTTAAGTATTATTTAATAATTTTTTGAAAAGACGTTTGTACACCGAAAAATATGTGTACGGAATTAACAGACATATTTCTTGTACGCTGATGGACAATTTCATGTATCTGAACTAAGAACGAGAGGCACTACTCCGTGACCTTGATTGACATTACTACTCCATATTCAAGCAGTCATCGAAAAATCAACCAACAGAAGACATTAGTATGATTGTCTTGCGAAGAACCATTCCAAACCTTGCGCTGACTGCAAGAAGTTTTAAATCTAACCTGAATATATATCCTCGAGACCTAGATGCTTTATCCTACTTTAAACAGTCCAAAATTACCCACCAAAATACTGACTGCGATAAAAGGTAACACTACAAGGTAACACTATGGCCCTGGGTTTGACTCAACCTCTAACAGAAATGAGTGCCGGGAATATTTGCTGGGCGGTAAAGGCGGCCGGTGCGTAGGCTGACCTTACCACCCTCATGTGCTGATTGAAGGTTTGGGAGCTTCAAATTCCTGCAATCCTAATGGCCTGTCCAGGCCTGTAATGGAACTGCTTTATCTTTTCACAAATCCTTACCAACACTTCAACCAATACGACTTCGCTCCTGATGGTTTGCCAAGCAAGATTACATAAGCAGGCTTGTATTACTAATCTTGTCTACGAGATATATACAGGCCTAACATAACGCTTCAACCTGTTAAATCAGGGAACAGAATTCACCGGCTTCTCATTTGAATTTCTATCCAATCTTGTGCTTGCAAACAAGTTCCTCTGAAGGCATTATCATGTAGGTACAAGCCAATCTTACGTACCTTCAGGAAACAGATGTTAACATTTGGCATTTATTTCACAACTTAGAAGTTTAAATAAATTACTATGTAAACAAGGAGATTAGTAGTTCTGGAATAACAGTACGAGAACTGTATTTATGTGGAGCAACTGCTGCGTTGTTATAATCAGTTCAGCTGTAAATAATTACCGAGAACATAGAGGTAACGGTAACCAGTGGCGTAGCTAGGTTTTCTGGTGCTCGGGGCCAGTTATCACAGTGGCCGCCCCTAAAAGAAATTACGAAATTTAAAAAAAATCACAAATATTTATTGAATTTCCTTATACTAGGCTCAGTAATTTAAAATTCGTTTACTGCAGCAAATCAATTTCTTCGTTTAAAATATTAATTTCGTCCCCCAGCTTTACTCTCGTTCGACTCTACTGCCGGGGGCCGCCACACCACCGGCCCCCCAATCCAGCTACGTCCCTCGCGGTAACCACCTAAGAACTATATTCAGGGAATACCAGATTTTGTTTTGGATCATATTACCGGCTACAGGCATTAAAATTCTCTTTCATTTCTCAGCCTCTCGAAGGAGATACTAGGGCAGAAATTCGTAACAGAGAACAATCTTCTCCTTCAAAATCTTCACCTAATTAAACATCACCACATTCTTTCCATCTCACTCGGGCTTAAAATAGCAGCCCAACAATCAGCAGCACTGATTAATTACAACGACCTTGGTGTTCTTACAGTTCACTTGTCATAGTAACTACGTCAGTTACATACCGCGCGCCCGTCTTAAAACCGTCTATTGTAAGGCATTTAAATTACCTTATTTCAAGCTTAGACCTAGGGGTTATCAAGACGTTGAACCAACTGGATCTTCTTCGGCTTTGTGCAGAGATTCGCAGATTCAAAGAACTACGTAGCACAATGCAACAGACGCTTCTATTTCCATAATATATCTTTCGTTCCATAAACCCTTCGTTGCGAGATGTGCTGCACGTGTTCTTTCACTTTTCACCACCAATCCTATCCTGTAGATGGAAGGAGGTTGAGGAGGACCCAAACACCCACTTTCTAAGGTTGCTCGTAAAAAGGCATAAGCGAAAATAGATACTGCTGATCCCGCATTTCAAAGCAAGGATCTGGGGACTTAAAAAACACAGAACACTAAGCTAGTATAGGGATTTTTTAAATGACAAGAGATTACCAATTATGATTCACTATTTATTCAAGAAAGATTAAGCCTTTCTCTACAACCAAAAATGGTTCGCAAGACAAGATTCACACTTCTGCTACAAAATAAACCAAAACTGTGTTTACATGGCAAAACCGCTAAGTGGTGACAGATTACAGATTAGGATAGCATTATAAGAGGTCTAAGTGTCTTATATTAGTCACATATTTATTGGCACGAAAAAAATTAGAAGACATAAGTTTATACATGACAAACATAATTAAATTTAAAATATTAAAAGAGCCAGTCTAATTCCGAAATTTAATACTTTCGAGCTTTGCACAAGCCCAACAAAGATATTGCACTTTAAAACTACCAATCGCAGGACTCATGAGTACTTGTAGAATTGTTAAAATGCTACTGACCAAAATGCTACTGACCCCGGATATCATCATAATAGAGTTCACGACGTGAATATACACTACCGACGATCCTGCTTTGCAACTGCAGAAAATATCTGACGAAGTTATTTATGAATCCATAAATCGCGTAATTAGAGTTTATTTCCCACATTTGTAATGGTGAACTCAGCCGATACTATGCATCCCAAAATTTATATATAACTCAGATTTTGACATTTAAAAACTCCTTCCTTGCCCGCAAATGCCATATACTTGACTGTTCAGTCAGCACCTCTGACGAGTGTTATTGTATCTCAGCGTGAAGGTTAGCACTGGCAACGTATTTACCTGCATTTGCAAAAAGACGTAATAATCATCTGAAAGCACCACTTTAATTCCATTCTACTACGCTAAAGTACCAGAAAAAAGTACGTGGTTGACTGCGAGATAAAACTATACATACAAACAAACAAACCCGTCTGTTGAGTGAAATAATGAATGCCTGAAGAAAAGTATGTGCAGGTTTGAACAGTAATGTAATTTTACAGCTACACAGATATCTACAAAGAACCTGTAAGAGGTTAATGAAAGCATCAATAACTTGTTTTCATTCCTTTTTGTGTTAAATCAACATAAAACGGGATTTATTTACATCATCACAGCGGGAACCAAATCGGTTTTAATCCAATTTATGCTGGATATGTTAGCGCCTCCCAATAATTCTAGTCCCTCATTTCTCCATTAATAATGGTTTCTTAACGTGCCTGGGAACAAGCGTAACTTGATTTTCATTGCTTCTGAGATACTGTAACACATAAAGAATATATAGTGACGATGAGATTAGTAAAAATGGCAAGTTCTGCTGAAAACTGACCGAATTCATGCTTGTATACTGTCTTGGCCAGCGGCTGTCGCAACGTACGCAGGGTTGTCAAAATTCATAACACGTTTACAAATGAATTATATGACGACAGTTATTTCGTATACGCTTTCTGCAATGAAAATAGTAGGACAGCTGTGGTTGAATGCCGGCAACGATACACCCTCTTCCCTCTTCCTGCGGCTCACCTCTTCTACCTACTCGTTACAGGTGCAGAGGGTTACTTTTGCATCTGATCACACTCAATGACACACATACACAGTTGGCAGGACTCATCTGGTCGAGGGATCGGCCACTCGCATGGACCTACACCTGACAACACATAACATCCACAAGAGACAGACATCCATGCCCCTGGCCGGATTTGAACTCGCAATCCCAGCTAGCGAGCGGCCGCACACCTACGTCTTAGACAGCGCGGCAGTGGGGAGGCAACGATATTCGCTTCTCAGAATTCCACACCGCAGAACATGTCAAACAGTGCACTGGACTCCGAGGAAGACCGGTTCCTTGCCACAAGCGAAGGCACGACATGAACTATAACGGCGTGCAGACGGTAATGTTTTGGCAGCAGTTCTGCAAAGCCTAAGTACAAGTACATGCAGAATCTCTCTGGCGACTGGTGTAGCACAGACAATTTTGGACCACGATCATTGCTACCCGTATCACATTCAAGAAGTACAACACTTATTACCGGAGATCATGCCAATCATGTGAAATTTTTTCAATGGCTGCAACCATGGCCGAAAATTTTTGCCTGACCTTCGCTTCACGGATGACGCTCAATTTACCCGGGATGGTATTACCAAAACAAATAATTCGCGCCAATGAACACAATAATATCAACGAAGTAACAAAATATAATTTTGAAAACCAATTTTCAGTTACATATGTTGTGTAATGTTAGGCAATAACCTCACCGGACCCAACGTTAACGAGGGACATTTGAACTATGCGTCTTACAGGAATGTTCTGGAAAGGAAATTACGGCTCCTTACAGAATGTGCCTCTTGCAACACACGGACGAACGTGGCTACAAAACGACGGAGGACTTCCACATTTCCGCGGACAAGGGAAGGAATTTTGGAACGAAAAATAAAAAGGCAGATGGACAGGGTGAAATAGACGAGCGGCTTGGCCCAACTTGAACCCATTAATGTGTTTATGTGGAGTTTCATGGGTCGAGAATGAATTGCATCTGTGAATCAGAAGTAAGGTGTCAGTTACTAGACGCCATAAGTGTTATCAGAAACGAAATGGGACATGTTAAATGGTAACATTCAAGGGCACACAGACTGCCCATATGGAGGCAGTGTAATAGTGAGCATTCAAAACATGTGTTACCATAACGCTGAAAATTAAGTAACGTTATAAAGCTTTAAAGTGATGATAGTAACGGTGCGCCGAAAAGACTCTCTTGTTCAGCGCTACACTACGATAGGGCGAAGCATGTTAACTGCGTCGAAACGGCGTTTAGTTCGTTCAATAATTTACTGCTTCAAACCATTTGCAGAACACGCTGCTGAAGTTTCGTAACTGCGTCATGGAACGTGCTTTATATGACTCAGAAAACTTCGGATGTGATAGCAAGACTGTACTTTTAAAACAAAATAACACAACAATCTTATCATATAGAATTTAAACATACGTTAAGAAATGCGCGAATAGTAAGACAAATGTTATGCATTCTCTCAAATTTAAAACTGTCTCGAAAGCCGCAGTAAGTACGAAGAATCGTAACAGGTATTAAACACGTGTTTCAGTCCCCTCCACAATGCTTCCTGCAAACATTTTCTGCCTTGATAAATATTTTGCGAATGACGTGCAAATTAAACTCGGGACGAGCGCAGAAATACGTGTAGGCCTTCACGTACGCGTCGTGTTATCACTGTCAGATTTTAATGTTCCAAAAGAGTCCACATGTTTCAGTTGAATTTAAATTTTATAAAAATCCGTCCTGGTATTCCAGATTCGTTTCATGATTTAAGATGTACAGGCGGCAGGACGGATAACGGAAGCGTATGACGCAGTGTCACTGGATGCTCGGTATAATGCGAACGTACATGAAATTATGCAGTGTTACAGTATGTAATGTAATTAAAATTATGTCGAAAATATTGTCGCTCAGTGTGTTGGTGGAGAAGGCCCACGTCCACTCGTCCAGCACATCATAATGAAGTGCCTCGACACAACAGGAAACTTCATGTTGATTCGTTAAGTTTATTGACCAGCTTAGTAACTACAATCTTTGCGAAGTACACCCTGTGCCTTGCAGCAGTAGGATATCTGAATGTGCCAAAAGTTTACCAGGAAATAATAAAACTCTCAGTCAGAATTCGCACCATTAACTACAGGCCTGTTAGTTACACTGACATACTTTACATATGAAATCAAATCATAAAGCATGAAATGTAGGTAACC
Organism: Coptotermes formosanus; assembly: GCA_013340265.1. Lineage (NCBI taxonomy): Eukaryota > Metazoa > Arthropoda > Insecta > Blattodea > Rhinotermitidae > Coptotermes > Coptotermes formosanus. The sequence continues at coordinate 403,838 of BLKM01012018.1, forward strand.
AAAGGGTATTCAGAGACGTGGACCATTTTACTGTCGTACGTTATGTATTTGGTTACCTACTTACCATGCACAGTAATGACAGAACATATGGATCTTACAAAATTTCAATTCACTATGCAAAATTTTAGACTAAACGTACTGAAGAAAAAATACTGTGCCGATAGGTTTGCCACATAATATTGCCATTAATTTTCAGTGCATTACACTATTTCTTGCAGCACCGTATCTTTACTGTTTTGCAGCAGATGACACCTATTCTGTTTCTCATACGCAATAATTCAGTAACAAGAACCTTTGACTGCATGTAATCCATTCACCTAAAAAGAAAATTGAATTACTCTCAACATTATGTGGAAAACTTATGTTATTTAACAGCTGATTTTTTTTTAAATTTGGCACGCGTTGTTTCTTCGTTGGATCAGAGAGGGAAGTTTCAGAAAAACGTCAGTCAGTAATGACTCTAAACTCTAAAATTACCAAGAAATAGACATATAGTTATATACATATATGTGATAACAGTGATGAAATGAAAAGACACCACTGACTATGATAACTAGCACTCTGGCAGGAATAACCTGAAATTAAACACCACTTACACGCAGGCCCGCCACTGGACAGGGACTTGAGTCGTATCGCTCCGAAGTTATGTTAGTGATTATTTGTTTAGCTGGACACAGTTCTGCGTTAAGTCTGAGGCTATCATGGATTGTGCTCCAGGTGACAGTATAGTATCTTAGCTAACGCATGTAACACATTGATAAACCAATCCTCCAAGGAACTAGCACCTCACAAATTTACTGGCCGGGCAGAAGAGATTACGAATGGACATTCATGGTCCGAATATCTGCAAAAGTAACTGCGAACAGACTCACAAATACGCACCACACACCTTATTTGGTAAGTCGCGATTTGTCTGCATATGACTGGAAAGAAAACATTGCGAGACCAACATGCTAAAACTCTCGGTTGTGGCCAACAACGTTTAAAATAGTGTTTATAAACCACAGTTGTAAAATTAATCAAGTTTTCCAATTAGTAAAATTTTATTGGGTTGAACAGCCAGTAGTTGCTGGATTATCCCGTCACCATCATGCTTACTGTGCAACAGAACTACCAATGTCTCTCTTGGTTTTTGTTTCATTTCGACATTTATAGGACAAGGCAACTACTTCTGAAGTTGCAGCGAGGCAAGGCACGTATGGATATATCATAAATTAGTTTCTCTGTGAATTCTTCGGAATATAATTACTGAAATATATCTGCTCGTTTTACATTACAAATCTGAAACGCTTCCTAGAGTTGCAGTCATGTTTTTGTCGCCGTGTGATGTAATAAGAACACGCGACATCTCTGTCACGTGCGTAGTCTAAGAAATATAAGCCAGGTTTTTCCCCAAATATGTTTGAAAACTGCACACCTTATAATTCTTTCTTACACTAAGACACCCGACATTAAATTTTATAGAGATTTTCATAACTCAAAAGTATATTTTCTCTTATTAATTACAGTCACAACCAGCACTTCGCTTTTTAATGCGTATACGGGCTAAATGTATTAAAAGGAGAACTGCTGATTGTGTGATTAATTACAGAACGTATACGTTTGTATCTGCACACCAACAGGAGTGTTCAGTATTTAAACTTCTCATAATTGTTTTCTTGAACTGCGTAACTCTGAAGATGGAGGCGTTAAACGCAACCGAAACGTCTGTACCTATTTACCAGATGGTACGGCGTAATATCCCAGAAAATTTGAACTTCATAAACACCGCTGGGAAAACCTCAAATCTCGCAAGAACTTTTCACTTTAACGAAACACCAGAAATGAGCTTGTAGAGTTTAAGCCTCTCTGAACAGTACCCCGAGCGGCAGTTTTGTTTTGGTCATAAACTTGCGCCTTTTTATGTCCAAACATAACGGAAAATTAAGAAAGCGCTAGAGAGGGTAGCACCAAACGTACCTGCTTAGATGCTTGTAAGTCCCTACACTGTTATCTGGAGCCATAAGCATGTATAATAATGAATAAAATTATAGCTCTGCGGAAGTTCAAAATGGTTTAGGGCCCCCAGATAAACTATTGTTTATTCAAGAGGGAATAAGGAATATGAAAGTAATGCCCCACTTTTTATGAGCTGTGCGCGAAATATTACCTGTAGCTTTGGCCCTACATTCTTGTCTCTCTTACACATTTTGGATTATATACTGCACCGCCGATACCGACATAAAGGCAGGTTGCTAATACACGTGTGGAAGCAAGGAGTACGAATTACCGAGTATGCTATGTCTGTAAATGTTTTCCTGTGCAGACACGCCGCCGTAAAGTGTAAGTCAATAACTGTGAGCTTTATGTAAAACCTTCATGAAGAGCTCCAGTGGTATAATTCTCTATTCGGCAGTTCGTCAAAGTTCAGAGTTTTGCCCTCTGATGCTTATATAAATTTCAAAGCACAGAAAAGCACTCTGTACAAAATTTATGTGCGCACTTTTATTCAGAGAAATGGCAAATTTTTGATACAACAAATTTACGAAAAATTGGAAAAGAAAATCTGATATTTGCTTATTGTAAAAATTCACAGGTAAAGCACACTAAGCATAACACTGTGAACACAAGCTGTGTAAATGTAACTTCGGAGTTATAGAGTAAGCATATCTACTGTCACTGTCCATCAAAGGGATAATTAAGGAGACTTCCCACAATGGCAATTTCAGAGATGTTTGGAATATCTTCCATAACACTCTAAAGCTGCTGGATTCGCTTAAGCCCTCTGGAATTGAAACAGTGCACTGCCTTCTAATACATCTGATTCGAAGCTGTGAACTGCTGTTAAGTTTCGACATGTTCTCTAACCAAAAGAAGACAGTCTTCTCAGCAGATGACGTGAATACGCAGCGCTGTAATTTCAGTTCCCACGTATGCTGCTTTGAAACACGCCGACACAAGGGCAGCGTGTCAAGTTTCTTCCTTGTAACTGGAATCTACTGCACTGTTCTAGTAGGAAACTGAAATATGACGAAATCGTTTTGCCTATTCTGCATATACAACAAAGAGAGCTCAGAAGTAGCATTCGGTGCTTGAAATCATGAAGGTGGATAAATACTCGGTTGAGAGTAGAAACTCAGTGAAGTAATTAATTAATTCCCATTTTGACGACGAAGAAACGAATATGAACAGCGAAAGAATGACGGTTGAAGCGTAAAAAAAGACGAAGCGTGTCTGTTTTATATAAGGACTCAGTGCGTACCGCGCTGTAAACACTCTCCACTTCGGTTATAAAAACCAGTCTCTTAATGTTTTATAAGGCAAAAGTTGCTGTTTGTTCTGAGATCCGTACAAAACACATAAACGCATTGTGGGCACCATGTAGAATTTTTAAATGTTAAACCTGGTGGTATGTAAAGTTATCGCTAGGCTTTAAAAGGTTAAAGATGTTAGGAAATAGCCAGAAACAAAAACACACCGAAATTGAACTTTTGCGGTCCTAATCTACCTCCCAATCCGGAGGCAGACACATTACTAATGCGCTGACGTGTGGAGAAGTGCAGTTTTAACTTGTGACAAATTCTTTCATTGTCTCGAAGGATGCTTGTTGTGATTACAGAACTGAATAAAAAAGAAACCCTAAGTATGTCTCAAGGCGGTAGATTTACGTTGCGCTAATTCAAAGTACTTGCAGTACACAAAATTGCCATTGGTTTCTACAACCTGCTGTATTAAAACCGAATGATCACACTCTATTTCCCTGAGGATCATTTTAATATCACTTTCCCTTTTGAAACCTGGTATAAAAAAGGTCGTTTCGTCTGGTTATTTCACCCCCAGTAGAGTTTTACAATTCTCTCATGAGTACCGCATATATAAACCGTTTTAATCTCCTTACTATATAGTAGACCGTATTTGGCGTATGAGTAATTAAGTTCTTAATTACGTAATTTTTTGCATTCCTCGTCTAACGCATCTCTCTGAGAAGAAAATTTCGTTTTCGCTTTTTAAAATCTTTCTCTCCCTCCGAAAAGGGCCCCAAACTTTACATACGTAAAAACAATTCATGATGACAGCCACAATGTGCAACACTATTAAAAAGGATTCGATACACCAACAACAAGGAATGCGTGAAGCAATAAGCTGAACGTTAAAATTAACAATTAAGAGACGGAGAACACAGAAAAAGATACTCATTCACGAAATGCTTCGCGGCAACGCTCGTGATGTGCAGATATCGCGTACACAAACACTCGTCCTGTTTCCTAGGACAGCCTTAACCCTTTAAAGAAGAAGCGTGTCTGTTCTATATAAGGACTCAGTGCGTACCGCGCTGTAAACACTCTCCGCTTCGGTTATAAAAACCAGTCTCTTAATGTTTTATAAGGCAAAAGTTGCTGTTTGTTCTGAGATCCGTGCAAAACACAAACGCAATGTGGGCACCACATAGAATTTTTTAATGTTAAACCTGGTAGTATGTAAAGCTACCGCCAGACTTTAAAAGATTAATCTGAAAACATTTCTTTTATGGTATCCATCCCGCTGTGTTTTGAGAAATCAATATCAATATATATATACATTTAACGGTAGAAAGACACTTTATTATATTCACCAAACCTTTGTTACCGCATACCAGTTTTGTATGACTCACCTCACACTGGTTGCTTCATGCATTAAAAGGTTGTGAATTAACGGACGAGCAGTAAGTAAGAGATCACTGGTGCGACATAAATGTGGATTACAGTAGTCTACAATTCCAACTATAGACGAAGACTGAGATTCCAAAAAAATTGGACCACAGATGGGGAATTTCGGCAATTAGTCCAGTTCATGTTAAGTACGAAAAATGTGCAATTAAGGGTTTTTAATAGTGCGCACTTCTCTTCATTAAACGAAATATGGTGGTACTATATATAATTATGGGTTAAAAACTGTAGAGAGATCTAGAAAGGTCAAATCTCCTAGGTGCCAGACTGTCGACGCGGGACGTGACCGACAAAGTTGACAAAAAGCCACGATTTATGTTGTCAGCATGCAGCTCATCCTTTCCAGATGTGAAATGGCGGTTGTGGAATCTGGGGCAACTGACGTCAGTGCAGCCAAATGGGATTTGAATTGGCGTCCTCGCGCAAATTCGGGTTTCCGCATCAAGAAGCAAATAGCCAACCAAAAATCCGAACTCAAATTTTAAACTAACCAATGAACATACGGTATCTGTACAGGTCTCTGCTGCATGAGGAAAATGCGATATCGGCGGTAGAGCTCTTCTTGGCATTATTTTTACATTTTGACGTCACGCTGAAAGTTATTTAAACCTAACTTTAATTAAGGGCAGGATATTCACTGATATACTTGTATTAGAGAACCATGAAAGTGGTAAACCCAGCTTTGTTTGTGTAAAGTGCAAATTATTACGCAAGTTAACAATAGCATTAGAAAAAAATTTAAACACCAACGTATACACAAAGAGTTTTTTTCGTCAATTATAACACACTCCTACATGTTTCGACACTGCTGGGTCATCTTCAGGGAGAAACTTTCCGTTGTCGTTACACTAGGTTGTACTATACAGTTAAGCGAGAATGTGCTGTTGACTGTGCACTGCGCCGTTACGGCGCAGTGCACAGTTGCATCACTGCCTAGATGACCACGATCAAACTTTTTGCCGTTGCGAAAACCCACTTCACCTTAGGTGTCCCATATCTCTAACGCGCAAGCACTTTCAGTTGTCTGCTTTCGAATAACAGCCTTAGGTCCATAATTTCTAGAAACTGTAAACAGGAAGAACTTTACGTCACTATGTCTCAAATTTCAAGAATAAAAATTTCCTATTAACAACAGTTTCAAGGAGCTACAAAATTTTGCAGTTGCATATTAGCCCATTACAGTCGAGAATTATCCCTAACTACACGTGCACACTCAAACCCTAACTCGCAGCAAACACATTCTGCCTCCATTACACAAGCAGAAAACAGTCTGTTAATTCTGTACACGAAATAGAATGCTATTTTTTATGAAATGCACAAAAAAACACAGAAATACTGTCCGTGGCCAGAATTTAGACTTACTGAATGTTAGAAATGGCGGTACACAACGTACCTAATGGATTTCAGTGTTAACCTTTTAAAGCCTAGCGGTAAATTTACGTACGACCAAGTTTAACATTAAAAAATTCTACGTGATGTCCACATTGCGTTTATGTGTTTTGTACGGATCTCAGAACAAACAGCAACTTTTGCCTTATAAAACATTAAGAGACTGGTTTTTATAACCGAAGTGGAGAGTGTTTACAGCGCGGTACGCACTGAGTCCTTATATAAAACAGATACGCTTCGTCTTTAAAGGATTAATATTACAAGGATTTACTCCAATTTTATTAAAAAAGCATTATGTTTAAAGTTTGACACAGCTGGTGATGTGCAAGGTCATGTGGCTGAAGAATATGACATGGATTATACAGACGTAGTACAAAGACCTTCTGGCGTCAAGTAAGGAAAGAGAAGCTTTCTTTGTAATTAATTGCTACCCACTGCAGACACTACCAGTATAAAGAAATAAATAAAAAGCAAGAACACCTAAAATAATAAGAAATGTTTTCTAACAGACGATGAAGTTTGTGAGAATATCGTTTATTAATGCGTGTGCATAAAACCGGTAAAGGAAATAAGCAGAATGGAAATAGATAGGGGAATACGTACAGCGAGTAAGGAGATAACAAAACAGCATCACAAGAGACAAATATGTATTTGAAAGGAGTATAGTTTAGATACAAACAGATATACGAACATGTTGTAATAAAGGAAACTACAGCCAGTAATAAAGGCAGATGTAGCTATGGGGAGCAATGCAGGAGCCAGGAGTCTAATTTAATTTACCTTCAGAATAGTTCTCTCTATATAATACTTTTCCAACACAATTGCTGCTACTGTCTCCACCATGATTGACTTGCTAATTGCGTTACATCTGCCATACATATTACACTAGATGAAACAGCTAGAATACTCCATCTCGCGTATAATGTCTTCGTTTGAAAATCTACCCGTTCCTTATTAAACAACCCGGTAATTGTTTCTATGTTTCTAGAATTTAACGACCAAGTACTTGGTATCAAGATCATGAGGACCTGAATTAATTGGTTTCTGCACAGACAGATGTATTCAGATAACATAACCCCGAAACAGGCCTACTATACACGACACAAGCCGAACGTTACAAAATATGTCACGGCTACTTACGTTCTGTGGGCATGTAAACGCTTTGCTGCATCTTTTAGCCAAAAACAGTACATTTACAACGCAACAAACACTGGAAAGAGACGTGCCAACACCTGAGTTTACTCAGCGTGCTCTTTCAACGGTTAAACCTAACGTGCATTGCTAATGGTTACGTATTTACATTAACTTACACCAAGAGAAAATTTTTTACTTGCGTTTAGAAGACGAGAAATAAGAAATGTTGTGTATTTATTGAAATCAAAATGATCCAGCACGTAACATCTTAACAACTGTAAGTACGACACTCATTCACATTATATTTCAAAATGTCGCTCCTACATTGCATATGGATCAGTAGAACACTGACATTCACTAAAATAATCAATATTTCTGCAGAGAACTGAATGGAATCCATAAATGAACTGTGTGGGAAAAATTCCGACATAATCGTCCTTAAACATGCGGTACATATAGTTACCATGCTCCTTAACGCGTCAAGTAAATCGCAGTCAGTTCCTACGTGGTCTCCTGATCCATTAATCATATGGCTCTATACACAAAGTATCTGCCATGATACTGTAGCCGCACCTAGTGCTCCGGCATAATGAGGGGTAAATTTATCTTCCCAGAAACCTTAACACCCCCCCCCCCACACGACACAAACAGACCCGGTACATGTGAAACATACACAATGGTTTGAAACCCATAACACTTTTCAATTCATTCTACATCCCGAAAAATCAGTTACCAACCTTTGGAAGTAAAAAATCAATATGGACTGTATTTGTATTTTGCAATTCAGACAGAACACTCTGCGCTCCCGCTAAGAAGCCCAATGGGTTAAGGTTGTATACGAAAATAACTGCAATTTGTAGTGAGTAGAGTATAACCTTTTAAAGCCTAGCGGTAACTTTACATACCACCAGGTTTAACATTAAAAAATTCTACGTGGTGCCCACATTGCGTTTATGTGTTTTGTACGGATCTCAGAACAAACAGAAACTTTTGCCTTATAAAACATTAAGAGATTGGTTTTTATAACCGAAGTGGAGAGTGTTTACAGCGCGGTACGCACTGAGTCCTTATATAAAACAGATACGTTTCGTCTTTAAAGGGATAAAACATACACAACAGCTGTGTGAGAGACTGCAGAGTTTCGAATGTCAAAAGCACGGTAATTTACATTGTAATCACTGAACTTTTAAGGGTTCGTCTGTCAGTTTGGCAATGGCTGTCAAAACAAAGTGACATACGTGCAAGGAGGAGCCATAAAATTTTGAATTTATATTATATCAAATTTCCTTCCACACTGAAGAACAAAGTATAACACCACCATTTGACGAATCATCACTGAATAACTTAAGTTTATGAATCTTAAACTGGTGATATCAGCTCTGTGTAGCCCATTTAAACACGAATACAGAAAACGCAGTCTTCTCATAGAGTCTAGTTAAAATAAAGCTTTCTAGGGCAAGCAGCCGTGTCGATGAATAAGAAACCAAGAATATACCGGGCATAAACGGATGCGTTCGTCCATATTTGGCCATATCGTGACTTTTAACAAAATCGTCGTCCAGTATCCCTTCAAGGTTCAGTCGCCAAGTTCCCTTCATACCCTATAATTCGCTGCCGTACAATGTGCCACGATAATGCCTCGCGAACACATTATATGCAGTACCTTGGTACTTCGTTAAATCAGCATAATACTCAACTGCAAAGTCTGCAATACCTTTACTTCAAAAGTATTAATTAGCAATATAATAGTAACGGATGAACATTAGTAAATTAGTCAAAGGGGTAGGTGTCTCAAGTGCTACAGCGTTTGGAGAGAGGCTACCGGGGTCGAATATCGACTGGACCAAAATTACGGGTATTGCAAGTTTAATCTGTGGCCAATAATTAAGCAACAAATGAACATTACTTGCATTTACACAATTATATTATATTAAAACACTGAAGGCCCCGACGTCTTAATGTAGTATAACTGTGTAAACGCAAAGATTGTGAATTTGTTGGCTGGTCGGTCAGTTATTGTCAATGCATGGAATGAAATCAATAACATAACAATTATTTTAGGTTACTCCACAACGCTGTACCGTTCCTGTAACGTGTCGAAATAGGCTTTCTACAAATCCTTGAGGCTTTATGTTAGCTAACAGCCACGCTTTTATTTCTTTTGGTACACTACTTTGGATACAGAGTCTTAAAAAGCTGCGAAACCAGAAAAACAATCAGTTCCGACTGCCCTATGAACTACCTTTGTTTCGCCTGTCTTGTCTTTTGCTGCGACGTACAAAGGTTAATATTAGTGATAATGATAAAAATGAAATACAAGTTTTAGAAAATAGTCAAATACTTCTGGACACGTCACACGCTACACATGTTACACACGCTACAGTGTTACACACGCTACACGTGTTACACATGCTACACATGTTACACATGTTAAACATGCTACACATGTTAAACACGCTACACGTGTTAAACATGTTACACATGCTACACATGCTACACATGTTAAACATGCTACACGTTAAACATGTTACACATGCTACACATGTTAAACATGCTACACGTTAAACATGCTACACATGTTAAACATGCTACACGTGTTACACATGTTACACATGCCACATATGTTACACATGCTACACATGTTACACATGCTACACACGTTACACATGCTACACATGTTACACATGCTACACGTTAAACATGCTACACATGTTACACATGCTACACCTTAAACATGTTACACATGTTACACATGCTACACATGTTAAACATGCTACACGTGTTACACATGTTACACATGCTACACATGTTACACACGACAAGGCTTAAGTAACATTTGTGTTTACCGCCTAAAGTGGAGTGCCTTAGTAAAAACAGTGTAACTACTTTCGATACGTATGAATTGTGTGAAACTCTTTTATTAAAATCCATGTGTTTATTTACCTTGTTTCAATTTTAAATGTAAGCAAATAAGCTCCTAAAATCAATTTAGTGAATTATTTTAGCGCCACATGACTCTGTGCTACTCGAAGCTCAGAAACGTGATCGTCAGACACTACACATGTAGACATGTGGGCTGGGTGCACAGAAACTCATGTACTGTCCACCCCTCACACGATTTCATTCTGATTTTACACAAATTTTTTTATGTAGTCACACTTCCGCTTCTTAGTGTGCTTCTGTTATTACTGGTTTTCCATTTATTGTTGCATTTACACAGCCGGGGTCAGTTAATATATTGAAACAACCGAAACAGATTAGTTTCAATCAATTCATCTGTTGAATATTTCAGATTTATTAATTCACATACCGAATGTGTTAGCAAATATCAATCACGGATGATTTGTTTATGATGTACATAGCGAATGAAGCCAATATTCATCTCACAAGGCGAGTGGAAAATTAACGATGCAGTTAAAAATATAAACACAAGCATAAATGTAGGCTTATATACGTTCCGCAAGTTATTTGGATTTATTTATAACCTAAATCAATTTACTGTGCACATACATAATGTTTTACAGACGTTAACAGGTAAGAATTTGAATCAGAATTTTTCACGGCTTAGGCACATATTACCACTATTAAACTGGTTTGGGTAAAGCGAGACAACGGAAATTATGAGTTGATGGTAATAGAATTACAATAGCATTAACTGAGTATCGTTAATTTTCATTCCTATATGTTTAGCAACAGTTTTAAAAGCTACAGTGTCGGATAACACGACTCTTGAATAAGAAAATGGAAACTTGAAAATGGCCAGACGTTCGGTACTTTACCTGCATGTGCCGTGCCCCCCCCCCCCCCAACAACGGCGTAACAGCCCCCAGTGGGCCAGGGCCTCCTCATTATCGAGGCTTCACGATCACACTCAGACACACCACACTCGGTAGGGCATGTGCTGTTAGGGTTGATAATCAGGACAGCCGCAGCCTGAAAAGTGACGGAAATGCGGATCTACCGGAATGGGAAGCAGAGGACGTATTGTCATCCATTCCACGACGTCTTAACCTTTTAAAGACGAATCATATCTGTTTTATATAAGAACTCGGTATGTACCGCGCTGTAAACACTCTCCACTTCAGTTATAAAAACCAATCTCTTAATGTTTTATAAGGCAAAAGTTGCTGTTTGTTCTGAGATCCGTACAAAACACATAAACGCAATGTTGGCACCACGTAGAATTTTTTAATGTTAAACCTGGTAGTATGAAAAGTTACCGCTAGGCTTTAAAAGGTTAAGGAAGGCAAGAGATGATGTGGTTCCAGCATGGAGTTCTCGTATGAAACACACTTCCAATAGAAATTTCATACGAACACTTTTGATACGTTGCTGGCAGGTCTCACCCTCAAGCAGCGTTCAAACACTGCACCCAATAACTGCAAACAGTCTATTGTATGTCAAAGAGACTACGTTACACTTTTGAGTCTTACAGCCGCTTCTGAGAAGACTGTTTCGTCTCGCATATTGTATCTCACAACCTGGAATACAGGAGGTTGAATGCTGTGAAGAGAAAACAGCTGACGGTCCATCGATCCTAATTCATTTTAAACACTGAACTGCACGCACCTGGGGGACCGAAAATCGCAGTGTAAGTACTAGCACTCCCGATTCTTAACGCCGGGTGGAAAATTCTAGATTAAAATGTCGGTTCTAGAACGGGTATTTCAGGTTTTCTTTAGAACTTCCATGCAATTCACGAGACAGTACCGGTACGTTTAATAATAGGACACCCTTATTCTTCCAGATCACCCCGTAACATGGGGAGGGGGGGGGGAGAAGAGTTTCAGCTCTGCTCCACTTCCTAACCTCGGCGCTAGATCGGAATAGGTGGTCAACGCAATGCCTCGGCCGCCTTATCCCCGGGAAAGGGCCCAGGAATCCACTGTACAGAAGGCTGGGTGGGCCCCAGGGTCCTTCTGTACGGATATGAAGAGAAAATCTTTCCCACGCAGGGGTTAGAACCCAGGAACGTCCAGACCGTTTCTAAATCAATTATTCATTATAATATCGTCAAATTAAAACGTTTTATATATATATACACACTAAAAGTTGAAAATACATGTAGCCTACATTATGTCGGGAGAGAACGGTCTTCCTGGATAGCTCGTTGGGCACAGTGACTGGCAACGAGCCGAGGCACCAGAGGCAGGATCTTTTCTTTCCGCTATTAACCCTTTAAAGACGAAGCTTGTGTGTTTTATATAAGGACTCAGTGCGTACCGCGCTGTAAACACTCTCCACTTCGGTTATAAAAACCAATCTCTTAATGTGTTATAAGACAAAAGTTGCTGTTTGTTCTGAGATCCGTACAAAACACATAAACGCAATGTGGGCACCACGTAGAATTTTTTAATGTTAAACCTGGTAGTATGTAAAGTTACCGCTAGGCTTTAAAAGGCTAATCTCCAACAACAATTGAAAAGTCCATCGTGGTTCTATTCCATCGGTGTCTGCCGGGGGCCGGGGGTGGGGGAGGGGAGGGGCAAACTGAGTGTTTCGTAGTCCTCACCTCTTCTACCTGCTCACAGCAGGTGTTGAGGTTGTTTATTTTCACTTGATCACACTCAGCCACACACCACAGTTGGCAGGACTCCTCTGGATGAGGGATCGGCCCGTCGCAGAGAGTCCTACCTGACAACAGAAACACTCACAAGGGACAAACATCCATGCCCCCTGTGGGATTCGAACCCACAATCCCCGCAAGTGCTCGGCCGCAGATCTACGTCTTGGACCGCGCGGCCATTGGGATAGGTGAAACTGAATGTAAAACTTACAAATTAATTTCATGTATTCCTAAGCTTTAGAATATGTACAGATTTATCTTAGCGGTTATGTATAGTCACAAGGGGTTCAGATATAGGTAAGGTACAAATAAAAGGTAAAGTTATCCCTGCCCACAACACGAGGGTGTATAGGGGGAGTAGATGTACAGCTTCACTCATTCTTAACCACGACACTAGATGGATGTAAGTAGTCAACTTCACGCGCCGGCCGCTTTGCCCCTGGAAAAGAACCCCGCCGCAATTTTAAATTTTACCTCTAGGTTTTGTTCAGCATTCCTGAATCACACTGTAACAACGAGTCCACAAATATGATTTAAAATTGTCATACTGAAAGCACTCCCCTTTTCACATAACGATGTTTCCCAAGCTACTGTAAAAATGTGCGTTTTAAAATAAAAACAAAAGACCTTTAACAGAAAGGATAACTGTACCCTCTATTATTAAAATATTCATGCGCATAAAGATGAGGTACACAACAACAGTAGAGAAAATTGGATGCATTTCCGGTCACCGACTTATTTATGAAGGTACAGGCTTTTATTTAATGCCAGAACATGAAACATGGAGGGAATGAAAACTAACAATTCTCTATCCATATTCCAAACATATTGACGTACTGCATGTTCATGTACCGTACCTGCTGACAGGGCCCTGGTCTGTGCTTGAAACCGTACAGATTTTGTTACCTTTACTGTTCAATCTATGCAACACTTTGTCAGTAATCAAAATTTCAACCTATCACAATGTCGAAAAACATAATTTTTGGCGTGCTATTTACCTATATTCCGTATGCGAGATAGGTTAATTTGGAAACGAACAGCCTACAACTTTGGTGGGGAAGGGGGTCCTGACTTTGCACTCAAGTACTAGCGGTGTTACTTCGGGGAGAATTAACCCTTTACAGACGAAGCGTATCTGTTTTATATAAGGACTCAGTGCGTACCGCGCTGTAAACACTTTCCATTTCGGGTATAAAAACCAGTCTCTTAATGTTTTTTAATAAGGCAAAAGTTGCTGTTTGTTCTGAGATCCGTACAAAACACACAAACGCAATGTGGACACCACGTAGAATTTTTTAATGTTAAACCTGGTGGTATGTAAAGTTACCGCTAGGCTTTAAAAGGTTAAATGTTCGAGCTAGAAGGGACTAACAGGTTGTCGGTATCTGCTGGTCACGTAATTGGGTACGTCTTCATAAAGGTATTTGACTCTCGCTAACAACGAATATGCAGACAGCATACAGGAACGAGTCACTGACTCTACAGAAAAGTTCCAAGACGAAAGAGACTTAACATGATCAACAGCATGCTTTAAAAATTCTGTCTTGAGAAGTTAAAGGATCCACTAGTCAAAAAATTCCTACCGTTTTATGAAAGCACATGGTTTATTACTCTCTTCACAGCAGTCACCCACTGGTTGTTATCTTGATCCAATCAAATCCACCTACGTTCTCCCATCATATTCTTCACACATTTTTATGTTCTTCCCCCCTTTAAACTAAGCCTTCCAAAGCGGTCACCCGTGCATTTAACATTCGTTATTCCAAATTTATTGTGCTACTGAATACGAAAAGAGGGTGCAGTTAAATTGTATAAAATTATATCTCTACTGAAAGATTCCACAAACAGTACAGAAATACGTAATTTAACATTCGGGTTGGTTTGGATAATTGGAGCCTAAAGTACAATTGTACAAATTTAATGTGTTCCATGTCCGTGCACTGTATCATACGAAATAATAAACACCAACTAATGCACCAAAAATGTATATACTTTTTATTCGTAAAAGTCTCCTACAGGTTTCGACCCTGCTGGGCCATCTTCAGGGAGAAGAATTTTGATACACTATGGTTGCGTTTATACAGTTAAGTGTGAATATGCCCTAGGTTTCATCCTCCGTTTGAGAGGTGTCGTGTACTGTGCGCAGTTGTCAGACGGAGGATGAAACCTAGGGCATATTCACACTTAACTGTACAAGCGCAACCAATGTATCAAGACTATTCTCCTTGAAGATGACCCAGCAGGGTCGAAACATGTAGAAGCGTTTTATCAATAAAGATTATATGCATTTTTGGTGCATTAGTTGATGTTTATTATTTCGTACAATTGTACAGTTTATGAGACGCCTTTCCATAAAGCCGAATTTCGTAAAATTTAATGTTTGAGTTCCATTCTGGATATTGTTCTGCTAAAATACATTAAAAACCCTTATCGGTTATAAAATATATGTTACAGGCTGCTATAAATGAATGTAATCGTTGAGATTATAAGGTCTACTTAGAATGAAGTACACAGAATGCTAGAAAAGGTATAAAATATACTATAACACGCTAGGGCTGACAACCTTACCACCTTCATGTGCCGACTGTCTTTGAATCTGGGAGCCTCAACCTCCTGGAACCCTCTGGGCCTGTCCAGGCGTGTAACGGGATAGTTTTACCTTACTATAAACACTACTAATGTAGAACGTAGAATATATATGAAAGTAATAGGAAATGGTAAGACAAGAGTCAGTGGGTCAAAATTAAACATTTTAAATACTCCAATATTAACAATCATTACGTTATTTGTAAATTCGTCTAATGCAAACACCAAAATATGTTCTACACCACAGTACACAACAGAGAGCGAGAGGTTCCTAACGGATATTTTTGCAAACTTTGTTTATATTTCCATTACAGGAACATAAAGATCGAGTCGTATAACTACGGAAAGTATACTGCGATATGTTTCAGTTTGCTTTAAGTTCAGCTATTCAATGTACCACGAAAACAAAGTTTCCATTCAAAGAAACCTTCATTATGCGCGTTACGAAGCTGTCGCAGCGGAAAGCTAAGATGCCATTTTATAATGCTGCATACGTCCCATCTACTTGTTATTCAATGGAACAAATCAGAAATCAGCAGCGTACGGGAGTCGGTCCTAGTGGCCGTGCAGTCGCTCGTTTTCTAGGACTGCGGGCTCGAATCCCGTCGGGGGCATGGATATCTGTCTCTTGTGAGTATTATGTGTTGTCAGCTATAGGTCTCTGCGTCGGGCTGATCACTCGTCCAGAGGAGTCCCACCGAGTGTGGTGTGTCTGAGCACGCCACGACATTAGTAGAAAAGCAGGCTTCCAATATTCTGGTATACGACCCTGCGTCCCAGGTAATCGGTTCTCGATGTTTCAAAGCAAAGTACTGTTCTCATCTTGAAGGGTGAGAAGGTATAATATTTATGTCCTTGAAGATGAAGACAATACGTTGGTTCGAAACGTCGGAATCCGATTATCCAGTGACGGAGAGTCCCATCCCAGAATAAGGGAACTTTGAGCCTTCATTATTTTTGCTTACGTAGGTTATTTTTCTGAAGAGAGTATGCGGTAAAAATTGATATCAGCTATGGACAAAATTAATATATCGTTTCGATTTTCACACAACCTGCTTAACAAAAATTCAACTTACTTATAATGATGATGATGATGATGATGATGATGATGATGATAATAATAATAATAATAATACAGGTTTTTTTGTAAATCAAATTTGAATCTGAGTGCTCATCTCTGTGTAAAATTTTGTTTTCACATATAATGGTTTCTACTCACAAGTAAAATATATTATTTGACCATATGTAATATTCCCGTTCCTTGGGAAACTCATTAAATAACCAATCATACTAGCGATGTGGTAGTCCTAAAACACAAAACAACGTAAGTACCAGTTTCAGTGAACTCTGTCCTGCATTTCAACGTGATGTACTTCGCTGTTCTAGTTCTGAGAAGACCAAAGATCTCAAGAAAGGCAGTAGCCTAGATCGATTTGAAGGAATCCCATCGGAGATTAGCCATACCCGGTCCCTGAGAAACACATCCATCCTGCAAACTCAATAATCAGGTGAACAGAAAAAGGAGTTATTTTTAACTATACGAAAGCCGAAGACATTTGTCAAAGACTTCTTGCTAAGATATTGAAAGTTGTTAGTTACGGATTCCCCGCGCGAGATTTATTGACAGGGTAGGAATAGGGTGTTCCTATGAATTTTTTTTTTACAAATTAACAGCATTTGACTGAAAAACACTAAAGAACTAGAAGACAATAACGTGAATGAAGCAGCGGGATAAGCTGACTGTCATAATCCCGTCGCTGTTTGAAGTCTTGCTTCCGTATAGACCCACGGTAATTAACACGAATCATCTGAAACTCCCAGTGTTCCTTGTAACATACAGGAAATACGAATGGGCGATTGAAGCAATATAATATAACCAACAGAAAGCCCTTGAAATTTCAACGAGAACTGTTCTGTTTATACAAATAATTACTGAAAAACGGTGATGTACCTCTATTACAATAATTTCTGTGTAAGTGTAGCATCTATTGCGTATGAAAACAAGGTTAATTAAAATGTCTAAACTCAGCAACAATTCGATTAAATAGAATAAAGGGATATGGAACGGTACACATCATCAATGCAAAACACCAACTGCCAATCGCGCCAGACGCTTCCAAATGACTTTCATCACCAATATTCCAAACAGGTTTAATTACTCATTTAACATTGTGAAAAATAATTGTGAGACGCTGGAATGAAACGTTTGTTATTAATTACAGATGGACACTCTAGGCCCACATATCGATGCTTTATATCGATACCCCTAGCCTTAACAAGGTTGTGACGCCACTCAGAAAAGATTTTTCGTTGTAACCATGAAAACCAGAGCGTTATTCTCAAAGCAACACTATTACAGGGCAAATGCTGTAAACTTTAGCCAAAAATTATACTATGCTGGTTATATATATAGTGGCGTTGAATTAATCAAAATATACTGTGCTCGTCTATAACATGAAACCATCCCAGAAGAACCCGTAAGTCTTCTGGGCTATAAATGTTGCTACACAACTACAGCATAATTATTCTGCTCTCTCATGCCAGAAGACCACAGTATGAATCTTCTGGGTAACGACATAATTTCGGCATATCAGACTACTAACACTGCGGGCTACGTCACCATGCCAGAACACCACAGTATCAATGTTCACCGCTGTGAAACATCGGATCTTTTAATAATATCACAATTTAGTAACGGCTATTCTTCTGAGAGATGATTGGGAAAGTTGGCCAACTTTGTGGAAACAACATATAAAACTGAAAGAAGACAGAAAGACAGACAGACAGACCATGAATATTAGTAAGTCACACATTAAACAGTCCGTCCAGGAATATCAGGAATCAAAAGTATCCGGAATATGACTTGATGGAAAAATAAAATCGAACATTTCTTTTAAGCGTGTGAGAATACTTGTATTGTAATTCGTTTGTTTAAATATATTAGCCATGGTCTCTTAAGAAATCTTTTGTATTCAAAGAGATTCGAAATAACACACATAAGAACAAATCCAGTTAAAGAAGCTTTGGTAACAGAAAAATATAATTGTAATATCTCATATGAACGGAAGAACCGTGCCACAGAAAACAGGATAAGGGAACTAGTTTTGAATATACGTAAGGGTAAACGGTGAGAACACGCATCGTATTGGAATGAAGTGCTACGTTTTATCGCGGTTCGATATTTCAGTCTCCATCCGTGATATTGTGGTCATTTATTGTCAGAGTCAGGTGGATTTAGATTAGTCTTTTTTTAGAAAAATAGAATGTAGCATCTGATCTGCAATTAGACCCCGGGTACCAGTTGTGGATCAGTGGACACAATGCATTTCCCTATTGTGTACAAGCAGTACAGAACTTCAGAGCAATGAAAATATGTGACGCCTAAGTTTATAGGACCAAATGAAGAAAATATGCCAGATGATCCACATCTAGTGACGGGGACTAATTGCGGATCAGATCCTTTCGGACATATTTTCATGATACGGGTACTGAGAAGCCGATATGAGATGACTAAACTACACCCAACAAGTGTTATGTTTTCACTCCTCTCCCGCTTTTTTCGTTATCACCATATTGCATCCTTTTGGAGCAGTAATGACGCCACTTTTCTTGATCACAGAAAGTCCAGTTTCGTCAACATTATACACACACACACACACACACACACACACACACACATATATATCTGCGGCAGTAATTTTGAGTCCATTGATTAAACTGCTTGACTTATCAAAAAATTCTTTGTATTTTCTGGTGCCGTGCTGTTTCGGGCGACGGACCGATTTTCCGGCTGCCGGACGCTTAAGTTATGTGAGATCGTGAACCTTTTATACCATTGTTTCGATGGCAAGGTATTTTTGAAAACTTCTGTCTCTCTTTTAGACTCTATCTTCCAGCCAATTTTAGTATTTCTTTGCAACTCAAACCATACCCGATTTTTTCGAAGTCTATGACTGACTCGTGAATTTATTTTTCACAGTCTGTCCCCCAGAAAGGTTTTCGACCTGGTCTCTTGCGGTCTGCTTCAACATAACCATTCATTCTTCTTTGAATCGTGTTGAATGGCATTTCACACGTCTTCCGCACCTCTCTTAACGTAAAACCTCCATTCTGTACAGGGCTTACGACTCTCACCGTGTCTTGGTCTGTATAATTCCTGTCCATCTAGAATTGGTACAGTAATGAAAACAGTAACTTAGAAAAATGTTCAGTAGGCTTATGAGTGATGAAATGATAAGTAAGTCTTGACGTGAAAAATATTGCATTAAATTTGACTTTTGTACACGGAATGTCTGCGTAAAGTTACCAAACGCAACATTTTGTACGCATCAATAATGCACGACATTTTTATTATTTGTCTACAAGAAAGTACGTTAAAAGCAGGGAATTTGGAAAAATAAACCATAAACATTACCAAAAAATATCTTCTCACGTTTACTGCTACTTTTTTCTGATGTAAAACAGTTAGTAATAATAACAATATATGACGGAAGTTGAACTCGAAACTCAATTTGAAATTACCGAGTATCGAGACTGCATTGCGTGCTAAATGGTGGCGGAACACGACCATGAACAGGCCACCCGCGTGCATGCCTGAATGCTTCCTGTGAATAGTAATTTTTTTCCTTGGAACAACGCATTCGTATCATCCTTCTGAGAAAATCTTAACATTCTAGGTTCGCTAAGTCAATAACTACAGATTTTATTATTTGCAGGCCTTAATTTTCCGTTGAAATTTAGAAAACTCTAACACAAACTGCCAAATCCAACACAATGGAGACCCTCGACAGCTACTGCTGCCAGACGAAACCACAGTCGGTAAGGAAGGGCACTACAACTGCATCTGAAGTGAACTTAAAAAATCAAGTCTGTGGACACTTTGATCCGCAACTAGTGCCAGATCCACAGTTAGCTGCCCTACCCTGCATTACGCAGAAAGAAGTTCGCCCCTTTAAGCAAACAATCGTTCTGTCATCTCTAAACACACGGTTTGAGTGCACATGAGGAAAAATATTATCACTGCGCTTGAAAATTTTAATTATTTTGACATATGAACGACGAGAAATACCAAGCGGTGAAATAATTAAGCTAATGAAAACTAAGCTGCGCAGAAATTTATAATTTTTGTTGTGTCTCTGTCACTGTTCACTCTGTAATCCCGTTCGCATGAATAATCAAAATTTTAAATTTCCCTACATTATTCAGCTGCCCATGTGCTCTTAACTAATAGAGCAAGCCAGGATTTTGGGTAAGAGATTAAATATAATTAAAAGTATGAATAAAAATAAATTAAAGTGAGTAGTAAGTGGAAACTGGTGTGGAGAGTAGAATTCTTACGCATTGCTCCCTTAAGGCAAGCAGTTAGAAACAAAACTGCTTGGACTTAGCAGTAATGGTAACAGTTAAGATAGACATTTCTTTCTGTTTTTTTCACTTTCTTTCTTAATTAAAATTTCTGTTCCGGTTCCTAAGCTCCTTTATGGCATTTTTAATCTCACTTTCCTTTCTTCCCCTTGTTTCTTCTCTTCACCCCACAACACTTTCCGGTAAAACGGCGGGGAAAGCAACCCGACTTCAAATACCGTGTTTATAGTGCGTGGTTAAGCTGCGGTATTAAACTTGTTCTTACTGCTTTTGGCTAATCCATTCTAAACCAAGTAGGTATATTGTCCACATATAAAACAAACTACACGAATGTACCAACTGTAAAATAAACTGTAAAGTTTTTGCTCGCTGCTGATATTAAAATGTTCTTTTTATCGCAAAGTCAAGCGAACATTTCATTCCCTCTTTAAGCAAACTATTTATGCACAGTTTCGTTTTAAATTACTGAAGTGCGACTAAAATGATTTACTGTTATTTTCAAGACCCGGCTTCATTGACTACTGCGATATCCTTGCAGTGGCGCTAGGCTACGTTCCTTGAAAATAAGTTTAACCTTTTAAAGCCTAGCGGTAACTTTACGTACCACCAGGTTTAACATTAAAAAATTCTACGTGGTGCCCACATTGCGTTTATGTGTTTTGTACGGATCTCAGAACAAACAACAACTTTTACCTTATAAAACATTAAGAGACTGGTTTTTATAACCGAAGTGGAGAGTGTTTACAGCGCGGTACGCACTGAGTCTTTATATAAAACAGATACGCTTCGTCTTTAAAGGGTTAATAGTCCTAGTGTTACGCTTAGTCGCCGGCACTATTCAGTCACAGGCAGGATGCATAACCCTAAATACAGAGGAATTCCGCATAACCAAGAAGCAAACGGAGAACATGGATGACACGTACTCTCAATATTGTTGAAAATTTGAGACACAGAGGGTTGGAACATGTCCTGTGGATAAATATAAACTGAAATACAGACAATACGTTACAATACATGCATAGGCCAAAATGAAGGAAATAAACATTAGATGACACTTAACACCATGGAAGTTAAACCTTGAGATGGGACAGGCAGAATGGCTTAAGCCACGGCGTTATAAGTGACGATGATGGTGTTCATAATCCTTTTCCACATCCTTTTATACCAACATTTGTCT
Source organism: Coptotermes formosanus (assembly GCA_013340265.1). Classification (NCBI taxonomy): domain Eukaryota; kingdom Metazoa; phylum Arthropoda; class Insecta; order Blattodea; family Rhinotermitidae; genus Coptotermes; species Coptotermes formosanus. The sequence goes on from BLKM01012018.1 coordinate 425,739, forward strand.
TTCAAGCAGGGATAACAATTTAACGCCGTTTCAATTTTTTTTAATTTTCTTCCGGGATGAATAAAAATCGGTGGCGTTACAGATGGCAGTGTTAGGGACCGTCATGTCAGTTTCGTGCTGTTTTTCTTTAATATATCTACCGAGATTGGCAGTCGAGAGCTTAGTAGCCCGGCCTTGTGGCTGGGGAAGGGCCAGGTTCAAATTTGGGCCCGCAGAAGGGCTACCGTGACACACGCGTCTCACAGCTTTTCTCTATTCCCCAAATTACATGACAGGTGTCTGCTTCAAATTCGGTCATGATCACGTGCTGCTATTTACTTTCCCAATTAAATTGTCATCGATCATCCCACTATTTGACTATATAAGCCTACATTCCAAGCTATCCACAGCGTCATTAAATGCGAAGACGCTATGTAAATAAAGCAAAAGTCAAATGCACTACTGGCCACACTTTGGTCAACTTCACTCTTATAGTTTTGAATATTTTGCAAATCAACGTCTACCTGTGTGTCCTTTAGGAAATATTAGCATTGAACATCAGGTTAAACGTGCTGAATGAGTGTGGCTAGCGTAGGGAATCCTTCAAGCAATGTTATGAGAAGACAGTCGAAATCCCTAAGCTAAGAAGTAGCTATAAACTGTGGCTTCAGCAGGTCTGTGAATTTGGTGTGTGCTGCAACCACAGATAAGTCTTTGGTGACTTTAAAGGATCGAGAGGACAGACAAATAATGAAGTTCTCCAGATGCCACCGAGATAGGCGGTCACTAGACATCTTTATCTCTTATCTGAGATTTAACGTCACAGAATGGTGGGGTGGGGAGGGGGAACAGAAAAACTGGCTACACTCTAGGAATTCTATACCATGAACGATGACAGTACAAAAGCAGAAGACGTTTTACTTATGTGGTTATACGTCTTCCGTGATGGACCGATATGAAGCGGTCAATGTAAGATCTTCACTAAGCAACTCGTGTTACGCACCATCCCTGTCTTCCCTACGACTTGCGGCTTTCCTTACGCTTAAAATCAGTTTAATGGAAATCTTTTGATTTATACATAAATACTGATTAAAAAGGTACAGCCTTTATAAGAACCTTCAGCTATTTCAAGATTCTTTCTTGTAAATCAGATTACATTAACCTTTAAAAGCCTAGCGGTAACTTTACGTACCACCAGGTTTAGCATTAAAACAATCTACATGGTGCTCAAAAATTCATTTACGCGTTTTCTATGGAACAAACAGCGATTACTTTCCTATACAGAATTAACAGATTGCTTTTTATAACCAAGAAGGAGAGTGTTTACTGCGTGGTACGAACTGGGTCCTTATATATAAAATAGATATGCTTCGTCTTTACAGGATTAATATCGTCACACATTAAAAAATGCAAAAGCAATCAATTCCCCTCCTCCCCCCTTATTCAAATTTAAAATAGCTTCCAGAAATTAATGAAATAAGTAAACAACCGTCTGGTAGCAACTCCTAATTTTAACCATTTGAAGAGTGACGCTCATCGGAATGATATATAAACGTTTATTTCGTATTTAGTAGCGAACAGCATGTAACCATTAGAACGACTACACATCCGGTCAACGGCACTTCGAGAAATAATCGGGATATTTAATGCTGGAATCACACGAGAAAGCTCAATATGCTCTGTGGTAAAATGTAGGTTTTCTTAAATGCTGCCGCGGGTAGCATTACAACGTTTACAAGCGGCCTATGAATCTGGCCATCGCGTCAAGTTCTGAACCGCTACAATCCGGTTCACATTTTCACAGCCAATTTACCTACGACGATAATAAAATCCTCTTAAAATTTCAACTTTAGCAATTTAACAAATACATCCAGTCACGATACTATTTACAAAGATTCTCCTTCTACTCTTCATTCTGTATATACTAGAGCACTTCAGGTATATTCGAAAATCACGAATTCACTGTACATGATACACGCATGCCATTCATGATCCTGAAATAATATCGAATGATAGCTTCATAGAAAAATGGGTGCTGCTACCTAGTGATAATATTTCTGTCTCCAGCAGTCTAGTTTGCAGTATGAGGCGTACACACATACCACTTGCATCCTTCGTGACAATAGATCGTTTTCGTTAATACGTCACGTGACGATCCCGCGCCTGCGCGGTCTAAGGTGTGGGTCTACGGCCGCTGGGATTGCGGGTTCGAATCCCACCGGAAGCATGGATATCTGTCTCTTGTGAGTGTTGTGTGTTGTCAGGTAGAGGTCTCTGCGTCGGGATGATCACTTGTCTGGAGGAGTCCTACCGACTGTGGTGTGTCTGAGTGTGATCGTGAAGCCTCGATAATACGAAGGCCCTGCCCCACTAGGGGCTGTTGCGCCACGGAAAATAAAAACACGCACTTGGCTTACGGTTTCGTAACGGTGCGAATAATTTGGTACACCGTATATAATATCACACTTTAGAGCATCAGGCCTAAACTTAAATTCATACAGCAAGTATGTAAGGACGGTCTTTAGAACTGAAGAGTTAAGTGAATTTATTATTATTATTATTATTATTATTATTATTATTATTATTATTATTACTTACTGCAATNTATTATTATTATTATTATTATTATTATTATTATTATTATTATTATTACTTACTGCAATTGGGTTTTCACCCGGTGTCAGTATTCTTACACTAGTACAGACACAATACAATAACACATACATAAACGGAACAGCACAAATTGCAGTACACGTATTAGTAATTCACCCACACAATACAATGTGCCTACACTAATACAAATATATCTACATAACTGCAATATATCCACTCAATTACAATATACCCACACTAATACAATTTACAAGAGACCTACAAAAATAGAGAGGCGTCACTTGTAAATCTGAAAATTTGAAAAACAAACTTTATAAATTATGTCGCCCAAGTACTGTCACTATGCGTCAGACAGCTATGTCACATGGAATAAACATGAATTTCATGTTCGCAGATGTTGGTGGCTACACACCCTCCAAAGCAGCCGCTTAGAAGACTGCGACCAAGATGGAAGATAAAACTGAAACTGGTGACTCTACTAGCGGTTTCCTATCACAAGTTCCTGTAGGAATAAGCCGTGCTGTACTGAATGCTAACGCGTGGGCGAGAAGGGATAGCAAGTTTAACGTCACTGCGTTGCAATTAGAAAGAAGACCTTCCCCGCACAGAAGAAAGACTAGATTGAAAAGCTGATTGCTGTCTTCCACTACCGTTCTATCATCAGCCTATTTTCTTTCCTCCGAATACAAGATACAGCTTTTAAAATTCCACTTTCTTTAGACTAAAGAAACGTTTTCATTATTGCTTCAAATTCGCTAATTAAATTATTCTATTTAACAAGTATGTGGCACATTTTGATATAACTGTATCGTACTTAATGTTGTGTATATGTTCTTTGTAACGCATTTAGACTGCATTACCAGGCGGTTTGAACTATGTGGACATGTCTGCAATCAAAACAGGTGATTTACAAAGAACCGGTGGTTTTAAAGATTGGAATATGTAAATTATTCCTTAACAGACATTTTATAGCGTTATTCTTAAAAAACGAACACATTTCAATTCCAAAATAGATTTTATGGGGTCTGATCTAACACTTACCGTGTTCAGCTACTCAATACAAAACACAACGCAACGTTGCGAAAACAAACGCGAACATATTCTAATTACTTTACAGCGTTCGGAACTTCAAACATTTGTACGCCATAAACGGCGAATATAAGACGAGGCTAGCAAAAGTTAAACGTTCTCACAGTTACAAAAACTTATTATACAAGTGTGATAGCTTGAGAGATGATTCACAGTTTACATCACATTAAGTCCGAGAACACTCTGGCAAATAAAAAAAATTGCAATAAGAAGTCAGTGTGGAGATCTACAAAGAGATTCGTGGAGTATCATGTTGACTTAACTTTTTCGTCTTCTATTACGCAGTCATTCCCAACTGCCTCTCAGAAGTTGTAAATCAAAACAACTGCGTAGGTGATGCCAGGAGTGGAAACACTGTAGAATATACGTTCATTCGTACATAAATTATCCTCAACGACCGAACCCATTTCAATTAAAGTGCCAACTCACATTGGGTAGAGGAACAGGTAAATGTGAAGAAAATAACAGTTAATTTTAAATACTGACCGTACGTGGACGGTAAGACTGAGGTTCGGCTTTTAAAGCAGGAGTCACCCCTCAGAATGATACAACAGTGTCGAAACACGTTCGATGTTTGAAGATAAACATATCAATTGATACAAAAACACTGATCACCAACAAATGCACAAAGACAGTTTTATCATCAATTGTAACACANTGTTTCACAGGAGAGCTCTTCTGCACAACCATTTAGTTAATCCAGTGTAAATGATTACACGATCAAATAAAAATATATGTACAGTCATGCAATCCAACTATTCTAAAACGAAAAACTCTCATAAAATCATTTGATATTTTTGAATGTGTTCCATGTCCGTGCACTATATTATACAAAAACACTGATCACCAACAAATGCACAAAGACAGTTTTATCATCAATTGTAACACATTCCTACATGTTTCGACCCTGCTGGGTCATCTTCAGGGAGAACTTTTTTGTTATCGTTACACTAAGGTTGCACCTTATAGTTGAGTGAGAATGTGCTGTTGACTGTGTACTGCGTTGTTTTTGGAGGCGTGAACTGTCTGTGGTCCCGGCCTGCCTGCAGGTCGGGACCACAGACAGTTGACGCCTCCAGTACACAGTCAACAGCACATTCTCACTCAACTATAAAGTGCAACCTTAGTGTAACGGTAACAAAAAAGTTCTCCCTGAAGATGACCCAGCAGGGTCGAAACATGTAGGAATGTGTTACAATTGATGATAAAACTGTCTTTGTGCATTTGTTGGTGATCAGTGTTTTTGTATAATATAGTGCACGGACATGGAACACATTCAAAAATATCAAATGATTTTATGAGAGTTTTTCGTTTTAGAATAGTTGGATTGCATGACTGTACATATATTTTTATTTGATCGTGTAATCATTTACACTGGATTAACTAAATGGTTGTGCAGAAGAGCTCTCCTGTGAAACAGCCATTTACACTCAACAAATTTGTTCTTCCGATCTCAGCAGTACACCGTATTCTAAGACGGCTGGTGTGCTAACAACGGTCATAGCAGAAAATCTAGCACACTAGGAAAAATACAGTTATGTGTTGTTTTGGTTTACGTACATGTGTTCTTTTAGAATTACAATCAATCGAGTCAAAACACATCAACTTATTTGTTGCGTTGTGACTGGATTCATTATAAATTTATTGTTAAAAGGCAAAACAGGGACTGAATTATCTTAAGATATGTGTTCTTTGTCGCCGGCATAACGGCAAACTCCAGTAAACTCGTCATGCTTCGATAAAAAGCCCGAACAGTTTAATAAGTATAGTACTAGGTAACCGGGAAATCGGAATTCGATTCCCGAGAGGGTAACAAATGTCTCTGTCTTTCACAGCATTCAGACGTCGTATCGTATCGCAGTCCTTACCTCTTCTACCCACTCACAGTACGTATCGAGGTTGTTCATTTTCACTTGATCACACTCAAACACACACCACAGTCGGTAGGACTCCTCTGGACGAGGGAACGGCCTGTCGCAGAGACCTCTACCTGACAACACAAACACTCTACAAGAGACAAACATCCATGTCCCCGGTGGGATTCGAACCCACGATCCCAGCAAGCGCTCGGCCGCAGACCTACGCCTTAGACAGCGTGGCCACTGGGATCGGCCACAGCATTCAGACCGGCTCCAAAATCCGCTCGGTCTCCTACAAAATGACTACCATTCTCAATTTCTTCGGAGGTACAGCGGCCGAAGCTTGAAGCTGAACATTTAGCTCCATCTAGCGCAGAGGTTACAAATGTGAGACCTAGAGCTCCGTTCCTCGTATATGTAAGTTTTCATGATCTGGCGCTTCATTAAGCGACGGGAGACTACATATCAATTTAAGCTGAATTTCCCAGTTTACAAATGCAATATTATGCAATTCACTACATAACGTTTCCTCTATAGCACAAACAAACGTCCCCCGAAGCGCGGTTACTCGCGTCACTACATGACCCAGGCAAGCAATCCAATTTTTCAGTGACGAGGTTCACCAGATGGAGTAAAAGGGATAGAGAATAAAGGGTTTGTTTGGATGTGACCTGAAGTGAGTGCCATTTATTAACCCTGTGACCTGTCCGCTGACCCACCAGAAAAGAGAGACGGGATTGAGGTAGTTGAAGAGAGTGTGCTTTGGATTGATAGCAGGTATCACTCACACAGGCTGGTACCAACAAAGGGGACAGACACCAAGCAGGGTGACTGGGGAGTGAGGGGGAATTAATAAGCACCTTTGGTATACACTACCATCTCTTCAAGTTTATTAATGAGTTCATTAATTAAAAGACCGTCGCACCATGTCACCGCTAATGAATATCCATCTTGTTAAAAAAAAGGGGGGGCGGAGTCCATAATAGAGTAATGAGCTTAAATTGCAAGAAGCCATGAACCCGACGTACTGCATTCACGTACTCCCAACACAAGACACGGTAGGGGCAATTCTTGTACTTTCTATACAGGTTTCAATTTAAGCCTGCAGGTCTACAGGACAGTGGAGACTACGTACACTCCTGGCTTGAGTATTACATATGACGACATTTCTTACACAAATTTGTTCTCGGATGCGAAGAGCCTTCTAATGGTTTCATAAAAGCCGAAACCTTGTAGATCTGAAATAAAATCAAATTTAAGAGGAAGTTGGTTGTGACCGATCATTTCTTTGAGAAAGTATCCTGTATTAAAAACGCCAACTGGCATGACGAACATAAAGTTTACACAAATTTATTTGTGGGCTGGATTTTGATTTGCGCGGTTATTTTATCGCCGCGTCAGTATCTCAGCTCACAAAATACTATGCATTAACGGCAGAATCACTGGCGAATGATACGCCGGTATGGATTTGGAAGGACATGGCAATGGCTTGACTTAGTTCGGTATTTATCTCGAGGGAATATGTAAAACCACTCAATCCTCAGTGAGGATAACCGACATTCCAACCAGGCATTCCTCAAATAAAAGCCAAAAATATTATCGCATGATTCAGCTTGCTGGGCTTTTCGTTCTAAGAGAAGTCGATGGTTCGTTCTGTGAACATAATTCAAAGGCAGAATGTAATGGACATGACGTGTGTAAGAACTCATATTTAAATATTTTCTTAAAGCAGTCACACCCTAAGAAGTTCAGTCATTCACTAGATCCGCTGCTAAATAAATTCCTCCAAATATTTGAAATAATTCTATTGGATTTATTTTCCTTGTCCACATGTACATTTACAATTTACATGAAACCAATTATTAGCGACATATACGCCTATATCCGAATTCGAGATCTGCTTTCCATTTTTGTCGCCGCAAATCCCTGATGACACACGCCGCAGGACTCCTCGGCTGGGGGCTCAGTCCATCACAGCGCCTCTACATACGGTGCTGAAAGCTATACTTGCCAGCAGCGATATTCTAGTCCCCATTCCGGCACCACGTGCCTACTGACATCGATTTAGGTTAATCCACAATATCAAACAAGTGTTTCCTGAGTACTCCAATATTATCTTCCCATCTCCTCCTGGTTCTTTCATGAAACTTCTTTATTAGTCTCTTATTTCTTACTTCGGTTATTATAAACTTCCATATATATATATATACGTACTTTCGATTTTCCTATCCCTAAATACGGAAAGGCTAACTAGCATCTTACATCACTACTCAACTCTGAGGAACTTGACGCATGTACTACGATGATAAAATATGCATAGGCGACTGCGACGTAGTGGACATTTTACGTTTCTGTCATTTCTTTATTTTACAACCGGTTATAGTTGTTAAAACTATCATGACCCCACATTTCAAAGAACATAAACACCAGTCTTTATAACATACTTCAATAGGCAATATGTACCAAATGTTTACAATCATATGCTATTTCTGAGAACAATTCTTTAACCCACGACGCGTTTAACAGTAATGCGTGAAGCCTTTACTAAATAAAACCTCTCTAAAATCAATGGCAGTCATTGACAAGTTCCCCCAGTACTGTAATACGGTTTCTGTTAAATTAGTTCTCTCTTTTTGTGAACAACAAAGATATTTTGATTACTTTCAGAAGAGACGGACGTTCAGTGACTGAATACAACGGATTTTAATTTTGTGTGCTTCGACTTTTTGACGTCGTTAATGAAATATCAGCTACGTTCCATCCATCGCGTATCTAAACCACAAGCCGATACGAACCCAACAACAGTACCTAATTGTACGGACTCTATGAAAAGCGGTTCAAATAATATTTTGAGAATGAGAGACGTTCGAAGGAAAAAACAACACGTAGAGGTTAACAAATACAACTTTAAAACTGATACAGTTGAACGATGTCTAGATAATTCCCCACCTAAGGAAAGTCAGCTTCGTTGGAAACATCCGTAGAATTACAATAATACAATTTGACTTTAAAGCAGCAAATATTACGTCAAACGCATATGCGACTGTCATTTTGCTGATGCATTACAAATAAGGTTCATTAAAACTGCTTGCATTTAAGCCTTAGCGTTGTGATAACTAACATAAATGCGTATAAAGTAAAAGAAGGTTTCTCACAAAATGTCCATTAGACTGCACTTCACCAAAAAACTTCGCTTATCTTCCATGACGTAAAATAAACAGGAAATATGTTACGCTCTATATGCTTACGCGCAACAGACTTTGATAAAACTAACCATGTCGACGACGAAAACAACAACAACAACAACAACAACAACAACAACATAAGAAATTTTCAATAACAATCATATCCCGGAAATATTTATGAATACATATATCGAGCACAGGAAACGGGATTGACTACGACCCTGGATGCGAAGCAGAGTCAAATTTTTAAATTCATATTCCATAAATACAGAATGAGGACCCAGTAACTTCGTTTTATATTTGTATCTAGGAAAGTCTTAAGATAAAACTTTGAGAACGACGTACATATACTCAGTCAACAGACAGACTTTACTGCTGTACCGGAAGAAATGCCAAGCTTCGATTCCCGGCACGGGTTCACGATATTAAGGAAGAAGTTTGTAAACCCAGGCTCTAATCAAATGGGTTAAGGGAATAAAACGGCTGGAGGTTATATTGTCTAGGAAACACACTGAGACTCCGTTTCAGGAAAACAACAGCTACCTGCCGTCAGGACAAAATTCAACACGCCAAAACAAAATTTTTTAACGGAACTTCAAAGCAGGCGACCTACCATAAATCCGCCGTCGTGCCCTAAAGATAAGAGAAAGTTTGCAAACACGTGTTTGAAGTTCAAGACAATTGCAATTCACGATGCACCGCCAATATGAACTTCAACGATCACTGATTTATGCAAAGTTTTTTTTTCCGCCCCAGAATTCTGATCTATCGCAGAATTGGACAGCCACCTCAGAAACACACTGTATTTTAAGGAAGCACTCCCGTATATGTAACCAGTGAAGGCACAAATTCATATAAGCCTACAAAATATTTATAAAAGATTCAAGTAAAAGATCCATAAGAAGATTACAGGAGCTCAGAAGAAAAGCTAAAGAAAACCCACGTAATACGAATTCACGAAAGGAAATCAGATTCTTTAGTGATTGAGCGGATAGAAACAACACGCGGCTGTGGATCCATACATCAGCAGTGAAGAATGAAATAGATCCACAGTGTCGGGGTCGTTGGTTCTGCATTATTTTCCATTATTACATGTCCTTACCCTTGTTTTGCATCATCACGTATCCCTTATAGATCCCCCCCCCCCCCCCCCAAGCCTCAGGAGACATCCATTTCGAAGCTGTAATCCGTCATGACCTGCATCAGGGAAGGGGGAAAAGTCAAAGGGAGGTAAAATCAAATTTCTCGTGACATGTGAGTTCGGATGGTGGCATATACCACCGTTGGGATAAAAAAAAAAAGCATACATACTATATGAATGTGATCCCTAATGTCTCTGACAATCCTGTCGCCTACCTCATTAACACCCTTCCTGTAGCAGCAGCCATTGTGAATCATCAGTCTGCGAAGCCAAGGTCTGGTTATTGGCAAGGAAATGGGATGAAAATAATTGATGAGGGGATAAAAAATGTTCGTTAATAAGATTATCTGCTTTGTTCTTAGCAACTATTTTCCTAGCAAACAGTAGAATTAAATTCCACATCCTGCAAAGCCCTTCTTCCATATAAAGAAAATAAGCAAATTCTTAATTTTGACAGTGTAAGGGTGGTTTCAGACCGACAATAAGGGAGACTATAGGATGAATATAAAGCACAGATCGCAACTCGTAGGTCGGAAACACGAAAACTGAATCTGCTCACCTTAAGGCACAAAAGTCCAACCTTTTTTGAGGAAACAGCCACATGTGTTATTATGGGCTGATTAGCGGACCGTATGTGAAAAGTATCACAGTAAGTGGTATATCTAACCTTCTACATTACTGTGCAAGCTTCGCAGAATACATATAATTTACAAATGTTACCTCAGGCCACGTAACACAAAATGGCAAGGCCCCCATTCGGACACTCATGCTTAAGATGAACCAAGAGTCCAGTCGAAATTAACCCTTTAAAGACGAAGCGTATTTGTTTTATATAAGGACTCAGTGCGTACCGCGCTGTAAACACTCCCCACTTCGGTTATAAAAACCAATCTCTTAATGTTTTATAAGGCAAAAGTTGCTGTTTGTTCTGAGATCCGTACAAAACACATAAACGCAATGTGGGCACCACGTAGAATTTTTTAATGTTAAACCTGGTGGTATGTAAAGTTACCGCTAGGCTTTAAAAGGTTAAAAACACAATTAGGAACGCCGTAGTTTCAGCGGATTACTCATGCCTACAGCGCTCCTAATATAAATAGACCTATGACGCAGAACAGCGCAGACGCATCTGTTTGTTTTACCGCTACAACGGACCCGAACTTGCAGCTCCGGCAGGACTTACCACGTCAACACATCTTTCGCTGCTCTTTCACGCCACGAAGTGTTGAATAAAAGAGAAAAGAGCTTTGAACTTATCATAAAAGGAAATGTCCGAATGCAGTTCTGCCATACCTGCAATTATCTTAAAGGCCATTTCCAAACAACACAGCCCTGCACTTTTCATCAAAGGATATATCCAAATAGAGTTTTGCCACAATCTTATAACTCCCAGCATTAGCACCCAGCGCCACTCTCCGTATTACAGCAACAACCGACGCTCATGTGTTTCAAAGCTTGTTGCCATGTTGTATGTTTAATCTGTAATCACTGCTCCACCACCACCGCTAGACACATACCTTGCTGGTATGCACAGTGTTTGTCGCAAGCTTGATAGGCATACTTCGCCTGCCGTGTATTCATACAAGGGAGTCTCATCGGGCACAGTAAAAAAGATTTTAAATTAGATAACAATCGTTAGCCTAACCACAGTTGCCAGTGTTTAAGAACTACAAAATATTGGAACACGACAGCAGTCTTTGCCAGTATTTCGATATGTAAACTATTCTATTTCCGTTCTGACATGCTACAAAAAAACTTACCACTAAGGAGCGTGATTACAAATGATTTCAGGCACTGTAATTTTAGGCGCGATCGAGCAGCCGCGAAAAGCTCGCACTTGCTTCATCATGTCTGTCTGCCCGTCTATCCGCATGAATCAGCACGGCTCCCACTGGATGCATTTCCGTGAAATTTCATATTGGGACTTTTATAAAAATCTGTCGAGAAACTCCAAATTTGGTTCAAATCGGGCAAATGTATGGGGCACTTTACATGAAGACTGAATTACTGTTGCCGGTGACATTAAATCTCCACACAAATGTTCTCTTCGAGCGAAATGGTATCCGGGTGTTAGGATGGACGAGAGGGTATAAAAATTACGCGAACGCGTCACAATGTTACGTTACACTACATTAGCTATCTTTTTATGTTACGGTGACAAAACATATGGAAAATAACTAAAGGGCGTTCATTTAAGTAAAATATATGCTGACTTATATACGTTAGTGTTCATTCAAGGAGTAGGTCTAAAACGAACCAAATAAAAACTCACGTATAATATATATAATGTGTTTAATTTCTACCGTCTCTTGTCTGGATTTTAGGTGGCCACAACCTGAACACATTTAACAAAGCGCTTTATGTACACTTCTGCTTCGTTGGTTAGAAACAGTCTGATAAATACAGAACTCAGAATGCGGCACCACACCGGCAAATAATAGCAAAAATTACAGCGTGAAATTTACATATTTGCCACAACGTCATTACCGATTTTCATTTTCAAGCGTTTAAAGCATAAAGGAAAATTATGCAGCGCTATTTAGGTAAATCACAGAAAAATGTTTAAAGAGAATTTATATAAAAAGTTTCCCATAACAATACACAACTGCGTTACCTCACTACATCTTATTTCAATAAAAATGGAGGATGCCAATCACAATTCGGTTTAATTAAATACGCACTCAAACCTCAATATCGTAAATCAGAACTCAAAGTAAACTGAACGCCACGTAAGTTGCTGTGATTTTTTTATTATTATTATTTCTTACTGCAATTGGGTTTTCACCCGGTGGCAGCAGCCTTACACCAGTGCAGACACCACAATACAATAACACATACATAAACGGAACAGCACAAATTACAGTACACGTATTAGCACGTATTACACGTTTTTGATTAGTTATTTAAACTGGTGAGGAAAAGATGATGCCTTTAAACATATGACGGTGAAAGAACTCCTAAGTCTGCCTCTGCACGTAGCAGGCTTAAACCATTTTTAATACTGCAGGCTTAAACCATTTTTTAATACTAAGTTAAGATTTACCTACGTCATTCAGGACGTACACTTCCGCACAAGATCTAGTGAGGCTGATTGTTATATGTTCCTTTAGTTTCGAGTTAAATTTGCTTTAGTTGTGTAACATCAGTGTCCACACCGTTACTATGATACACAGTCGAACCCGGTTATAACATCGGTTTATATGACACCTCGCCTATAGCATCAGATATTCTGCGGTACCAATTAATTCGTCACTGGCAACCATAACATTACACTCCTCGGTTATAACGACACTCGTTTACAACGACACAAAATACTCACTCCCTTTCATGACGTTATAACCGAGTTCCACTGTATATCCATTAACATCTAAAATACGAACAAAATTAGATGAAGAATACATCAATAGCACGTAAGTCCAACTTAGTCATAAAGCCTGACAAACAACGACACATTGATTTAAATACATTTCAATGTAACTGAGAAACAACGCATCGATATACAAAATTTACACAGAAGCATAACAGGAATAACCTGGCTGAAAAGGGGAGAGAATAAAAAACAGACTGAAAACTTGTGGTACACCTTGTACTTTGTGGGTGTAAAATGTAATAACGTGATTTTCCTCCTGACGATGATTCACAAGAGTAGAAAAAGATCGAAGTTTCGAATGGTGTCAATAAATTTCATTACTTATGTTATTTGTAGCCGATAGTTTTCAGCGTCATTATTTTAACTGTTTGGTTCAATGAAACCGCATCTCAATTGTGTTTTTGTTATTCAATGTTTTATTCTGACGTTCTGACGTTCCATGGAGCAGAGTCCTTCCTGAGAAGCTAACAGGTCCTCAACTAGTCAAGAAATTCCCCGCACTTTATGGAGACCGAAGGCTCATTACTGCATTCAAAAGCGCCCGTTAACTATCCGTATCCTGAGCCAGATCAACGCAGTCCATGCCCCCATCCCACTTCTTGAAGATCCATTTTAATATTATCCTCCCATCTACGCCTAGGTCTTCTATATGATCTCTTTCCCTCAAGCTTCCCCACCAAGGCCCTGTATACACCTCTCCTGTCTCTCATACGTGCCACATGCCCCGCCCATTTCATTCTTCTTAATTGAATCACCCGAAAAATATTCGGTGTGCAGCAGATAGCATAAAGCTCTCGTTATATACTCTTCTCCACTCCCCTTTACCTCGCCCCTTTTACTCCCAAATATCTTCCTCAGCACACTCATTCTCGAACACCCTCAACCTATGTTCCAACCTCAATGTAAGAGACCAAGTTTCGCGAAGTTTTACTCAAAGAAATAATGTGGAATTTCATAAATGAGAAATGTAAGACGTACAACATTGCATTACACATCGACTCCATTTCAGTGACACCGTGCTTCATTTTATAAAACCGGTCATATGCAGTAACACGCATCTGTTCTGCCTTATTACAGACACTGGACACCCAATTTCTATCTGCCTAACGCATTGTGCTGCCCTTCACGTCTGAATGATCCAATAAGCACCATCAGTGTGAGGAGGTGACGTCTGTGCCGGTACCATCAGGGCAAATATCTGCCATCAAGGCGAATATCTGAATCATTTGCACCCTTACCATGTCAGCAAATCGCAATAAATCCTCTCCCTAATATGCTGCAGCAGGGAAAGGAGGAGTCGAAATGAGCAGAGGTCATGAGTCAGAGGCGGCGAGCAGAATCTACCAATTAAGGCAGTTTTAACACAGAATGAAATAGCCTTAATGAAACGAACCTTGAGGGGACATTTATGTACAGTAAGCTCTTCGAAGAAATGGCCCAAAGAGCGTTCCAGTCTTTAGAATGCCCAGAATTTTTCACTATGTAATTCATACGCAGAAGCTGGAGGCAGCATGTTCCTCCGAAGGCTTCATACTTACATAAGATAACATACGGTACTGTAAATCAGAAGCCCACATTCTATGTTTTCACAACTATTAAAACCTGAACTCATTTTAAGTTTCGTGGTACAAGTTATAATAGTTTTTAATCCAATCTCTAAACGGACCATCGAATAAGCAGGTTAATGAAATGGAATTTTAAGACCGGAAGGAAAACTGCACAGTCTATAAAACATTTCAACCAGAATAACAGAAAGCCATAATATCAAAGGCATGAGAATAAACCTATCAAAGGGCAGTGATAACCATACGTACAATCTAGTGTATCATTAGAAATCTCTCCGGTTTTCTCACACACTTTAGGTGATACGTGTTTTCGTATGACTCTCACAATGAATACTTTTTAATTCCATAATGCAGAGTAAAAGCGGTGGAACTTTATGATGTTTACATACTGTTCTCTGTGATGTAAGAACTAAGACCATGCCCCTGTTCAAAACGTACGGCTATACAACATGCGGGCCTCCTGTGTTACACTCATCAAAACCAAACCGCCTTGATTTAAACTCCACCAAATTATTTTTCCCCAAATGATTCACTTTACCGTTAAGCAGTAAATCGAAATTTTGTTGGCATATGTTTCAAGCCGCTACAATAAATATTCTAGTGGTTTCACTTTCGTACTGCTCACGTTAGAAGGACGAGTGGGCGAAGCCGGGAAGCATTCTAACAAAGTGATGTTCTTTCTACTACTCTCAAATGAAAGTGTCCCTCTTCTCCTTTGTCTTCCCCCTTCTTCGATATATTGCCTCGCTCTGTCTCTCTCTCTCTCTCTCTCTCCCCCCCATCTCTCTTGCGCCTATATAAGAACTCAGTACGTCAATCACATGTATCGGATTTCAAAAGAAGAGCCAAGGGTGCCATGTGAGAGATGTCTACCTATTTTGATACTGCATCTCGATATTCAGGCCTGTTAAAATGTATCGGACAGGAGGTACGGACTGCATTAACCCTTTAAAGACGAAGCGTATCTGTTTTATATAAGGACTCAATGCGTACCGCGCTGTAAACACTCTCCACTTCGGTTATAAAAACCAATCTCTTAATGTTTTATAAGGCAAAAGTTGCTGTTTGTTCTGAGATCCGTACAAAACACATAAACGCAATGTGGGCACCACGTAGAATTTTTTAATGTTAAACCTGGTGGTACGTAAAGTTACCGCTAGGCTTTAAAAGGTTAATGACGCTCCGAACAGGAACAAGTGACGGTCTCTTTTGCACACGGTGATGAACGTCCTTGTTCCACAGCATATGCGGATTTTCTTGACTAGCTGGGCAAATGTCAGTTTCGAAGTTGTACTCTGCTGCATTGTGGTAGATGGTTGGTTGGTTGGTTGGTTGGTTGGTTGGTTGGTTGGTTGGCTAAGTAACAACTTGGAAGGAATGCCAGTGGAGTAAGAAAGTGTCCTGCAGAAAAGTCTTATCTTTTCACTTAACCGTACGAAGAAAACTTTAAAAAAGTCACTCACGTTAAGTAAACTAACAGAGGATGCCGAATAAACACGGAAACTTTTAGCGTAACGAAGTAAAACATCAACCAATAAGGCTGTATTACTAACATTACGTAGCTGAATCCTTCCCTGTAAACCTTTCCCGATTCGTCGAGCTACTTGTTTTGCAGGGTATCAGACTACAGGCACAGTGGATAGACCGATACATCCCGCATAATGCAACATGCCAAACTATTGAACATCAATACATTCACTGCAGAGTATCCAAGCGGGCGAGCGCGGAAGTTAGTAGAGTTTCATCTCCGTAATAATACCTGGCATTAGAATTTTCTTAGCAAAATTTCCATTCGTGTTGACTCATATAAAAGTTATTTCACTGTGTCTGAATAGTAATCGAAGAGAAAAATAACAAGATAACGTTTAATGCGGTATTTCATGCCCTTTACATGAAATGTTCAAATGATTACTGACGGCTTGCAGCCATCTTCTTCCGTGAAGCTCACGAACTTATTATGTGTGTGTGTGTGTGTGTGTGTGTGTGTGTGTGTGTGTGTGTGTGTGTGTGTGTGTGTGTATATGGGGAAAATTAAATTTATTCTCCTAATTTCGACTTTAAAGTCTGTTTTAAAGTCTTAAGGAAAGGTGCATATGGAAGGGAAGGTAAAAACTGGCAGAAAATGAACGACGAAATCTTGAAGAAAAAGCAAAAATATGCTTGGGAATAAATAATTAAATCACAGACAATACAGTTAAAACAAAAGGGAAAGAGAATGGAATAGATGACCACAAAACGCAACAAAGGACAAGAAGGAGCGCAGAAAGAGAAGGAAGGCGAAGTAGAAGCAGAAGACAGGAACTAAGTAATGAAGTAAGTAAAAAATTAAGTCTCAGATAAATAAAACTATGCAGTAAGTGGCAGAAATATAACAAAAAAATATAAGGACAAGTTTAGCGTACACATGACAAATAAACCATACAGAAGTGAACTAAACTGACAAAAGAGTGGACAAATAAGGAGAAAAGCGGCACAGGAGTCTTAAAGTAACGCGATATTTTGAACAGAATTCATTTAACTACCGATCTGCGTTCGTGTGCGAACGTACGTTACGCGAGTACATGACTGAGAACACGCAACAGAGTTATACATGCGTGCGTTAGTGGTTGATTCAGTGGCAACAATAAAAAGTAGTCGAAATGGACTGGACGTGGCGCCACTTAGGCTAATGAAGTGACTATACCAATATTACTACCACGCAGAAAAGGTAATTTCCCAACAAAATGACTAATACTGCGAATCAGCACAGCATTTATTCTGACTCAGTATTCTACAAATGTAGGCCTGCAATTTTAAAATTCTTCGAAACACGTATTAACCTTTTCAAGCCTAGCGGTACGTACCATCAGGAGTAACATTCAAAAATTCTAGGTAGTGCTCGCGCTGCATTTATGTGTTTTGTATGGATGTCAGAACAAACAGCGCCTTTTGCCTTGCCTTACACAGCATTAACAGATTGGTTTTGTATAACCGAGGTGGAGAGTGTTTACAGCGCGGTATGCGCTGAGTCCTTATATAAAACAGGTACGATTCGTCTTTAAAGGGTTAATTTACGCTTTCGCCTTGCTGTGAGCTGCACTATACCTACTGGTCCGTTCGCTGTCTGATGACAACGTATCAGTTACGGGTAGGGTCACCGTACGTCCCAGTTTGCCGGGGACAGTCTCGATTTACGCCTATTGTCCCGGCGTCCAGTCCGGTTTAGCATTGGGCCCGGATTTTTCATTTTTTAACGAAGTATTATTAATGGTGCCATTAAAATAAGGCGGGATGGATTTGGTAGTCCTCCAATTTGTAATTTATATTCGGTACAGGAATCGAATGAAACTGAGAAGGCGTACGATTTTTCAGCATCAAAATTGGGCGAAACATTCAAAAGAATCATAAATGAGACAACTTATTTGAAGAGTTTTATCTTCTACAAATATTTGTCGAAGAAAGGTGCTCTGAATGGAGGCAAGAAGGCATTAAGTGTAAAAATATTCGGGCTGAAATATTTACACCTCTCAGTACGAAAAAATTAGAATTGAGAATACCCTCTTTTAGCACAGTTTGCTTTGAGCTTACCAGGTACCTCAGAGCGTGTAGAGAGAGTAATTTCTAAATTAAAACTGTTCTGGTCTACAGAGAAGAGTCAATTGAAGGTGTCAACAATCTCAAATTTATTAACCATAAAATGCAACTTTGAAGAGGAATGCAAGCAATTTTATGAGAAAATTAAAAATAATAAGACCATCTTGAAAAAAATACCTACTTCAGAAACTTACCCGTAACACGGTATTACAGAGAGATACGGCTAAGAAACTGATCTTACTTACCTGTTACATTTACATCAGAGTTCCGTACACTATTTAGTTGAATGCCGTTAGCCTTATTTAAGTTTTTCGTTCCTCACCCAATACCCCAGGGTGATGATTCATCCCGTATCCGCAGTCCGTGGCTACTTATTAAGCTCCATATTCGCAACAACTGGTCGTTACTAAGGAGTAAAGCTTTGGCCTTGACAGCGTAGGTGGGGAGTTCCTCATCTTCGCGCGGAGCTTGCAGAAAAAACATACAGATTCTATCAAAAACTGTGGTTTATATCACTTTCCACTGGCCACCATTTGTTCGCAGTTCAGTTTGCAACAAGTTTCGAGTCAAATTCACGCACAGATGTAACCAGATAGAACATAACAAAAAATTCGGTCTCCCGTAACAGATTTAACTCGCACTCACAAGACATTACATCAGTCCAGCCCAAGTTTAATTTTACTTGGAACAGATGGGTTATTGGCCAGAAATATTTAACGATGTACTTCCTCCTGTAAAATCTCTACAAAAGCCAAAGTAGTGCTCCTGAGTAACCAACAGTGCCTTCCATACCCGGTGACGGCCCCGCCATTCACACCCGCTAAAGAAATCATGCTGTAATGACAAGCTGTCCAGGCGTCACGGGTATTCTTAAAACTCTCTTTTCGTTGGGCTTATTAGTATTTGAAATACTGTTCCTTTGTTCTGTTTCACATGTGCGGAAACCTCTTTACGATCAATGGAACCTTAAAAGCGGCAGTTGCCGTATGTTCAAATCGATGTTAACCGCCACGACCAGCTGCAGGTTAATATTTAATTGATACACTTCTCCATGTTACAACGTCAAATGACCTGCAGTAGCCATCAATCTCACGACGTCACAGCGCTCACCCCGGGAACCTGTCCGTGACACCCGCCCTTGTCACGGTGTGGCACAGGGGTTAGGATATACCTGCGGTCACTTTGTGAGACATATCACTAGCGCAGCAGGGATTTGGAGCCAGGGAAAATTTCCGCGCTACGTCACAGCTTCTTAACCTTTCTCTCCGAATACACCTGTACGGAGCTGAAGGTTATCTCGCAGTCACTGCTACATATCTTCGAAGTTAACGCTGCAGGTATGAAGATAGTGACCAACTTGATTTTTCTTATCGCAAAAGTACAGGAATGCATTGTTCACGAAAAGGAGTAAGACAGAGAAAAATAAAAAGAACTTCCGTACGAATTTCTTCAACAATAAACTGTCAAAAGTATTTTTTTGGCAAGTACATCTTTCGTTGACCTCCTAGACGTTGCCGTACATTACAGGTTTATTTTCCGTTATCCACATAAATATCCTTATCCCGTTTATGCTGTCCGACCAAGGTATTTAAGTATCTATCGGTCGTCATGCATTCTACATATCTCGCCCGTCTCGTCCTGCTATTTATTTTGTCACCCTGAGTGTAGCCTACCTAGTGTAAAGAGCAGAAATTATAAAGTTCGTCGTTATACAAATTTTTTAGTCCTTATTTTCTTTCCTCCCTATTAAGCCTGAATAATTACTCCCTACACCACGTTCTGAAACATACATTTTTACGCATGTCTGGAGGCGGAACATTAATTGAACGTACATTATAAGGAAGACAAGTTTCCACAGGCACTGTACCTTTTTGTTCAATAACGAGATTTCATAAAAGTGGTGAACAGCAATTTGCGTCTTTCGTAAGGCTGGAAACAGGCTCTATACGGTCCTCCAATACACACTTACCGAAGCCACATACATAAAAATATATTATATTTATCGTAAAGTGCTCTGAAGGCGATTCTACTTTTAAATATTTTCCTTTATCTTAACTCGTCCAAGAAAAGCGTGGTGACAGAAGACTTATCGTTTTAAAGATACATGATAGTGAAATATTTTATAAGAATTACCTTTGGAGCCTATCGACGCTACACAGTTTGAGTTATAAACCGCAACGCTAAATAAAGCATACATTCAACAATTAGCAGCCTAAAGACAAGTTTCGGTCCAACTGTACGCAGTCACATTACTCATAGCTAAGTAAGACATACAGCATGAAACAAAACTCCGTGAATCATACGCCTGCGGGTCAAGTAGTTTCGTGTCTTTCGGCGTGTCACATGGGAAACAGTGGTTATGACCACAGAATGACGCTAAGCCTAACCACTAAGAAGAAGCCGACATAATGATGGGTTCCTGACAATTCATTTCTTTAGTAGTGATTTCCAAACATAGCTTGTGTAATATTGAATGTTACAATAATTCAGAAATAAAGCATGTGGAAGGAAGTAATGATGGCCTACTTGAATAAACTAATGGCAAGACGCCTTAGTCAGAGGCTAATTTGAACTTGGGACTACACAAATATGGGACGTTCGGTCAGATATACTGACTGCTGCCAAGAGACACGTCGAAGATTTGGTTATGTGAATTTACTATTAAGGAGACTCACAGCACTGTCTCACATTTATAACAGAAAATATGAATACGAACGTTATTTAAGGTCTCCAAGCTACAGAGATTGCATACCTACAGGGCATAACGAGATGGAAACATGTTCACGAAGAGTCACGAGGTAACAATTTTAAAGGAGTTCATAGCGGTTTATTTACCCAGCAGTCGCAACGAGGCACTGATGAAAACCGCAAAAACTTCCTCAGGTCATTCGATAACTCGGCAGAGATTTAAACCGATTCCCTTTCGAGTACTAGTGAAAAATAAAAATTCACCCTATAACCTGCCATGAAGATACAGACGGGGAGTAGCGATATAGCTCTACTCTATTTTTAACCTCGACATTATACAGGGTGGCTGGTCAACGCCACGCCCCGGCCGCTCTACCCTCCGGAAAGAGACCCGGTACCCATTCTGCAGAAGGTTGGCTGGGCCCCAGGACCGGTCTGGACGGGTAGGGAAAATCTCACCCCAACACAGGACCGTCCAGCCCGTAGCGAGTCGCTATATCGACTGCGTTATCCCGGCCCACGACGAGTACCAGTCTTAAAATAAATCTGCAACGACGTCTACCAGCAATATTGTGGTTCGGGATAAAAGTTTCGGGCGTAATACTAGTCCGCTGCTTCAACGTACACAATTTATTAACTATTCTCAGAACTAGACGTGCTAGAAGAATGAATGCAAAACCTTTCGGTTCTATCTTGTGCTGAAGTATTCGAATTTTAAATCTGACCAATCAAGCGTCTTCACTGTCTTTTGCTTGGGCACAGGGGAACCTTCACTCTCTAAATAAAACACACTTTGAAGCCTGAATTATTCTCTTTTCGCCGTCTCCGGTTTCACGTACTGAGTCTGTCGAAACCCGGCACACGCCAGGCAACCTGGCGGATACCGCACCTGCTGGAGCGTCATGTCAGGAAGTCATGGGTCGGATTACATGAGCTATGTTACCTAGACATAGGAGACGGTTTGGAGGGATTCATATGACTTGCCTCTGTTGCTGGGACAAAGAAACACGTAATCATACATACACACACCTATATACATACATACACTCATACATAATACATATATACATGCATGCATACATACACACATACGTACATACGTACATAAGTAATACATAACACATACATACATACATAGCCGTTTGTTACTTCAAATATTTAAAGTCCGCTACCCCTTTTCAGAAGTCTCCACTTTTCACCTTTCTAATATTTCTAGTTTTCGTAGTACTATCAGCAGGACGAGCGGGCGACGTCTCAGAAATTTCAAAGGGATGCAACCCCCCCCCCCCCCCGTTAATAAGTGTCTCTCACACCTGCCATGAATTTTAATTCCATCCAGTTGTCTGCCGTTATGTATTACCCTGCTCTCTGTCTCATAATATTTCAAAGGGTTAATGTGAAACACAACACAACGGACAGGGATATTACTGAGAACGGAGTATGGAGGGATGTAGCAGGCGTCGTGTAGTAGTAATTACTTGTGAACGCAAATTCAGCATACTGTACGAGGGATATCAATATTGCACTATGAATATAGCAAAATACTCGTATGAGAGCAGTCGGACTTCATGTTGCGTACCAG
Organism: Coptotermes formosanus; assembly: GCA_013340265.1. Classification (NCBI taxonomy): domain Eukaryota; kingdom Metazoa; phylum Arthropoda; class Insecta; order Blattodea; family Rhinotermitidae; genus Coptotermes; species Coptotermes formosanus. The sequence goes on from BLKM01012018.1 coordinate 448,383, forward strand.
AAAGCTGGTGGCTCCACCCTTTGTTGCGCAAAATCCTCTTCAGATCCACAGCATTATTTTTGTATTTAACCCTTTAAAGACGAAGCGTATCTGTTTTATATAAGAACTCAGTGCGTACCGCGCTGTAAACACTCTCCACTTCGGTTATAAAAACCAGTCTCTTAATGTTGTATTAGGCAAAAGTTGCTGTTTGTTCTGAGATCCGTACAAAACACATAAACGCAATGTGGGCACCACGTAGAATTTTTTAATGTTAAACCTGGTGGTATGTAAAGTTACCGCTAGGCTTTAAAAGGTTAAAGCAGCTACAGTTCTTAATTTAAAATATATACACGTTCATATTTAAGTTGTAGAAAGTTATGATGTCCAGATAAGTGCTGGCTTACTACGTTACAAGAAACCATACTGGTTCGCTCTTTCCGGTTTTATACCACCAACGTTCTTTCCCTTCGCACTCAGGACGGTGTCCGCTACACGATTTTCAAATTGCTACCATGCTGTACAGCTACTGAGGCACTACTGAACAGTTCCTTAGCTAGGTTTTTGACACCTGGGGCATGTAATCACAATGGCCGCCCCAAATAGACGTTATGAACTTAAAAAGTTTCACGATTACTTACTCAATTTCCTTTGATTTGTCTCCGTATTTTGAAGTTTGTACAGCGCAGTAAAGCCTAAGAGGGACGACGGGAACGAGGAACTTAATGACCTGTACTTATCACCAAACATTATTCTGGTGATCAAATCAAGAAGAATTAAATGGGTGGGGCATGTAGCACGTATGGGGGACAGACACAAGATTTTGGTGGGGAAACCTGTGGGAATGAGACCACTTGGAAGACCCAGATGGGAGGATAATATTAAAATGTATCTTTAAGAAGCAGGATGGGGGCATGGACTGGATTGATCTGGCTCAGAATAAGTACGAGTGGAGGGTTCTTGTGAATGCGGTAACGAACCTTCGGGCTCCATAAAATGCGCGGAATTTCTTGACTAGCTGAGCACGTGTTAGCTTCTCGAGAACGACTCTGCTCCATGGAGTTAGTCAGTCAGTTAGTTAGTTGGTTAGTTAGTTACAGCGCAGTAAACCAAATCTTGCCATTTAAAATGTTTATTTTGCCGCCCCTTGGACTCTGCCGCCCGGGACTGCCCCCCTTCCCCCCCCCCTCCACAGCATCGTCCCTACTACTGAAGAAACCTCACAGCAGTCCCTGTCACGTATAATGCTATCATTTTCCCAAGCAGTATTCAGCCGTGCTAGAAACTTCGTAAGTTTCCATATGTAGAAGGACACAACAGGCACCCTAATATGCACATATCGTATTTCCGACCCCCCCCCCCCCCCAACTCGTACATGTATTTTCTGTTAAACGTAATGGGTACGGAACTGTACGGAGAGACTAGCGATTTGATAGAAAGATAGTGAAACGCTAGCCCAGTATAACGACTCTGTGCATGCGTTTGAGCGTGTATATTGAATAACGACGTACTTATCAGCACAAGCGATATCATCTATTAGCATGTGGTATTATTTTGCGCCAAATAGTGGGAGGAGTCGAAAGTGAAGCACGACAGTCCTGTGAGGGGACCTCTTTACTGTTTAGACGTTCGTTTGAACAGAGCAAAAGCACTGAAATGTTGCAGACATAAGGTCTAGCTTTTTAATTAACGTATGTAATTTACAGCTGTAATATTTATTTACTTAACACAGGACATTTACGAGTATATAAACGTTTACCGTGGTAATCACTAAACATAATTGGCGCTTCATACAGGATTGCATGTCGTGTAGGCATAACGTTCAAGTACAACATGGCGATCTTGATGGATCTTTTTTTAGGTTTTCTGGGTTAGTGCCCGGCCGGTATTCTAGGGCAGAACACCACAATTTCCTGCCAAATGCTAAATTATTATTAATTTGTACGAATTTCTGTATTCACTTTGGTCTCCATACACACATGAGAAAGTGTTTATTTTATGTATTATTTAGCAATTCCTTATTGGAAGTACATTGCAGTACCGTGGCAAAATGACTGAAGGCAGAATGACGGATAAAATTGAGTGTTCATGAAAAACGAGACAGGGACTAGTGCCATATTCCCCGGCAACCGCCTGAAGGAACTTCTTGAATATAAATGAAATAAACAGTTCGTTTAGCAGAGAAGTCACATGAAAGAAAGGTGCATATGAAGTAAGAGCAACATGCGAAGCAATGAAGTTTACTTAGTGTACCTTAAACTTTTAAAGCCTAGCGGTAACTTTACATACCACCAGGTTTAACATTAAAAAATTCTACGTGGTGCCCACATTGCGTTTATGTGTTTTGTACGGCTCTCAGAACAAACAACAACTTTTGCCTTATAAAACATTAAGAGATTGGTTTTTATAACCGAAGTGGAGAGTGTTTACAGCGCGGTACGCACTGAGTCCTTATATAAAACAGACACGCTTCGTCTTTAACGGGTTAAATTACATGCTAGCAAATATGGTTGCTCATGACAGAGACAAGCAGTTATAAAACTGTACTTATGAAATATTTTAAATGTGTTGCTGTTTAGTGAAAAGAAACGGACCGTTCTAGCAGCAGCCGACGTACTTAGAAACAAGATACACTCGGAGGACCAGGTTAAGAGGCAAGAAGAAGGTACTATTGATAAGGTCGACAGAAGGACGAGCGAAGAACGCGGGAAACTGTTAGTATGAGGTGCTCCCAACAGGCGCGGGAGTTCAGAGGGGAGCAGAAATGACTGACTGACTTCCCAAGTGACGCCGTCTGCTGCATGACTCATCGTCATGGCACTTCACGGCATTGGTTTCACGACAAACGAAGTCCGATAAAAATTTAGTACTTCCCCATGGACGAAATAAGACTGCCAAGCAACGCGCGCCAATTACAGCCACCCTCGAATTATATACGATTAACGTCAAAGGGTAACAAGAATTATAACAGTTTGTGGCTACAGAGATAAGAATGCATATAAAATTTTTGTCGCAAGGCCGGAGACAGAGATTACTTAGGAAAAGTACGACTAGCTGGGATAACCACTGTAAAATTTGTCGTAAAGCAGGAAAGTTCGAGGACAGTGACTGAATTCAAGTGACTCAGGACAGGTTAGAGCAGCCTGGTCTTGCGAAGAGAGCAATGAAATACTGATATCCGTGAAAGGCAGGGAAATTGTACAGCGAATCTCACCTGATCACCTAAACAATTAAGCAAATTTCGCCGTTTTAACATCTGTATCTTCTGCCCACAGACCGCACTAATGTCTTACGTGTGGTTCATACAACAACCAGCGGCTATTAACCTTTTAAAGCCTAGCGGTAACTTTACATACGACCAGGTTTAACATTAAAAAATTCTACGTGGTGCCCACATTGCGTTTATGTGTTTTCTACGGATCTCAGAACAAACAGCAACTTTTGCCTTATAAAACATTAAGAGTGTGGTTTTTATAACCGAAGTATAGAGTGTTTACAGCGCGGTACGCACTGAGTCCTTATATAAAACAGATATGCTTCGTCTTTAAAGGGTTCAGCTATACAAATTTGGCTGTTATTATAACCGAGACACTGCGCTTACAGTGCGGTACGGACTAAATATTCAGATATGATTCAAATATATCGTTTTCTCCAGTTAAGTAAAGAACATCTAAAATCTCTACAATAATGCAGGCGTCTTAACATTTTACAGTAAGGTAAAGGTTCACCCTAGAAGAGGCCCTGAGGGCCCAAGAGGGGGAGTAGAGGTATAGCTCTACCCGTTCGTGAGCCTCGGCACGAGAAGGGGATGGGGTGACTAGCCCCACGTCCCTGCCGCTTTACCCCAGGGCCTGTCTGGACGGCTGCGGAAAATCTCTCCCTCACCGGGATTCGATCCCCAGACCGTCCAGCCCGTAGCGAGTCGCTATACCGACTACACTATCCCGGCCCACTAACGTTTTACAGTCTTGAGTTATATCGGAAAGCAAACCTTATACATATAAAATTCATCTTAAACAAAGAAGAGACATCCAGCAACTCCAACCCTCTCCCAGTCCATGTCAACTCCTCAGACTCCCACAACAAAAACACGATTTACAGAATTCCGCACAGGAAGACATACGCAGGCCAGTCTCATCTCAGCATTCCCTTCGATAAACAAGGACTGCTTCACCGTGTTCTACATTACTATGCACTATGCACAAATGTTTTAATTTCCTCATATCAGCCAGAATAAACAAAATTCTTAACCAAGGACGACGATGGATTAATGTTGCATGTTAATGGAAGTATCACTTCCTTAAAATAAATCTTCCTGTCCTAATAACACCAAGAATTCAAGTTTAGCGGAAATAACAGGTCTTGTTCATTCTTGCCTGCGAGTGTCTGCAGTATTAGCCCTAATATATATACACAAGCGCTACAGACCTTAAGGGAATATGGGATGAGTATACGTACAGCTGATACAATCACAATACAGTGTTTCAGAATTGCCATAATCGCATTTACTTTCTTCTATATAGCCTTTATAGAGTTTGGCTTCTTCGTTTGTAACTGACGCGCCAGAAAACTGATCTGATGCCGCTGCAGAATGACTGGTCGAGTCACTTACCAACAGCTTATGTCACTGAATTACAACGTAACCACTGAAAGAAGTCTCAACGAATCGACCCCAGCCCCCTCGACTTTTCTCCCCGAGCGGCTACATACTTCCAATCAGAGTACTTCCCTGAATTCCCCTTCAGGCGTTTATCCATTCCGTTCCGAGATATGTTTCTGGTGATAATGGTGTAATAACCTCCAACACCGACAAGTATTTCTGACTACTGGATACAGGCCGCAGAGGCCTGGAGCGGAAAACAGGCAGAAACGGGGAATACCCGAGCACTGTCTTCGGGATTGCTTTCAATGAACCCATCAGCGTATAATCATTTAGCATTCCTTATCCTGGTGACTTGGTAACCCGAAAATTATAAATTTTGAAATCACTGTCGGTAAATATCCTGCTAGGGAATTTCGACGTCTTACCAAATTATCACCCAGTACATACCTATGATAAATGGTAAAGCTCTTACAACTCATCCAAAGTGTCTTTATTGCAAACGTTCCTGCAGATAAGTCAAATCAGCTCAAAATTTTCGAAATGACAAATCATCCACTGAAATTTAAGTTTAGGGTGTTTGGTGGTATGGCTACAGCAGTGTCGACTACAAGTACTAAATATACTAACAATTAAGTTTATTCTAATTGATTTCTAATTCTCCATTTAATTAAATGTTTTTAATAATACTTTCACTTTACATACTTTTGCTATCTCTATTTGAGATACGCGGTTCCCTGCTGTTTCAGATTTGTTACTACTGATTTACGACTAGATTTTCCGGCCTTATGTCTACATCATGTTGACCAGCTATTTAACACAACTTATCTGGTTCCGACCCAACTAAGTTACCTTATCGTGTCCCAAGTGTACATACATTTTTAACATACTTTGTTTTATACAAGCAGCTAATTCATCCACCAACTTACGAACGAATCAGAAATTCATACTAAACAATTTAACCGATGTACGAGGTTGACATTTTAACTTGAATATAATTACAGTTGCTGATTTTATTTTTTTGATTCTCATATACAGCCTAATTATGGCTTTGTTACAAGCCGAAACATGCAGCTGACTGAAAAAAATATAGCTGTTTTGAGTTTATTCATTCCGTGCAACACGTTACGCGTCTTATTATTAAAAAAATCAACTACCTGCAAGTACGAATCATGTAATACACGCATATGATATTCCCTTCTTACATGTTGCAACTGTCAATCGCCTTCGTCAGGGTGTAACCCTCTGATGAAGGCAATCGACAGCCGAAACACGTAGGAGGGAAAATGCTATGTATATTTTATATGACATTTGTGTGCATGTAGTTATTGTTAATAATAAGAAATATATATTTGTGTTCGACACACCTATATCTTCAATATAGACAACGGACCGAATCACCTAAAAAAAACAGCACACTGGCAAGATTTCAACGCAGTGCCTTCAGGAATCGCAAAACACATACGAAAGGTTTTTGTACGTGTGTTTTAAATTCCTATGGACTGGCCAGAATCTGTCCGTTTCTTAGCTGACGAGACTCTTCAGTTCTGTAGGCAGCTTTGTGCGAGGTTGTTACGAACATGATGATACTGAATGAACAAGCTGCCAGGAGGAAGGAAGTTGCCTGTGAGTTATAGACAGCAGAAATCGCAAAGACCACGAGGGGAGATGATGTAGACAGTGAAGGGTGAGGCTTGGTGGGGGGGGAGTTGCTGAAGTCCATCAGACAGATGAGGGTAAGTCGGCGACTACAGTAGTACGCGTTTCTGTGAGTTTGGCTAGAAGAAACAGCATTTCACTGCCAACGAGACTGAATACAACAGAAAGCGGTAGTACCTTGATATCGAAATAACATTTTTTAAAAAAAAAGAAAGAAAGAGCCCTTCTTGAGAAGCTAACAGTTTTTCAGTTATTCAGTAGGTTCCCATCATCGAGTGGAATCTTAAGTTGCAATAATACGTTCAAAACAACCGGGCACTAGTAACGATCCTGAAGCCTACAGATGGAATACTTTAACTGATGGAAGAAACTGTGAAGCCGGTAGCCCGTATAATGAGATCCCGTATTCGAATCCTGCTTGGGCTCATAAATGCGCAAAGTTCTTTCTCTGTCCGTTTTTATGACAGTAGGTGCCATGGGATGAAGTTCCCGTTCTCATTCAAAGCTGATCATTAATTGCGAGAAAAAGTTGGCTTACACGTGTTACTAGCGCAGCGACACTATTTCTTTTATCGTTTACACATTATATATACATATATCTCGCTGAAATCAAATAATATTTTGACGGATCCAATTGTGTTTACAGTAACATTCGAGGTATAAGGATCTCTCTGCAGACAGCAAATTCTCCTGAACCCAATGACATACTCACTTGACACCCAGCAGATGCTTATGCTCGTGGTGGTGGTGGTGGCGGTATTGGTTGTAGTAGTAGTAGTAGTAGTAGTAGTACTAATAACAATAATAATAATAATAATTCAATGTGTATGTATTAACGTGCAGGCTTCACAGCACAAGTGTAAATTATAAAGCCGGCACAAAACACAAATACAACACAAAACAGTATAAATACAACAAACAAAACACTAAACAGACAAAACAAAACAATGTTGCAGGAAAGAGGTAATATAAAAGTACTGGGGCAAAACCCCCGTACCCTGAACCCTGGTAACAAATCAATAATCAAAACAGGCCTACAATTGAATATACAACTATCCACATTGATGGCATTAGCCGTCCAAGCGCATCTAGCGTAGGGGCAGTTGTGACAAAGTCAGCATGAAACAAAATATAAAATTAAATCTTAAAAGCACAGATAATTCAGATGCGAATCCTGCCACAGTCCAAAACGTCTTATATCTATCTAACTTTATTCTTGTCAAAAATGGAACAGAAAAACTCATATAGGTAACAGTTTTTGAACAGCTGTCAAATCTGCTAAAGTCACTTTGAACAGATCAGATGCCATTACAGCGTCAGGAATCAAAACAATTAAGTGAAAACTGGATCGTAAAGACGTGCATGAAAACAATTTAACTTAATTCAGAAAACCCACGAAAAGCCGGTCAGAAAAGATTCCTGCGTGCCGAAATTTGAACCCAGAACCTCCCGGATACCAAGCACGAGTGCCACCCGCTCCAACAGATGATGCTCACAAAACCCGTGATGATTCTACGAGAAGTCGTAATGCCCTACGGAAGATAACCCGTTCTTACAGGCTACTTGCAATTGCCATTTGAGAAAATCTGTGCGTCTAATGATCTAAAAAAGCGATAGATAAGGCAGTATTCAATGATTATTACCTACACGCGTCATTAAATAACAAGAACTTCGACTTGCACTGCGTATTCCCAGGTACACGTAAGAGTAATGACCCACACTTTCTATGGAATACGATACCATTCAGTAAACTGTATCATTCAATTTATCGATTCATCGAAAGGGAGTTCAGCGAGTGCGGTGTGTTGAGACTCTTATTCCCTTAACGAACAGCGTCTTTCTAAAAGCGCAAGATGGGATTTAGATTCTCTGCCCTTGGTGCAATACGATTTATAAACACATCCTAGCGCGATATCTAAAATATTGGACATGGCAGCTTTCCTTCCAATGCAGGGTGTTAGGTCTTTAGAGGTGACATATATTGTATACGCTACCACACGCGTGATGAGTGAAGCGTGTGAAGCTAGCTTATACAAAACGACCTGAGTTCTCTCTTCTCCTACACCTAAGAACTGCAAAAATCTTGTTTAAAATAAATAAATAAATAACTTAATAATTTCACCACGTGCAGGACTAGCTGGCTATTTAAGTGGTCATCAGTGCATAAATTATAAAGCTGCTCGTTCTGCAATTTCTCCAAAACGCAGCTGCATCATATCCATTTAGAATAAATACAGCGGAACTCCTCAACACTTTGTTCTAAAATAAATGCTCTCCCATCAGAGTCAGCCACAGTCTTTATGAAACATGTAATCAGCAGGAAATACTAATACCGACAGGGGAACAAAACGCATTAAGCCTATATTAACCCTTTAAAGACGAAATGTATCTGTTTTATATAAGGACTCAGTGCGTACCGCGCTGTAAACACTCTCCACTTCGGTTATAAAAACCAGTCTCCTAATGTTTTATAAGGCAAAAGTTGCTGTTTGTTCTGAGATCCGTACAAAACACATAAACGCAATGTGGGCACCACGTAGAATTGTTTAATGTTAAACCTGGTAGTATGTAAGGTTACCGCTAGGCTTTAAAAGGTTAAATTCCTTGGTTTCTTGGTGTACATACAACAACAGCTTAATGTAACAACACAAACCAGTTTATTTTTCCCCAAGACTGCCCTAACGGCGAGTCACCTAACACCACAAGAAGCAATACAACCTGGTTTAAACTACGTCGCATGAGAAATACATTTATGCAAAAATGTATGATCAGTACAACATTCGAACGAAATAATTGGAAACAACGTTTGCACTGAAAGCGAGGGTTCCAAATCGACAAAAGGTTTGTCGAATACGTTTCAGTATACAATACACTTTATACGCAGAACAACGTACGTTTATTATGGCTCATTGTGCCTGTTTTTCGTATGCGATGTGCTGAGTCCGATTAACAGTTTTGTAAGTGACACAGGCTGGTAACGAACGGAGGTTGTAGACACAGCTGACCATTGAGCATAATAGATTGTAAACACCAAATATCGAAGTTTAAGAGACATCGATTTGAAATCTCCCGGCGTACGATATGTCGATGATGATGACGGATTTTCAATAAGCTGCTATGACACGGAGAGATTTTACAGTCGTGTTAAATACTCAGTCTTTTTTTTTTCTGAAAAATATTGACGAATTTAACATCTAGGCATAACAGAAGATAGAAGGTGTCAGCAGTGTTATAGCTCATCTGTGTACCTGCATCAGGTGACCTTCATATGAAGAGTTTATTACATTTTATATTGAAGAATTCCTGAAGAAACTAAATCTCAATTTATCGACCATATTGATCAGTGATCTCGAATAAGATACGTACTGTCTCATGTCACAATTAGATTCGCCACGTTTCGAAAAGTTACTGTAAAGCCGAAAAGCAGAATCATTTGACATTAAACGTTACATTTGATGTTATACCGAGTTTATGACAGACCAAGCCCGACGTGGCATCAGTGACGGATCTTTTTAACCCCTCGAGTGACGATGAAAGTATAACTCCAATAATGCGAAGATATTAAAATGTGTAAACAGTTGCAGTTGTCACCTAGCTACATACACGTAAAGGTGAATGGATCCAGCCGCCAAAGTTACAACACACAAAAAGCGGCAACACAATTTCGAATAAAAGAGGAGTTTAAATATTTATATGTCAAAAAACAAAAACTTAACGAAAAACTACATATGATTCACCCACAGTGAGCAACTCAATTGCAGAATAGCATAAAGTTTACCAACAACGCAATGAACGCGTATTCGCATCGAAGTATATAACCTGTGTAAACTTAAGGGTAGAAAGTTTTAAATTGCAGAATAAAGCTTATTACTAAATAATTCCATTTCTAAGAATCAACAAAATGTTACTGTTTGATATAATCTAGTTGACTGTTATGTGTATAAGATACAATGCTTGGACTTACGTCTTCAAGCGAAGTTTCAGTCCAGGCTTAGGCGCACATTCTTCCTGCTTTTATAGACAACGCCTATTCCGGCCTGAAACACACTATCAGTGTGTGCTTAAATGTGCACAGAGACTTGGCCTTGTAGGTTTGTAACGTCATGATTTTCTCGCCCACCGGCCTCAGCCTTTCCATAACGTCATTTCCATCTCTCTTTATACGAAGTAATCTCTTTAACCTTTCAAAGCCTAGCGATAACTTTACGTACCACCAGGTTTAACATTAAAAAAATTCTACGTGGTGCCCACATTGCGTTTATGTGTTTTGTACGGATCTCAGAACAAACAGCAACTTTTGCCTTATAAAACATTAACAGATTGGTTTCTATAACCGAAGTGGAGAGTGTTTACAGCGCGGTACGCACTGAGTCCTTATATAAAACAGATACGCTTCGTCTTTAAAGGGTTAAGTACACTGCCAACCACACCTAAGTTGTGCATAACAAAGGCGTTCCTGCTCTTCTTAAGCCGTATACGTGTATCTAGTTACCGATTTTGACGATACCATCTCTGCCACTTTTATACTTATTTTTTGTCTGTAGTTCGATGTCCACATATCCTGTTCGCACTTCATGACTAGCTTAATCTACATTTTACATATTTTCAAACGCTCGACTGGATATTATTTTATCATAGTGTACTTTATGTTAATAAACTTCTACGAAAAATAAAATTTGATGTTCCTTTAGCATTCATGTCTACCCGACTGGACTTGTCATATTTCTTTAATACAGACCTAAATATTAAATAACTAATTTGAATCCTGAGACAAAATTTAATTAAGCCTCAACAAAGATTTCATCTGAAACGTATGAGTCAGGCGGGCCAATCTATGAGGCAAAACACCTTGCCTCTTTATGCATTTATGCGCATAACGCCCAGGAATATGGTAAGAAATTTTAATACAAGAAATTAGCTACACTGATTTTGCATATTCGAATACATTAATTACTTTGGTGCGGGAAAATTGGGAAAAACAGGTAATTATGCACCAAACTGTGACGCAAGTCACAGATGGTAGCTTCGGGGTCATGGTTTGCACCGTCTCTACAAAACCCTCTCTAGAGCCATCTGCTGGCGTATCCGAATCTGCAAAACCGCGATGCTGGGTAGCCCACCAGATGCTGCTATTTCCCATCCGATACACTGAACCGATAAATTATTCCCTGTGTCAGGTGCAACCAGTACCTGACACAGAACTGGACTCAGCCCTTTTAGCATGACCTAAAGGTCTGAAGTCTTTAGGATGAGTACCTTGTGTGACGATGCCGACTTCTTCCGATTTCTATGACATTAGCGTGGCCTCGACCGCTTAGTAAAATACACCCCTCTGTGTGTGTGTGTGTGTGTGTGTGTGTGTGTGTGTGTGTGCATCTGCCATAAGAACGTCTGAGCACGTGAATTAGTTTCAAAACAACAATAGTTATAAGATAGACACTGGTGTACATCCTCTTGCCAGTGTCTCAGGTTACGTTCTACCAGTAATTACACTATTGTTCCTAAGATAATTTCTGATGATGAAGCAAAAATGTCATTTCTAGAAGGAAAGTCTCGAAACTTTTCAAGAAGGCAAATATTTAAATTAAGCATCGTTCTTTACACAAAAGCTTATTCTCCTTGGGAAAACATAGAAACTACGTGACTATGAATCACATATCTACTTTTAGAGCCCTACACAAGTTACTTCGTTCCGTATTTCATTCGTCTACGTGCGTGTGTTTTCGGCACTCTAAACAACGCCTAAGACGGCGACGTAGAAGTAGTAGTAATAATAGCGGTAGCATAAGCAGCAGCAGCAGTATCATAAGCAGTAGTACTGGTAGTAGTAGTAGTAGTAGTAGTAGTAGTAGTAGTAGTAGTAGTAGTAGTAGTAGTAGTAGTAGTAGTAGTCATAATAGTGGTAGTAGTAGTCGCGTAAGTAGTAGTAGCAGTAGTAATGACAGTTTAAGTAGTAATAACAGTAACAAAACAACAACGGCGACTGTTTTCTAGATTCCAGTAGTCTAGCAACTAAGAAGACGACAATGCAAACGTTTACAGCCGTTAACTGATCAAGTCTCGCAGTTTCTAACATTTTCTGGTTAGGATAAATAACACGATACCTCCCAACGTGTCGTGATTACTGATGTGTTTGCTCTAATGGAGCCTTTAATGCCGCTCTGATGGGCCACTGCATTATGGAGAAGTTGGTCTTCTTTAAGACACGTTCGGCCCCGCCCAAAGTGTAGATCTGCCCTATTCTCGAAAATGAGTTAGGGACTTGCAGCTAGCAACTGGTTTCATTACCATTGCCCGATGTCAAGTTGTTTGGAAAGCTGTTGCTTACAGAAGCTAGTTTTGCTGTAAAACTGCTGGATATGTTGCGGGGAAGTCACGTGGTGCTCTACTAACGAGCTCTCAGAAACTCGTTAACTCTCTGGAAGTCGAGACACTCAATTAACTGGCCTCATTTGTATCAGCTTCGGAGGTCATAGGTCTGCCCGAGTTTAGCATTACACGGTATCAATGAAATAGAGGGAATACAAACGGAGGATGTTTGCGAAGAGGGTGTCGAGGAAGGTCAGTACACATGAAAGTAAGAGTTACGGAGTTATATAGGCAACTGCATGACAGAACACTGTAATTTGCACCCTTTAAATATTGTTTCGAGGCGAATAAAAACATATGATCGGAAGGGCTGCATGCTTACTAGGCGTATAAAAATTGAGGATGTTAAGCAAAATTCTCGCCACCATGATTTGAAAGAAGAAAACCACGTCAGAGAGTTAAACATACACAAGATAATATTAAAATGGACTTTAGATACTTCAGCGAAGTCTGTTCACGATTTAAGGGCGAATTTTTGTAAAGGCACTAATGAACTGTTGACTCATTAATTAATACCAGTGAAGTTCCCCGGCCGCCGATCCCAGTGGCAGCGCGGTCTAAGGCGTAGGTCTGCGGCCAAGCGCTTGCTGGGATCGTGGGTTCGAATCCCACCAGGGCCATGGATGTTTGTCTGTTGTATAGTCTTTGTGTTGTCAAGTAGAAATCTCTGCGATGGGCCGATCCCTCGTCCGGAGGAGTCCTACCGACTGTGGTGTGTGTTTCAGTGTGATCAAGTGAAAAACAAAACCCTCGACACCTACTGTGAGTAGGTAGAAGAGGTAAGGACTACGAGACGAAACGAAACCAAGTTCCCGGCCAACCAAATCCTCAAGAAGGCTCTCCACCTTAGCATGTTGGCTATGTAACCGAATGTCCCTTGGCCGGCAGGGTTAGATTACAGTTTCGGAAACTGACTGGAGAAAAGCAACAGAAAACGTATGCATCAGACGGTTAAACTCTCTGAGCCCCGAGTCGCTTTCATAGGCGGCTTGAAGATCAGAGTCCCATATCCCAAAAGGCAGAAGTCGGACGGACCCCCGTACAGGCAAAATCATAGATTTCAAAGGAAGAACTATTACCGTGGGGACTCGGTATCACGGGCTTAAAGTTCGAAACTTGAAACTTACAGGCTGAAATCATTAAGTGGACAAGCTCAGCGCACTGCGCTAATTTGGTTTGACATATTTAAATCGTCATTGCATTAGTAGTAGGTGGAAACAGACAAACGCCAATTCAAAAATTACGTGCCACTGCTGAGGAAATCATCTTTCATCCTTCCTAGCAATAAGAAAATCTTCAACCCATCGTTAATAAGCCAACCAAAAATAGTAGTCAAAAACGCCTTACAGGAACCAAGAATTACAAAAATTAGGCTGGTATCTAATACCGGGAAAACCAATCGAATTCTTTCACAGTTATACTGTGCTATCACGGGATTGTCCAGACTTTCTCAACAGCAGTAGACGTGCTACATATTTAAATATTGTACCGATAAAATTACAATTTATTAAGATATTTGTTTAATTCTTGATTGTCTGCTCCTGTAGCACGCTCGGCAATAACAACGTGTTAATACTCGTGCCATTATTATTATAAATTATGCCGAAAATGGATTAAGTTTTGAATTCAATACACAGTAATTAATCTGGAACATTCAAGCGCGTAGTGCAATACAATATGACTTTACACGCGGCACCATTCGGCTCACGCAGCACATGCCCGTATCCCTGAAGAGCCTCGCCTATCGAACTGAGCTAAACCTGGCAAAGCTGATCGGATTTCCGGTTGATAGGAAATCGAGTGGCGACCCGCAATGACAGCGCATAAGTAGAAAGGTGAGGACATGCGGTTTATTGGGTTAGTTGGTCGGTTAGTTGATTGGTTAGATAGTGTCGCTACAGCAGGATCTGGTGGGCTGATGTCTATGAGAAGTTATGTAGCCTTTCCATAATGTTAACTGTGAGAGACTAATATAACAGGAAAGCAGTTAAGTTCCAAAATAACAATTACAGTGAAACAGCATCTCTTCCGAAAATTATTTGTTTCGTTTCTGAGTCCTTACCTCTTCTACCTACTCACAGTAGGTGTCGAGGTTGTTTATTTTTCACTAGATCACACTCAAGACACATACCACAGTCGGTAGGACTCCTCTGGACGAGGGATCGGCCCGTCGCAGAGACCTCTACCTGACAACACACAAACACTCACAAGAGACAAACATCCATGCCCCCGCGTAGGATTCGAACCCGCTATCCCTGCAAGCGCTCGGCCGCAGACCTACGCCTTAGACCGCGCGGCCACTGGGATCGGCCCGAAAATTATTCTTTACCGAAAATAATGAGGAATATGATCCCCCCCGCCCCCCCACCACCTATTAAATTCGCACTAAATGTTTCACAGAACATGCCTTTCAACCATTTAAAGCCTAGCGGTAACTTTACATACCACCAGGTTTAACATTAAAAAATTCTACGTGCTGCCCACATTGCGTTTATGTGTTTTGTACGGATCTCAGAACAAACAGCAACTTTTGCCTTATAAAACATTAAGAGACTGGTTTTTATAACAGAAGTGTAGAGTGTTTACAGCGCGGTACGCGCTGAGTCCTTATATAAAACAGATACGCTTCGTCTTTAAAGGGTTAATGAACGAATGTCTCAGTGTTGCATAGTCAGTATATTGTAACGCGAAATACATACTGACCCTTGAAAGTGTAACTACGGTCCGCAGTAAAAGGAGTGCTGACAGTGGACTAATGTCCAAACCATATCTCACCTACTGCGCTAGATTATACCCATATCAACACCGAGTGAAAAGTTTGTGCTATAACATCACATTTCTTGTAAGACGTGAACCTAGACGTCACAAGGATGGCGCCGACGTCATACATCACACATATACTGATCTCCAATACTTTGGCATGAACATTTGAAGCGTAATGGGGGTGGGAATCCTCGATCACCTTTGAAGCATGAATTTGATTACTCCAACAATTATTTAATAAACGAGTTCTCACCTCACAGAAGACGTTCCACGTAAAATATTGTTTCTTTTATCAAGGAAGATGTGCATCCATCATGATAATCGAGGCAGGACCTTCCTCTCAGAGGCTGATACTTGTCAACCGCAATGCATGGAGTTAAATACCACAAGCGGGTAATTTCCACTATGTAAATTTACTTCACACGAAATCAGGCGGTGCATACAGCTTCCAGTGAGATGTACAGGATTAAACGTTTGAAAGTCAGTCAAAAGCCGTTACAGTTTTCGCTTGGTACGATTCGAATCCGACAAATAGTGTGAGTAACCTGTCGCCTAGGCGGTTGATGCACCGAAAGATTTAAGAAGGCAATGAGGTTGGGTGTCAGTAAACAACAAACACTGTTGGTTTTATGAAATTAAAAAATACTGGAGTTCGCATGCTGAAACCTAGAATGGAGTTTACATCAGGCCAAAATCTCATAGGCGCGTTCGCAAAATTGCGAAAATCGACTGTTAGCTTCGTCTGTCTGTAAGGAATAACTCAGCTAGTACTGGACGAATTTTCATGAAATTTGACATTTGAGGATTTCTCGAAAATCTGTCGAGAAAATAAATGTTTAGTTAAAATCTGACAAGAGTAACCGCGATTTTACATGAAGACCTACATACATTTATGACAATATCTTGTTTAATTCTTCTTATAATGAGAAACTTTTCAAAGATGTACGAAAATCAAAACATGCGTTTTATGTTTGGTAACTTTTTTTCCGAAAATCGTATCCTTTATGACATAATGTGGAAAAATATGGTACAGCCAGACAGGCCACAAAAAACAATACAATACGGCGCTGTAAAGATGCAAGAATACATACATACACTTACATATTTAACATTTTACGTTTTTCATGGCAAGAGTGGTTAAGCGAACGCGCCTCAATATTATGTTACCCGCACATTTCCAGTCACGTTTCTTCACTATCCCGATTACTCCATGCCCATAAAGATTTACAAATATTACTCCATGTACTTTCCATCGTACGTAGTGAACCAAGGCGATGAGATGTGAATTATCTTGTACTGAGGTCATTATACTCGCCGGTCAGTACGAATTCATGTTCATAATACACTTAATGCAAGTAAATTTTCGAGTTAGGTATACGGATCACGCTTCAGTGCAGTATACATGAAGGAATGGTTCGTGGCCCTGTGATTTAAATTCAGTTTTTACTGCAACAAAAGTACGGCTTTTTTTCATTATCTGAAGACACTTTATGAGAATAAGTAATAAATATTTTCGTACCTTGGCAGAAATATTAATTAAGTCTGATATACATACTACTCAGCTATCCGTACCTGAGTTATTTAAAATTTAAAAAAAGTATGGAACTAACTGTACTGAAGGTAAGTTTTTTTGAATGAGACAATAGAGACCGGAAATATTCGTTTAAATTCACAAAACTCATATTTCATGTTTGTGAACGGGGAAGAATTTATAGACCAGTGGATGGAATCTGTCGTTATACACCTAATAAACAGGAAACAACATCTACTGTCATAGTTTGCAACGCATCTGAAGCTCGTAACGTCAGCATTCCACTCGCAAATATGCCGGTAGCTACTCATGTAGAAATTATTGAAGATCATTAGTACGGATTCCGGCCCAGTCAAGCAGCGTTCATATCTATTGCACTCGGTATACAATGCTCAAGTGGTTAGTCGCCGGTCTCCCACCGCGGACGCTCGGTTTCGATTCCGGGCCAGTCCCTGTGAGATTTGTTGTGGACAAAGTGGCGTACGGACACAATTTCCTCTCTGAGTAGCTCGGCTTCCTTCTGTCAGTTTCTTTCCACTAATGCTCCACGCCTATATGTCGTTCACCTACTACCGACGCCATGTAACCTTAGCGCCTGACAGTGTAGTTCATAAATATTTCTCCCTCTCTCTCTCAACTGACATTATGAAAACTCAGGTTGCTCTGCAAACAGAGTTTTCCTTCAAAATATACCCCTACATAAAACACAGGATGTAAATAATTTACAATATTTAGTCGTTTTAATTTTACAGCACCAACGTTCACTGGCATATCTGACACTGCAGACTGAGAAGTCCTTCCGTTTATTTTATTCTCCA
Source organism: Coptotermes formosanus (assembly GCA_013340265.1). Classification (NCBI taxonomy): domain Eukaryota; kingdom Metazoa; phylum Arthropoda; class Insecta; order Blattodea; family Rhinotermitidae; genus Coptotermes; species Coptotermes formosanus. Next base: position 466,102 of record BLKM01012018.1, read on the forward strand.
GATGTGCGGGCATATGTAACGTTCCCTTTAATTAAATTAATGGCATACCCAGCACGACACGACTTCCTTAATTTGACTTACTCAGGAAAAAGTTACACATTATGAAGTTCGTTCCCTTATATCAGTTATTGCCCTGACGTAAAAATACAATGATAAATTACGTTACGGCCCTACAATAAAGCATTAACGAAATATCACATAAGCTATTACGCAACTATCACTTTCATTTAAAAAACTTCATTACCTAAGAAGTACAGCTTCTTTATTCTTCTGAATTCAGACTCATATGAAATAGCCTCACTAGACAAATGCGAAACAAAAAGCGTATTAAACGCCAAAAATAAATTTTATCAAAATCCCTTTACTAGTGTTCAGACTTAAAACGTGCGGACAAAAGGACACAATTTACACTTTGTGCAAGGGACATAATTATAGTTTGAAGCAGTTCACTTTCATTATCCTTAAATCACAGAACACTTTCAGCTGTTCGGATTTTTGTACTGAAGCTTGTAATTACAGATAAATTTCAACATCCTTTAACGGTAATGAATCTAGCGTCTAGTCTGTAAAAAACACAGGTACTACACCCGCTCTAAGACTGCTAGAATGGCTGTCACATGAATGTCACCCCATCCCTTGCTTCAGTACACATAAAAGCAAGATTTCGTGATTTGGTACTGAGGTCTAATAAAAGGGAAGCCTTGTAAAAGAAATCATGTATCTAGGATGCTGGCACACAGAGACCACCAAGGCCTTGTGATCAACGATATTGGAACCAGGGCCCCTTTTGTACTCTTTTGAACGACAAGAAAAGAAGGACACGATGTAAATATTCCTTACTGCACACAGACATAAGCAAAGGAAAAATTCTGAAATGATCAACTTCACATCGCTGTTTATACCGTGCATCTTTATTATTGAGTTACTGTCTGAAAAGTCTCCAGCAACAAATGCACTCGGCAATGATTTGTGGAAAGGTTTTACAAAGTTACTCCATTTGCCGACACGTTTCGGTGGTGGCCGCCGCCAGCTTCAGTGGAAGGACACAGACAGTTCGGAGCTGGCAACAGCGCTGCTATTAAGCACCGTTTATCTTGCTATATATCCGTAATAGAATCCATTTCACAGTGCCCATCAACGCAATCGCTGGATCTGCGGTGGTGTTGAAAATCTGACGGATGTACACTCCAATGTTATAAAGGGAAAAAAATCCTGTGCCTAATTAATCTACCCGCCGTGTAGAGGTAGTTTCAGCAATAATTAACTAACTAACTAATTAACTAACTCCATGGCGCAGAGTCCTTCTTGAGCAGCTAACAGGTCCTCATCTAGTCAAGAAATTACCCGCATTTTACGGAACCCCAAGGTTCATTACCTTATTCACACGAGCCCGCCATCTGTCCCAGTTTCAGCAATAGACGGGATTAAGCAGTCGCCTCTGCTTGCGCGGAAATATTTGCCTCTACGCGGACTGGATAGGAGTCTCGGCGGTCAATATAAAAGGCCCTTGCGATGTGCAGAAAAGGAAAGTTTCTCGTAACAGCAAGAAACCGAACTCACATGTACCAATCGCCTCTCCCGTAGCCTAATCACTACAATAACAGAGCAAGTCTGCCCCCCAGTACTTAAGAGCATAAGCAAAGTAACAGACATACGGCACTGTAAGTACGTACACAGAATTATAAAACGCTTTGTTTATTGTAAGTATTCTATTTTATTGCAGATATAAAATTCATAGTGATGTATGTAAGGGGAGGACACAGACACAAACGAATACATACATGATTATGCCTGCGTGAGAAATTACTGTCGATATTTCAAGAGATTACTACATATAAGAAGCGACATAAAGGGTGAATACCGGTGACAGAAGCACACGATCGTAAAATTGCAGAAGAGTACATCAAGAGGAAAATCAAGGTGATTATTGAAGAAGAGTTTTACGTTGAAAGAAGGATAAAGTTTCACAATCCACGAAGATCAAGAGAATTTTATAATCTACATTAAACCAGCAAATCAGCCGAGGATAATTCTCCCTCCGGCGGTCGCCAAGATGAATGTTAGATCGATTTCTCTTGAGGGCTTCATCAGATCTCCCTAATACTGTCTAGGGAAACCCCGTAACAGTGTGACTACAGATACGTTTTGTCAGACTGATTAACAAACAGACACAGACCTCAGTTACGTATGTCTGAATTGAGCAGTAGGCCTCAACAGAAAGAGAGGAGAGTCAAGGTAGCTACATAATTGTAAAGCCTGAACAAATCTCTTTCGAATTTCAGTGCAAAAGTCTTCATTCTCTTTCGAAAATATCTCACCTCAACCATTTAAAATCTTTGGGACTGATCTGTGCACCCCTGTTGCCCTGTATTTCCCCAGCCCCTCCGGAAGCAAAGCAGACTACCGAACTGGAGTCATATTTTAATTAGTACACTTTACAAAAACACTAATCACCAACAAATGCACAGAGAGTTTTGTCATCAATTGTAACACACTCCTACATGTTTCGACCCTGCTGGGTCATCTTCAGGGAGAATTTTTTGTTTTCGTTACACTAAGGTTGCACTTTATAGTTGAATGAGAATGTGCTGTTGACTGTGTACCGCGTTGTTT